>JAFIDM010004122.1:44871-81805 GCA_023159025.1 Thereuonema tuberculata | reverse complement strand
GTAACAGCGACACCTAACATTCAAATATCGCATCAATTAAAATCGTCATAAAGATACTTAATACAACTAACATGAGATAAACAAATCTTTACTAAATAACAAACAGATCGGAGAAAAAAAAAACAACTGATCAACATTTAGTAAATTTACTACAATAATTATAATTTTATTCCAATTATAATTATCATTAATATAAATACCTAATTATTTATAATTATTATATAATGTTTTTATAATATCATAAATAATAAAACATATATGCAAAAGTAAGAAATATGTATCACTTTAAACTAAAACTTATTACACTCAAATCTCTGGTAGATTCTGTTTTAAATTATGGATTACAATGTTGGCGTTTTTTCACAAAACAACAATTATATAGAATAATGTAATTATTTTACGTGTACTGAGGTTACTTATCATCAAAAATAAAGCCATACACCTGTTTAAATGAAGAGTATTTATACAACTAAAATAAATACAACAGCAACTAGTTTCTCCACCGAGAGGTGGTATTCTCAAGCAATTAAATACAGAAATGGGGTGAAATTATATAATAGATTGAAAGAGGAGTGTGCTGATGGCTTCTGGGTAACGGGAAAGGACATCTGGTGGCTGCGTGGAGAACGTCAGAGGAACCTCTAGCGACAAGGAACAGGAACTATGATGGGACAGCTCATTCATTGGGCTTTTTCCGTTAACCCGTATGGGATTAACATAAGGCACGATTCCAATTCACACCGAGCTATGTAAAATACTGACAAGATGCGGATTATAATAAAGGAAACTTTAATTTTGGAGAGCAAATTCTTAAAACGAAGAAACTAATCTGCCAATTAAGAAACTTTGTTAATTAATTTTTAAGATTAATAAAATTTAAAAAAATTAAAAAAATGTATAAAAAACATTAAAAATTAAAAAAGAATTGAAATAAAATAACAAACTAAATATTTTTAATTAATTAAGAAGAAATTGATGAAATTTTAAAAAATTGTTAAAAAAAGTTTAAAAGATTTATTTATTTTAATTTTTTTCCTTTTTAAAAATTACAAATAAAATAAAAATAGACATAAAAAGATAAATATATTTTGTTTTGTTTTGTACTGTACTGCACATATGTGGATAAAATTGTATTCATTTATTTACTTTTCAAATGCTGGTATTTAACGTAGTTGGTTACAGTACTTATTTGTTTACTTATTTTATTAACAGTAGTTATTTATGTATTTCTTTACATTATTTATCACATTCTTATTCGAACACGATATTTTCTATTTACGATTGATTCATCAGAATGTAAGCCTATCATAAAGAGAACAACCTCTGTATAATAAAACTGAATAAAAGGTCTTCCTACTCGCTTTATAAGTTTAATAGATTCTTAAAATGCATTTGAGGGGCATTTTTTTGGGGATTTGTTGTTTTGGTTTTAAATGAAAAATGTGTGTGAATATTCCTACCACATTTCCCAATTCTCGCCGAGCACTGTTTGGGAGCCACTGCCCTAACTTGTCTCAGCCTGAAACCTCTTATGTTGTAAATAAAAAGGTATACATTTGTTGAAAGGAAAAAAAAAAATCCAGAAGTTTCTTTTACTTATATATATACATTAAAATAACATTTGTATTTCAAATTTCTGTATTTCATGTATTTGTAGTTTTTAGGATTACGTCATAGTAGGTTTTCGAAAAGTGTTTTTATAATTTTGAAATACCCTGTATTTACAAGAGTGAATTTGAAGAATTATGTTTAATGAGTTCTTAGGAGGTTATGACCCCTCAAAAGATAATGAAATATCTTCCATTTGTTCACAAGTTGCTGTTTAGGGTAATGTAATGTAATGTGGTGAACGTGGGTGGCTTGACAGCCGAGCACCGCGACCTCAAAGATCTATTGTGCTATCCCACCGAAATAAGGACAGACGGAGAGAAAGACTGAGAAAGGTTGGTGTGAGGGGAAACGGGAGAACCCCGGGAAAACCTGCCCAGCGCGGATCGCCACCATCAACGAAACCCACATGAGAACCGAACCTCGTGTTGTTTAGGGTACTTCTACTTTTTCTTCATCATTCGTTATCTTCTTCTGTGTTTTCTCTTTTTCTTCTGAGAAAGACGTGATTGCTGTCTCCACTTTGTTCTCAGATGGTTGAGTTTCTAAAACAAAATAAAAACAAAAGTATTCATTTTAAATAATGTTGTTATTTTTATTTCTAGCTTCAACGGATTTAAGATATAAATAAATATTAAGTCAAAATGAAAATATCACTATTTAAATTTATAAATATTAATAATTGTTCACGATTTAATTGAAGGAAATTCAGTAACTCGGCGTAGAATCATATGTAGGGAGTTGATCTCAAATAACTAATCTCAAAAAAAGGTTTTCAAAAAAATTTTCATGGGATGGGTCCGAGATCCCCTCAGCCAGCATATGTCTTTTTTTTTTTCAAGATTAAGTAAAATACGAAGTTACCGACATAACTTAAATCTTGCTTTCCTGAAAACAGCACAAAAGGTAATGACCTCCTATTTGTAAATTACAACATCTGCCCAATAAAATATATGTTGATTAAAACATTATTTGAAATTCATTATATTCGCAAAATTTTTGTTCAAATGCCAAAATATAGTTAATTTCAACCAAAGCAAATCCTACGCAAACAACGTTATTTGAAAATTATTGTGGCTTATTTTTGGTGTCAAGAGTTACTCGTCCATTGTTAGATATCCATAGAAATTCATTGTTTTTCTAATGCTTTTCGATTGAAATTTTATTTCACTTCACACGCAGGAATTCATGCGAAGTCTAAAACATTAATTTCTGTAATAAAAATATTACAATTATTAATATAAATATGCAGAGTAATTACTTATATCCACTATCGTATACCAAATAACTACACAACTCGGAAATCTTTTTATAGATTTAATTAACAACTATTGGTATATTCAACTTGATAATTTCAAGCTTACAACTATTTCAAATCTTCATAAATATAAAATTAAAGTCTTTAAGTTAATGTCCTTTCCTTGACTTTATCACCAATTCTCGATGATCAGCAAATCACTTCTATCAGCTTATCTTGCGGCAAACACATAAAAATATATATAGTTCACTACCCGACGACTTCTATTAGATTTAATCACGTCACTTCAGTATTTCACTGAAAACTCATGTATCATTTGTCTTCTCCAATTTAGGCACTAATAATTATTTCCATTAATAATCTTCCTATTTCTTATTACACTCTGCCTTTAAGACCCTAATTATTATCTCGTTGCTACTTCTAACATTAAGTAAACGAATCGTTTAAGGAAAACTTTACTTACAAGTGTTCGTTGAATTCTCTCGTAGAACAGCTTCGGTGTATCCTTTATTTTTAATGTGTATTTCTTGTTTTTTAGTTTAAATTTGTAGAGATACCATATTATTTCTTATTGATACTTTAACTTACTTTTATTTAGTAAATATGGGGAAACTTGCTAAGATTTTAAAACAAGATAATAGAGAAATAGTGAAATACAACCAGAAGTTTTAGAGATTTCAAATTTACATTGACGAGTCAGAAAACAAAACAAAAATAAGTAAAATAATCTTAACTCACCTTTTTCTTCTTCTTTGGGCTTCTTGAGCAAAACATTAATGATACTATGAACAATACAACATCCAATACTGAAAACACCAAATATTCGGAAAGTGATTCTCCCTCCGTAGTGTTCGTAGATTATTCCAGCCACTAAACTTCCTATTCCAGTTCCTGAAAACAAATTAGTTCAACTTTCAATGGTAGTAAGTACAGTACGATTCAAAAATGAACTTACAATGTCAGAAACGAACTCTACCTGATCGAGAAAGCCAGAAAAGAATATAAATAGTAAAGGTGAAGATTGAAGTCTGTAGATTTTCAAAGGATATATATGTAATGGATTATTATTTTATTGAAAATAGCAAATTGCAAATTGAAGGACAATTTTCTTCCTCCAAGAATAAAATAAAATATGCAAGACGATGTTGGATTACAACGCTTAATCTGGCGCTGTAGCGCTGTAATTATAATTTGCATGTTAAGAGCCAGATGGCGCTCTATAACTTTGTCTTATGCTTGTGTATCTTTCCAGTGGAAGCCAATATGGCTTTGTTAATATTAGTAGTTATTAAATGTTCTTGATACCAATATGTTTTCTTCTGAATTAATTTCACTGCGGAAAACACTATTAATCTAACAGGTTATGGTGCCCAGTGACAAATAATTCCAGGAAAGTCAGAAGAAATATTTTCGAATTGTTGTCGGCATTTCAACATGGCGGATGGAACTCGATTTTCAATCCAAAAGCTCAACAATGATAATTATCAAGTTTGGAAATTTAAACTTGAAATGCTGCTTATTATGGACGATTTGTGGGACATCATAAATCAGTCTAAGCCGGAGGTTATCACAGAAGCTTGGCGAAATAAAGATATGAAAGCCAGAGCTACGATAGGCCTACTTGTTGAGGACATTCAACTGATTCCTATACGGAAGGCAACTTCAGCAAAAGAAGCCTGGAATTTTCTTCAAGCATATCATGAAAAATCAACGCTCTCCACAAAGGTATGTCTTTTAAAAATGCTTTGTCGGAAACGTTCATTAAATGATAGTGGAATGGAAGAACACATAAATGACATGTTAACAACTGTTGGTCAATTTATTGCGTTAGGCGGTGAAATGGCTGATAATATGATAGCTGCGTTACTTCTCGGCAGTTTACCTGACTCTTATGATACTTTAGTTACAGCATTAGAAACTCGTCCCGAAGCGGATTTAACAATTGAACTTGTTAAAGGAAAAATGATCGATGAAGCTAAGCGTAGGTGTGAATCACAAATGCTAGACACAAATGATAAGACAACGGCATTAAAAGTTCTTCGTAGTAATACTAAGTCTAAGGGAAATTGTTTTTATTGCAATAAGCCAGGTCATTTAAAGCGAGACTGTAGAAAATTGCTAGCTAATCGTCAGAAGGGCGCGTTTGAGAAGGCTAATGTATCATTAAACAAAGGAAATAAGAATAGTATATGTTTCAAAGCTACTATGGAATTTTTCCCATCTCGCTGGTTCATTGATTCAGGTGCTACTTGTCAATGACAAACAATTATGACTTTTTTACAGAGTTTCAAATATTATTAAGCATCTTCCATTACACCAGAAATAAATGTTAAACACTACATTTATTTCGAGAAAAAAACAGTACAAATGGTAGATGGGAGAACACTTAAAGCTACAGGTAAAGGCAGTGGTTTTTTAGAATGCAAAAATGAACAAGGTTATTTTCAGAAAATACCAGTGAACGAGATACTCTACGTTCCAAGGTTAAATGGAAGCTTATTATCTGTCAGAGTTTTAGTTCAACGAGGCATGAATGTCTTATTTAATTCTAAAGGCTGTTCCATAATTTTCAAGAATATTGTAATCGCAACTGCTTACTTGAATAATCACCTGTATATTCTGAACTACAAACATTCAGCGTTGTTTACATCACATAAGAAAAGCAGTGAATGTTTACATTTATGGCATAAACGACTAGGTCATCGTGATTTCAATGTAATCAAAAACATTGAAAGAGAAAATCTTGCAACGGGGATTCAAATTGCCAAATGTTATCATCAAGTAACTTGTGAAAGCTCTTTAAAAGGAAAAATGTCACGTTCTTCTTTTCCAAAAGAAACCAAACAACAGTCGCAGCATATTATGGACTTGATTCACTCTGATCTATGCGGCCCCTATTCAAACAAAAACACCAAGCAATAATCGTTATGTTTTGACTTTCATAGATGATTATAGCAGATATTGTACTATATTTCTTCTAAAGCAAAAGAATGAAGTTTTGGAGAAATTTCAAGAATATGTAGCTCCCATGAAAAATAAATTTGGCAGGAAACCTAAGATTCTTCGCTCAGATAAGGGAGGTGAATACACAAGTGCGAAATTTCAAGTTACCTGAAACAGGAAGGTTTTATAGCTCAAACAACTGCCCCGTATACACCTGAGCAAAATGGTGTTGCTCAACGGAAAAATCGGAGCCTTAAGGAAATGACAAGATGTCTATTATCTGATGCACAGCTACCAAATTAATACTGGGGAGAAGCCGTATATACTGCCAATTATCTTCAGAATCGAATACCATCCAAAGCAACTGGAACAACTCCTTACCATCGTTGAGAAAGAAAAGTTACCAATTTATCACATCTTAAAACATTTGGATGTCCAGCTTATGCTTTCATACCAAATAATAAGAGAAGGAAACTTGATGAAAAGTTTGTGAGACTTATCATGGTTGGATATGCTGAAGGTACAAAAGCTTATCGTCTCTTGGATCAACGTACTAGTTACATAGTAATGTATCCCTACTTATAGTAATTAGGGATGTTCGCTTTGATGAGACATTCAAGAATGCTGCAAAGATCTCCATTCAGATGAAAAAGACTCATCGAAAGAAGAAGTAGAGATAATCCTTGGACAGTCTAGTATTCCCAAAAATGAAGAAGAAATTATACCTTCACTTCGACGTTCTCAAAGATCAACTTCAGGGAAGCCCACAGAAAGACTGATTGAAGTTATGAATGTCAATACTATGATCATGGAGGATAAGGAACCGAAAACAAGAAAAGAAGCCATCAGCAGATCTGATGCTCATCAATGGATTTCTGCAATGGATGAAGAAATTAATTCTCTTCATGAAAATGAAACTTGGGATCTTGTAGAGCTGCCAAAAGATAGAAAAGCAATCGGATGCAAATGGACTTTTATACTTAAAAGAAATGCAAATGGGGAAATTTGTAGATATAAAGCATGTCTAGTCGCCAAAGGTTTCTCGCAAATATATGGTGAAGATTACGATGAAGTTTTTGCACCAGTCATAAAGCAAACAGCTTTACGAATTCTGCTTACTGTTGCAGGTCACCAAAGCTTAGAAGTACGTCATTATGACATTAAAACAGCTTTTCTCAATGGCGATATCCAAGAAGAATTATATATGAAACAACCTAATGGATATAAAGATGAGCTTCATCCGGAATTAGTATGTAAACTGAAGAAAAGTTTATATGGACTCAAACAATCGGCGCGTGCATGGAATACAAAGTTAAATAGCATATTACTAAATCATGGTTTCACAAGAAGCAACACAGATCAATGCCTATATTCAAAGAAAATAGAAGAAAGACACATTTTCTTAGCTGTATATGTTGATGATATTATCATGGCAGGTAAAAAATAGTGATGATTTAGATAATATAGCTGGGTTATTTGCAAAAGAAGTACAGATTTCTTGTCTTGGAGACTTGAAATATTATCTTGGAATTCAAGCAGACCGCGATGAAAAGGGAATTTTCCACATTCATCAAAAGACATATATTCAAAAGCTATTGAAAAATACAAGATGGAAAATGCGAAGCCATCAAGAATTCCTTTAGATCCAGGGTATGAAAAGTTACCTATGGAAAATGTGCTTTTTTGGAATAAAGAACTGTACAGGTAGGCCAGTCAATAAAAACATCCAACATCGCAAACGCGCATGTATCTACGATTTTTTTATATGTTGTTAGGACCCCTGAGAGTAGTTTATACCCAAGTTTGCAACCCTGAAAACCCTGTGCTACTCCCGTGGTGTTCGAAAAACTGCGAGATTCTGGCATTTGTTTCAGGTTTTGCAAAACAACTACCGCAAGGAAACGTTTTTCGGGTATCTCTACGGTATACTTTTGTAAAGCAAACTAAATTTGCAACAATTTGAGCCCAATCTGAGCTCTCGAGGTCCATTGGTTGCCGAGATACAGCCAGTCAAAGATGGGCAATTGTATCCAAAAAGTGAAAAGTTATCGGGAAGGTCACGTACCGGCTAAACGAATGGTCCTACAGAAAAGTCATGAGAAAGGAATTTGTAGAGAATTGAATTAGCTTCAAGTTGGTTCTAAAATGGTGCCTTTAGGCGTAATAGTTTTCTCAAAAACCAAAAAATAATAAAACATCGGATTTTGGGAAAATGATGAAAACATGTTACTGAATAATGTTGGTTTGGATTTCGTTAAAAAAAGTTAGGCCAGTCAATATCGACACAAAAAAAGGCAAACATCGCAAACGCGCATGTATCTACGATTTTTTAATATGTTGTTAGTACCCCTGAGAATAGTTTTACCCAAGTTTGCAACCCTGAAACCCTGTGCTACTCCCGTGGTGCTCGAAAAACTGCGAAATTCTGGCACTCGTTTCGATTTATTCGAATTTAATGTTTGAGATGTAAAATATGGCTGCAACTAAACATAGATACAAAATCAAACATTGAAATGTAATACAATACACGAATACATACAGAATACATAATAACCCCGGAATACAGATGAGTCTCGCTAAGGTACTACACAAATCTAACGATAATATGGGCGAGTACCGCTACGGGTCTCCTTATTCTGTGGCTCTCGGAATTATTTGTAGCCATGTAAGTGAGACCGAAAACTGTATGCAATGCCTATGTGAAAAAGGCACAGCATGAAAAAGGTCACAGAATTTTTTGTACTGGTGCCCTTCTAAAGAAACCGTTTGTGCCAGGTCCCTGGCAGTCGGATCTGTTGTTTAGTGAATAATAATCTCGGAAGCGGGAGGAGCACTAAATCAGCCTGCGACGCCTGCGACGCTCTGCTTCTCTCTCCAGCAACACCCATCAAAGTTCCCCAAGCAAAACTGCTCTCAAATGAATGTAACAAACGTCAATTGATCCCCATGATGCGTAACCTATCAATTCAGAGAGGCTGGGTATTGAGGTACATCAATCTCAAGAGGATGCTGATGCTGATATAGTAAGGACTGTCCTCTCCAAGAGTTCATCGTTCGACCAAGCTTTCATCATTGGGGAGGACGTCGACCTACTGGTCCTCCTCAACGGCTTAAGCTCTGAACAGACGAACGTGTACTTCCAGAAAGGGGGAAGAGGTGGGTCCAATATCCAGCAAATTCCTTCACGTGTGGAGAAATGCAGGGTCCAGGAGGGATGGTTGTGTTTCTGCATGCCATCAGTGGGTGCGACACGACCTCTGCCCTTTTCTGGCAAGGCAAGATGAAGTGGTGCAATGTCCTCAAACAAAACCCCCACTGGATAGACCTCGCCAGCACTTTCCTTGATTCAAACTCCAATCAGGAAGACGTAGGAAATGCTGGCGAGAAGATCTTGATGAACCTCTACGAAGGAGATGAGGAAACGCTGAATACCTTGCGATACGCAGCATTTGTAAAATCGGCAGCAACGGCCAAAGTCAACCTTGCCCGCGTCCCCCCCCCCCGCCACAGAGGCAGTATCATTCTTGGAGGACCTACCACTAGGTGCAAAAATGGTTGGGGGTCGACGAAAACCTGTGTGACTGGGGATGAACCACCAGCGAAAAAGGTTTCGTGCCCGTCACAATTTACGCAGAGCCCGCTCCTCAGACCTTGCTTAGAATGATGGCTTGCAAATGCAAGAAAGGGTGCTTAGGGTCGTGCACTTGCAGAAAGGCAGGGCTCAAGTTCTCTATCCTATGCTCCTTTTGCCAAGGGCGAAGTTGCACAAACGTCACCCCGATTGTCCTGGACGAGGAGGACGAGGATGTGGACGACCCAACACCATATGACGTCCCACCTCCACCTCCACCTCCAGAAAACGTCGTCCCTCCCCTTTGATCCACACTGGATGAGACCCGGCCTTTCCAAAATGGCGAAGTTCTAAACTACTGCGATGTTTATGCTTCACTGTGTAAATAGTATTTTCTAGTATGTATGTTTACGTTGTTAATTTAATTTTACGTTTATTTGTTTACTGTATGTTTCTTTGAAGCCATTTGTTACATCTAAAATGTTAAATTCACATTCTTGCACGTTTTTTTAACGAAATCCATGCCAACATTATTCAGTAACATGTTTTCATCATTTTCCCAAAATCCGATGAAAGCTATTTTTGGTTTTTACAATTTTTTTTTTTGAAAAAACTATGAGGCCTAAAGGCACCATTTTGGAATCAACTTGAAGCTAATTCAATTCTCTACAAATTCCTCTCTCATGACTTTTCTGTAGAACCATTCGTTTAGCCGGTACGTGTCTTAAAAATGACCTTCCCGATAACTTTTCACTTTTTGGATACAATTGCCCATCTTTGACTGGCTGTATCTCGGCAACCAATGGACCTCGAGAGCTCGGGTTGGGCTCAAAATGTGGCAAATTTAGTTTGCTTTACAAATGTATACCGTAAAGATACCCGAAAAACGCTTCCTTACGGTAGTTTTTTCGCAAACCTGAAACAAGTGCCAGAATCTCACAGTTTTTCGAACACCACAGGAGTAGCACAGGGTTTTCAGGGTTGCAAACTTGGGTATAAACTACTCTCAGGGGTCCTAACAACATATAAAAAAATCGTAGATACATGCGCGTTTGCGATGTTTGCCTTTTTTTGTGTCGATATTGACTGGCCTAAGGAGTTTAGTAGGTGCTTTATTATATTTAAGTGTAAACACAAGACCAGACATTTCAGTTTCTACTTCAATACTTGGAAGAAAAGTATATAATCCCTCTGAAGCAGATTGGACTGAAGCAAAACGGATTTTAAGATATTTAAAAGGCACACAAGACTTGAAATTAAGACTAGAAAACTCACAAGACTACCTGAACAATCGACTTATTGGATATGCTGATTCCGAATGGGCTGGAGATACAACAGATCGTAAATCAAATACAGCATACATATTTCAAGTTATAGGAGCTACAGTGTCTTGGTGTAGTCGTAAACAGCTGTGTGTGACTTTATCTTCGACAGAAGCTGAATTTGTTGCATTATCAGAAGCTTGCCAGGAAGCAATGTGGTTAAATAAATTACTGGACGACTTCCATTTTAAAAATAAAAGATGTCTACTTATGTTTGAAGACAATCAAAGCTGTCTAAAGTTACTGAATTCCGAAAACATAAGTCGTAGATCGAAACACAGATACAAGATACCACTTTGCACGTGAACTGTTGAAAACTGAACAAATTGAATGCAAGTACTGCCCCTCAGAAGAAATGCTAGAGAACAAAACCACTACAAGAAGTGAAGGTTAATAAATTACGAACACTGATAGGACTTTTATAAACTTTCAAACGATTAATCGTTGAGAGGGGGTGTTGGATTACAACGCTTAATCTGGCGCTGTAGCGCTGTAATTATAATTTGCATGTTAAGAGCCAGATGGCGCTCTATAACTTTGTCTTATGCTTGTGTATCTTTCCAGTGGAAGCCAATATGGCTTTCTTAATATTAATAGTTATTAAATGTTCTTGATACCAATATGTTTTCTTCTGAATTAATTTCACTGCGGAAAACACTATTAATCTAACAGACGACAGTATTAAGTGTCAGTGTCAAGATTACAATGATCGGCAGCACGACCAATAATGGCACGTGAAACAATAGAGGATAATGCGTTGTCTTGGAGATGAGATGTAAAGAACGAAAAATATGGCGAAAGGAAGCTTCTCGGTATGTAGTCCGGAGGGCAACAAGGATTGAACGTTATGAGGAACGGTAATTACTTCAGGAAAGGATAAGTAATTCTCTCTCGACTAAAGATGGGTGAACTATATGGTTATTCACCGTATTGAATTAGAAATATTAACAAGAAATTAATATTAGATTAAAAAACTCCATCTTCGGATAAATTTCATTTTATTAATGGTGATATTTCGAGGAAATACAATCGTTCCGCTTTTTCAAACCTTTTTTAAATAACAAGAGCAACTTCTACTACATTCACTGGTATGCACAATACAGACATATTATGTTACAATAATGAAAGACTTTTAACAAAATCAATTATTAATGATTATTATCAATGTATCAAAAATAGTTTAACACAACCAATTGTTACTAACAATATATTATAATTATTAGTTCACTGAAATTTCTCTCTTTGATTTTTTACTATGTCCTGGAAATAGGATAGGGTGTTTGGGTTTACCATGTACCCTTTGTCTTTATTTATGCATTGGAAGGTCTTTATGACACATGCTTCGATTATGTCCTACTATGTTTGTCTTGAATTTTGTAAAGAATTGTGACTTTTGGGTCTGGGTTGCGATTTTCTGTGATGCAATGTTCGGTCCAGTTCGATGCTTTAGGTCGATTGTTCCTAAAAGCTGTGACGTGTTCATCTACCCGTTCTTCTAACATTCGCTCTGAGTTTCCAAAGTATACGCCTCCGCGTGTTCTACATTTTAATTTATAAACTGTCCCCATGATTTTCTTTATCCTATCGTAATTTTGCTCATCATCTTCTTCATCTTTCTTATATAATATGGAATTGATGTTCTTTCCTTTTTTGTGTATTATTCTAATATCATTATTTGAACATATATCAGCGATTCTTTTGTTGATTTTAACTCCATTCGATAGTTTAATAATTTTGTCAAATGCCAATTTGGTTTTCTTTCCTTCTTGTCTTTTGGTTTTATTTTCTTCTTGTCTTTTGGTTTTATTTTCAAATCGTTGGAAACATCCATGAATGAATGGTTCTGGGTACTCATGAATTCTTAAGATCTTCTTAAAATTGTTCATTTTGTCGTTCCATTTTTCTTTATTACTAGTGTAGGCTGTTATTCTTTCAATTGTGTTTTGGATCACAGCTTTCTTAAATTTCATGTTATGTTCTGAATTGTAGTTAATGAAGTATTTGCTTTGGAAGTCTTTGGTGTAGTGTTCATATGAAATTTTGTTATCTTGGTTCTCAAGTGTGATATCCAGATAATTAATCTTGTTGTTTTTTTCTTCTTGTTTTGTGTATTTAATATGTTGGCTGGTTGAGTTTATTTCGTTAAAGAATTTGTTGAATTGTCGTTTAGTTCCCTCCCAAAATATGATGACGTCATCCACATATCTGTAATATCTGAAATTGTTGTTACTCCAATTCAAAATGCTTATATTTTCAAATTCTTCCATGTAAATGTTGCTTAGTAGTCCTGATATCGGACTCCCCATTGGGAATCCTTCTACTTGTCTGTACAATTTTTGTTTATATTTGAAGTAGCTATTATTACATGTTATGATAAGTCCTTCACTAATCCTCTCAATATGTTTGTCTTCAAAATTGTTGAGTTTCCAAAGCAAACAAACGCCAACTCTGCCGAATGTGTTTGGTGTGGTTAGGGTTGGAGACGATTTGAAAGGATTGTGATGTTGATAAAATGTTGTCGTCCACATCGGATTTAGTTTTGAATTGGAAACCGTTGGTTGTGGTTCGGTCCTTTTACGCAGCAAGGTGTTGAATTGATCGTCTCCTAATGTCAAGTGATGATGAATTACGTGGAAGTGCTGGATTTGTAGTTGTGAATGCTTTACTTCAGAACAAAAAGAAGAAACGTAAACCGAGACGTTGGTGGATGACAACACCATATAAAAATAGAAGTGCCTAGAATACAAGTAATTTGCTGAATGAGCTTCGGAGTTTAACTGCAATACTCTGCCAAATACCTATCTTCTTTTTTTGAGAGGTTATAATTTTTATTAGTGGGATCCCATAATATAGGATTGTCCCGGTATAGTTCAATTAGTTTCAAACACAAATCATCGTCCCATTCCATATCGACAGTAGCAAAAACAGTACGTCCAACACCAGCAAATACATGCCAACGACTTAAAACGTTTTAACTCGTCCACACCGACCGAACGCAGGCCAACGCCAACAAACACTTAATAACCGTTGGAATGCATTGGCGTGCGTTCGCCACCGCTTGTACACATCAGTTCCAACGCATCCCAATATCTCTCCACATGTGCCTTGGTATGCGTTGGAGCTTCGGTCTGGCCGCACCCTTAAACATAAATAGAGACAGTGTTAGTTCGAAGAATTTCTCAACAGTTAATTTGTGATAGTGATTAGATGAACTAGATTTTTTGTGATAAACGAACATTTCAAAGACAGTGTTAAAGTTTAACGAATTGAACACAGTAGTGTTAATTTTCCTTCAGAAAAGAACTCTGTTCGAATTTTGTATGACAGTGAAAGACTAGTTATCCACACTACACTTGTTTATTTCCACAAGAAGGAATATGTTAACGCATATGCTAGTAATTTTTAATTGTTCTATATTATGCTTATTTATGTACCTTTACTTTATTTAACTAAAAACAAAAAAAAATCACTTGAATAAATTAATTCTCATTCAACAACATCTACAAAGTCAATTAAGTACAAATCAATATCTGAAATTTTAAATATGTAGCAATTGTAGTTTCTTTTTCTTATTCCTCCCTGAATACTGAAATTTATTTTATTTAATTTCAAAAGCAATAAACATTTTAAGATAGACTAATGTTTAGTATCATTGTTTAAACTTAAAATGTGGACATTATCTTCCAATTTTTTGGTACCAAATTCTTCGTTCACGAAAGATGTCCATTCACGGATATTGGGTTTTTTACTTACAACGCAAGCCTTTTACAGTAGTTAATGGAAAAGAATGACTCATTTTAATGCATTTCATATATCTACACTTCTACAGTGTAGTATAGTAACTGACTTAACAAGAATTACTCTTCTGATGTAAGTGATTAATAATTGTTTTTCCATTGTTTCTTATACAATATAATTAATACAGTAAAACCTCGTAAAGTCGTCACTCAAGGGACCAAACATTTTTGACCACTTAAGCGGAGTGGGAATTTTTGAAAAAAAAAACAACAACAAAAAAACACAGAAATACAGTATTTTCATGAATTGCTGTAGGATTCGGTGAGAAAAACAAGATTTTCAGAAATCAATACATGCAAATGAATGAGTGGAAAATAAAAAAAATAAAAAAATACTTTATTGTTACCACATTTTAATCGTTTTAAAGAAAGGCAATGTCTGTCTTTGAAACGTTCCAGCCAACCATTGTTGCCGCAATTTCCATGGCTTCTTCTTTGAGAATCACGGCAGAAATCGGCACATTTTGCGATCTGGCATGTTTTAGCCATCGAACTAAAACCTCCTCAATCTCGTCAAACTTCGATTTCCTCATTCTCTTTCTTTTGTCTTTGCAGTCAGCTTCTTCAATTACTTTTTCGATGAAAGAATATCGTTTAATGTAGTCCTGGGAATATGGTGTTCTTTGGCAAAAGCTGTTTTCGAAACATTTGATTTTTTAAAAAGTACAATTAAGTTAAGTCTTTTTTTTCTTTAAAAGATAACGAGGTAAGTTTTCGTTTCCTGGCATGTTAAATCGAACCACGAAATTGCAAGAGAATAGCCCTTACAGCGGGTTTTACTCGCCATGAAATGAAGTCCCTCTCAGGAGCGGTCAAGTAAACATCTACACTCGACAGAGACGCAGCGAGAACTGTGCTTTGAATGATTAGCAGCGAGATTCCAAGAACCCAAATCCTCCGAAGAGGTAGGAAAGGAATGAAGTGATAGGCATGGTAGAAAATTCCCCGTAAAGGCTTGGCTTTCTTAGTGAAGGGGCGGAGTTGAAAAGACAACACGATGGCATGCAGAATGAGAAGATAGATGCTTTTGGCCATTTTTGAGGGTGACGAGTTATCCGGAGTAGAATTAAATTTGGTGACGGATAGAGGGTAAATTTACATTATTGTGTATGAGACCTTGTCGGGACCAAAGGAAAATGACGACTTAAACGGAGTGACGACTTATCCGGGTAACGACTTAACGAGGGTTTACTGTATATTTATAATTAAATGTCCATCATTCTTTCGATTTATAGTTATACAACATAACTACTGCGAAAAATCCTTAAAGCCCCGCGAACATCATGCAACTTTTCAGCAACTTAGTCGTGCGATTTTGACGTCACGAGTTGATATAGACAGTCTTGAGTTCGTTTTTATGCAACTTGGCTGCAACTTTTGTCATCCGACTCGAGTTGTTCCTACACCTGCAACTCGAAAAGTTGCATCGAAGTCGCTGGGAATTACTCAATCACAGGGCAGCGTTGGAACACGTCAGTCGTGACGTCACGCCCATGGAAGAAATGGCGTCGAAAATGTTGTTCGTCGAATCGATTCGAAGACATGCTCGTAAGCAATGAATATTAAGTGTATTGCGAGTTTCTTTCATGCATAAATGAAGTTTATACTGAGATGCAGTAATTGTATGCGGCAGAATTTTCAGAGGGGTTTCCAAACCTCGATTTTTTTCGGATTTTCCACATCGGCTGGAGGAAACGCATTGCAATATGGGATTCCTTCTATCACGGCCGACTCATTTGCGAGTTGTATGGTGTTCGGGGTTTGACAAAAATTGGCCAACTCGAAGTCGGACGACTAAAATTGCTGGTAAGTTGCATGGTGTTCGCGTAGCTTAATAATTCTATTTTACTCTGACTACTCAATTGAAAGTGGACATCTGCGTAGTGGAACAGCCCATGCAAATTCGAGCAATCGAATTTGAATATATTCGTTATAAAATACCCGATGTGTAGTTGGAGTCATTGTCTCACCACAACAGAGCGATTTTCAACCTGGGGTTGTCACAGGCTGCCATATTAATGGCCAGAATGTGCGAGCCATAGGAGCGGCACTGATCCTGCCAATAGCACCGTGCGTGGGTGCTATTATCACGAAGTGGAAACGTGAAGGAGTGGAAACATGACGTCATGGAGGTGGCCGAGCCCGCTTGCTGACCGATAGAGACGGAGAGCCCTGAAGCAGTTGGTATGACAGAACAGGGCTGTTCCAGCGGCACAACTGCGGCAGGACTTCCAGCAGCCAACGGGAACAACTGTCAGTATCGTGACAATTCGTCGGAGCTCCATGCCTTAGATACACCGGTCCGGCTGCTGCCGACAAGCCTTAAATCACCCTCTAAACGCCCAGCGTAATATCACTTGGTGTAAAGAGCAACGGTCTTGATCGATGGACCGCTGGAAGAACATTATGCGGAGCGACGAATCACTCTTCACACTCTACCGATCGGATGGGCGCACCTGGGAGTGGCTTGTTCCAAGAGAGCGGCTGTTACCAGAGTGTATTACCCCAACAGTGAAGTTTGGCAGTGATGGTGTAATGGTGTGGTCGTGTTTCTCCTGGTTTGGACGTGGTCCGTTGGTTGTGATCGAGGGGAACATGGCATCCAAACAGTATCTGGATGTTCTACACAATTCCATGCTTCCTACGTTGTGGTCGCAGTTCTGTGTAGGGACATTTGTTGTCCAGCACGACAATGCAATGTGCCGTAAGGCCCGTGTTGTCAGCGACTGGTTTCCGGAGAATAATGTTGAGGAACTTCAGTGGCCTGCCCAGAGTCCGGACCTCAACCCTATTGAACATCTGTGGGATGAATTGGAGCGTCGGATGTGACCGCAAACCTGCATTCGACGTGTGCAGGTTTTGAAGGAGAAGTGGGCTACATGTAGCTTGCTATCAGAAACTGGTGGAGAGCATGCCACGGCGTATAGATGCTGGGCTTAGAGCAAAAGGTCACAGTGCGAGCTATTAGACACACTTAAATAAAACGTCTGTTTCATATCACAGGTGTTCACTTTCAATTGAGCAGGCAACTAAGACAACACCACTGAAGACATGCTTTATATCGGCACATATGATAAGTAAATCAATGCAGGACTAAGTTCGAAATGAAAACTAAAAAAACTGTCTTGTTAACGTTATGAGTGATAAATATTCGAGATGTTAAATATTGCCAGTCTCTTTGCAGATATGTTGCAGCCAAAAACCTGTCGCTCCTTGGTGATACGTCATCTTCTCAATCCTTGTCGGTGTATAGTGGGTTCTTACAGTGTACATTATTTGCATCAGTTGTGATTGCAGCCAACATGAAAGGCTAGATCTCTATAAGACAAAGCAGCTTCTCTAAGATCGTTGATTCTTTATCTGACAAAGTCTGTTGGAACGGATGTTGATCTTTCTGTGAGGATATCTTTAATAGTTTAGAACAATGCCCACAATGTTTCGTCAGCGAATACAGCTCTGATAGCCTTTATCTGTGTTCGACTGCTCTGTATCCGTTACGTCAGATCGTAACTTAATCTAACCATGTGAATGCATTTCCATGTACTATTGCTTCCCCATTTTTATAATATTTGAATGGCTTTTTCAAATTATTGCAATTTTTTTTCCTTTAGTGCATTTAACGCTTTCTGAAGAACCATGAAAATAAGAAATATTAACATATTTACTTTCAATTCTCTTCAACGATATCGGAAAATAACTTTAGCAGATTTTACTAAATTTGAAATTAGCGTTTGTTGTGAAGATTAATGGAGAAATAAGCCCACCCAAAATCCACAACTTGATAAAGTAAGTCGAAATATATTCAAGGAGTATATTATATCTTTTGTATTTTAAGATTAATTAGCTTCAGTACAAAAGTTGTACGTTGATTAATAAATTAGACTAACTGCTTCTAACATTAATTGTTGTGGTAACTGTTCTTGTTACTCTTATTCGTAATATTAAAGAACACAACTATCTTCTTCTGGAATTTCCTTATAATCCCAGGATCTATTTTCTGAAATAAAATAGTTATCTTATAATACCTTTTATCTTCAAGATAAGTTCACTGTAGATATCAACATCGTTTAATCATATCTATAACTTGATCACTAAATTGCTTCAGGAAGTTGTAGAAAAAGATTATAGTGTAAACGGGGGAGGGGGGACAGGTTACAAAATCGGAATACAACCTTACTTTGTAATTATCACGTTATGTTTTTACCAACTGGGAAAGGTTTCAAGTGAAGGGGATGTGGAGAAATTCACAGATCTCGATATTAATTTCATATCTGGCGATTATGAAATAGGAGTTAAAAAATAGAAATATAACAAAGCCTCATATAGGGTAAAAAAAAGCCCCATGGTATTTAAAATTAAAATCATGGGGCTTTTTTTACCAATTGGAAACGTTTCAAAGTGATCACACTAGTACAATTTCTTCATCCACATCAGAACTTCTTTTTTTTTGTAATGCACTGGTATTTTTGCAGTTACTTATAAATGAAATATTGTTACTTTGTAATTGAATAAATATTAATATATATAATATAATAACCTATAAATTACATGACATGAATGTATTGTGCATATTAAAGTAAATGCACTATGTTAATATTATCTATAAAACCTAACATTTTATATACATTTTACATTTTATAGATATAAAGATATATTAATATAAATATTAGTATTGAAGATATGTAAATATGCTGTTATTAATTAGAATTTATATTTATGTACAGCACTCAAAATCATATTTGAAAAACGGATTAAGTGAAAAATCGTGTATTGTAGATATTAATGATAACCTAAAATTTTACGTGTAGTGTGAACTATGAGCTTTGCTTTTTTTTTTAATATTTAATCAAAAATCGAACAACAAATAAAAAAAAATATCGAACCATTTAAAAAATGACAAAAGACATATTATCATAATCCAGGACGTTTCGATCTGCGGAAAACTGCATAGTCGTCTTAAACTGAAAAACTTCCAAAAATAAAGAAACTTATGGTAATGTGGTTTTTGTTATTTTTTTAATGGTGCGATAATTTTTTATTAGTTCTTCGATTTTTGATAAACATTCATTCCACACTTTAAAGTTGATTTTTTAAAATATTAGGTTGGAAGCTCTAAAATGTCCTGCAAATATCAACACTTCTAGGCAAACAAAAAATGCTTTAGGTGTGTAGTTAATCACCCCTACTGCATTTGGTATCGCCTGATCAAAAGATTCTTTCTGTATTCTTCGTTCTGTTTTGTGAGCTGAATCAAAATATGGTGACATTGGATATTCGACAAGTAATGGTTTATGAGTTCTAACGAGGCTTATTAGCAGCTGAAGCGAAGGGGAACATATGTAGTGTTTTCGGTGAAGATCATGTACACGAAAGGACAATGCAGCTTTAGTTCCAAAAATTCTGTAATGGAGATTACAATGTAAAGAATTCTCCCAGAGGACGCAATGAAAAAGTGGTCTCAGCCGAGGAGGTGGAAGAACTGATCGAGTCTCACCCACATCAAAGTTCATGGGAGATGGCTGAGAAACTATGGGTATCTCATACAACAATTTTACGCAACCTGAAGAACTTTGCCAAATGCGGAAGATTGACAAGTGGATACCAAATGAACTCACAGAAGGAACAAGTCTATACGTTACACAATTTGTTCTTCACTCCATCTTCGCGAAGAAAAAGAGCCTTTCTTGTACAGAATTGTAACCTGCGACGAAAAAAAGGATAAGGTACGACAAAAGGAAGCGCTCATCTTGGTTGGATAAGAACAAGCCACCGGCAGCAACTCCTAAAACCGCCTCTTCACCCACGAAAAATTCCGTTTGGTGGTCCACGGCTGGAATTATCTATTGGAACACTTCTTCCTCGTGGACAAACCATTACAGCATAGGTGTACGTGTCAGAATTGTCTGAAATGCATCAGAGACTAGAAAAGATACAGCCTATACTGGTCAATAGGAAAGTCCTATTTTGCTTCACAATAATGTAAGATCGCTGCAGCTAAACACATCCGCAGGAAATTTCAAGAAACTGGAAATATAAGATTTTGCCTTATCAATGTCTTATCAATTTATCCGCCTTATTCACCGGACTTTTCGCCAACAGATTTTCACCTACTCAGACAACTTTCTGAAGGGCAGGAGATACCTGCAAGGTTTTGCTCTCAAAAGGACATCGAAGGATTCCTCAAAGCTAAACCACGGATGTGTGCAAGAAAAGAATTTATTGCTTAAAAACAACGTTGGTAAGATTGCATTGATGCAGATGAAGGCTATTTTGAATAATAAAAATTACACCCGGCACTCGAAAACACTTTCAAAATTTCGTTCACTCCAAATCGACATTTTTAGGTTTCCAATCTGCTATTAAAGTGTAACTACTTTATAACTTCGGCTGTAATTCAAAATAATCTTAATAATAAGAACTATTAAGTTATAAAATTGGAAATTAATTTGTAATTTCATTAGTGTTTATTCCAAATTCTTGTACTAGATTAAAAATAATAAATCCTATTTTTCAGAAATATATAAAAAATTCATAGTTTACCTGCACCAGTAAATATGGCACTGACGAGTCCTTGTAAAGTCGTTGAAAGACCCGGAGGCGCAAGAATACTTGCGTAGGACGTAGCTGCTGGCCAAAACATACCAAAACAGAATCCATGTAAAAGTTCAACGGGCAACATATACCAAGGGTTCTGTAGGAAAGAGTAGATGATATACCGTACACCATACGCCAAGAAGGTAAGGCTTATCGCGTTGAAATGTCCAATTTTATTAATAATAAATCCAGAAATGATAATAAAGAGCATTTCACTCCCGAAACAGCTTACGCTTCGAACTGTTCCCATAAGTAATTTGGTTCCTCCAAGATCCTCAATGAACCAAAAGAGAAATGTCTGCCTAACTCCCGCTATTGTACCCACGCAGAATACGGCCGTCAGGAATATGAGACCCCTCAAGTTCTTAATGCTGTGCCAAGCTTGACTTAAGACATTGTCTGGTCTCTTCTGAGGAACAATTTCAAGACAGAACACCAAAATACAATCGACAATCATAAACCCAAAAAACAAATAGAACGCCAGAGAATAGTTGGTCTTTCCATCCACGGTCGTCTCATCTATCAAGTATCCAGTGACAAACACCATTGTACCCCAGAAAATAGTATCTGCGACTCTCTGCTTACCATAATCTTCTTTCTTTTCGCCTAGAAAATTGTACGTAATGGCATCACTAACACAGCTGACTATCTCCATATTAACGCCTTTGATTATCACCACCAAAGCCAGCCACCAGAACTGGTACGACTTGTAAATATTACCATTTGTTTGTTCTTTAGGAAAACATTCTTTGAAGCATCTGGCAGACGCTGATTGGTTGCAGTTCATGGTAAAACAGCTCTTTGATTCGCTGTCATCATCTAACAGATAGTTAGCACAGGAATTAAAGTAGGTTGCTTTGATGGGATCATGATGAAAGAACGTATAAATGGCGTCCGTTTCCGAGTGATTGTCAATGAAGTATCGCAGTTTCTGCATACAGGATTTTTTCATAGCATTACTGTAAATTGCCGTGCAGTAATCTAAACAGTGTATTACTTCATTTTTCTTTTCAGTGTTACTGGAGAAACCAATTGGACATTTCTGGATTTCCCACGAGCTTTCAGTGCAGTTGAGGCCGAAGCTTTCGGTGTCGCGATTAATTATCGGAGGGATAAAGTTTAAACTAAAAAGTAAGACCATGACAATGGTCACGGACACGCTGAGAACTAGTTTTTGTTTGTTGAATTTGTCGGCTATAATGCTAACTAATGGACGAGCAAAAAGTCCAATGAAGGGTAGGATGGTATAAATAATGCCTGACACGTCAGCAGGAACCCCAAAATCTCTGACGACCAATGGTAAAAAGGGAACAATACAGGCCAAACCTGAAAAAAAAAACAATTACAAATAACTTATTAGGCAATATAATTTATTAAGGTCCTGATTCAGTCAATAATCTTTTATATATTTCTTTTATATATTTCTTTTATCAGTGAACCTAAAATTCTGAAATTTTACATATGAATTTGTGAAGCATCTATTTTCTTGTTTTTAATTTTGAAAATATTCTACAATTAATTAAATTAAAATTTTTAATTCTATTAAAATCAATTTTCGTAGAAAAAAAATGTTCAAACAAATTTATTTTTGGAAGGAACAGCATCAAATGAATTTGCGTGATATTTAGAAAGCCATTAATAAAAATGTTTTTTTACTATGATTATTCTTAGCACATAAAAAACAAATTTAATCTAAAACTATTTAAAAAAAAAACAAATTTCTATTTTTTTAAAAATTAACTATTGCACTGTTTTTAAATACAAGTCATTATTTTACAAAATTTTTATCATTTCAAGTTTTCGTCAAGTTTTTCGAGGCATTTGCAACTTAAAACAAGCTTTTGACTGCTTTTGAATTTTTATTTAATTACAGAATATTTTGAAAATTAAAAACAAGAAAATAGAAATCCCAGATTCTTTACAAGTTCATATTTAAATTTTCAGAATTTTAGGTGCATTGGAAAAAGAAATATATAAAAGAAATAAAATGTTTGCAGTCGCCTGCATTTGCTTGAGTCAGGACCTTAACGTCTATAAGTAACTTATTTCAAATTTAATTTATGAGAAAGAGTGAATGTGTTCTAATGACAATATACAGTACACAATAGAGATTTTCTTAAAAAAGTTAACATTTCTTAACTTTCCTTTTTTTTTTAAAAAAAAACAACCTGAAAACGACAAAAACGAAAAGCGTACATTTATAAAGAATGTTTATAGGCTATTGTTGTATCTACCAATATAGATTTTCTATATTCTGAAGAAAATAGATTAAATCCATATTATTTACTCACAACTGGATTAATTTTGTTAAAATCATATCACACCATGCGCAATGGATTAAGGATTTAATATTCATTGTTTAAGACCTTTTTGTAGATTCCAACGCTTAATTTAGGGAAATCGCTGATTTCTCGACCCACTTGTAACAGATTTCAAATAAAAAAGTTCTTATACCCAAATCACACCAGCATATTTTTCATCATTGTTTACATCATTGACCCTATCATTGACGGTCTACGATCGTGTATTTGACTCTGTTGACCATTTTCATCATTGATTTCAATGCTGAAAAAATTTAGGAATTGCTCTATCGCATCGTTGTTTTGAATGATGGTAATTAATGAAAGCTCCAATCAGAACAGACGAGCTTCGAGAGCGAAGAAGCCAACCGGCGCCATTTTGGCCACCGCCGTTTCGATTGAATCCGAAGGCTATTAGGAATTAAGTATCACAGTGAGGAGATTATCTTTCGAAAATAAACTATATTTTTACTGAAATAGATTAATTCTAAGCGTCAGAATGTGCAGATGTCAACTTTTTAAAGAGAGATTTCATTTCTTCTTGAGCTGCGTTACGTCGCAGGGGCTTGTAAGATTGCCACTGCTGTTCATTTCGTTTTCGTTTAAATAGTAGAGATTCTAGAATGTAATATACAATTGGTTTCGAACAGATTGACAGCTTGCTAAAAGTCATTTCAAATTCTACCGAAATTGCGTTGCCGAAACACGATTTTAACTTCTAAAAAAAGATTAAACACCGTCTTTTCGAAACTGGGAAAACTTTCGCCATAACTTACGAGCTCAACTCTGATTGGCTAGCGCTCTGCCAATCATATGCACTGTTTCATCATATTTTATCGATACGGCGGAAACTAAGGACGGACAACACTTCACTTAAAACAATGATTATTCCAGTGAAGCAAATCAATGACGAAAAAATATGCTGGTGTGATTTGGACATTATGAAGCAAATACACAAGTAAGATAAAAAACATTAAAACTTTAAAAACTTGACGAAACATGTCAGTTTTTTAAGTGTTTAACGTTTTTTATTTGCCTCATAATTATTTCACAAACGTTAATCTTTTCTTAATCCTCGAATCCAACTCGAGAAGAGTGAAATTTAAAGTGTGCAGAACGTCGTATGATTAAAATTGATAAAAAAAAGTCCTTTAAAAACACACTAAAATTGTTTGTTATGTTAATTTTCGTGTGTTTTTGCCGGAAGGGCTTCTGAAACTAGTCACGTGACTTTGTTTGTTATCTTAACGTCACGTGACTAGTTTCAGAAGCCCTTCCGGCAAAAATGATCACCTCAAAAACATTGTTGTTGTTTTGGTTTTTGCACTTTTAGAAGCCGGTTTTACAATCACCCTCATTTGTTTGCGTTTGTCAAAGGAAGCACGAAGGGCTTCCAAAACTAGTCCCGTGACTCAATCATATTAATTTCAGTGTTTTTTTTAAAGGACTTTTTATCAATGTTTTAGAAGATCTATTCAGCGACTTAAAATATATTGAGGGCGGAGGGGACGAGGCAGAAACACAGATACTGATTTGATTTCAATACCTCAAATACGATATTTTGGATATATGATAAGAGATCATAAAGTTCAGGTACATCTTTTAGAAAGAAAACTAAAGGGAAGCATAGAAAAGGGTAGACTAACATAAACCTGGCTCAATGATATCCATGAATGGACTGGACCGACTTACAAGGAGACAAAAGCACACAATAGAGAGACTTTCAATACTGCGGTAATTTGAATATATATTGAATTGCTTTAAACGATATACAGTTCAGTTCATGAAAGAAGAGCTGTTGATGACGTAATTTCCTTATAGATTCATGTTTCCAGGACGTAACAGCGCCATCTATTGCTAAAATCCGTAACTGAATCGTATCAACTTTACGAAAATATTCTGGTTTTTGTATTTTCTACAGTGATAATCTTAATACCATGTAATTATTATAGTTACCAATACATAAAATAGTCCTCGATATAACGCTCCCGCTTATAGCACTATCCCGTTCTTGACGTTCCTTTTATACGGTCCCTGGAATTTTCTATATATCTCTGTATACTTTTACCCTCTTATAACGCTTCAAATCCCGCTTGTAGCGCTTTTTATATCGGAAATTTTGCATCGAAAAGAAATGTAACACTAAAGATTCTTTTTTTTTTCCCTGGTAGGACGGAATCTTTGAACTTTGTTAAGTGCGGGTCTGTGATACAGTTGTGCAAAATGTCAAAGCGGAAATCCCTTTCTACAAGTGAAAAATTGCAAATTCTCCGTAAGTACGACCAGAATTCTACAGAAGTCAGAAGGATTTCGCAGAATCTCTAGGAATTCCCTCTTCCAGTCAGCGAACAATAATGAAAAACAGGGATGCAATTACCGATGCATCGAAGGGTTGTTGAAAACGTAAAAAAGTAAAGTGTGCACTAAATCTGCTCCGAAAATATATTAGTATTGCTCCTAGTGGTGTATCAATTTACGTTAATAGTTACCTGAACCGCATTGAAAATTTCATAATTCAGAACAATAGCACACACACCCGGCAAACCACAATCAAAGATCTTTTTAATAGGAAATAGCTCATATTTGCAGTATATCTATTGCAGAAACATACATGTTTCCTGTAAAAGGGTGTCCAAATCTTTCCCCATCTCATAAATCATTTCCCGTCTATAGCGCTATCCCGCTTATTACGGCAGTAGGTCATGGTCCCTTGACGAGCGTAATAACGGGGTTCCACCATACGTTGCCTGTCTTGGAGATTATTTTGAAGGGTGTTAGCATTGTACATAGAGCATTCCGTGTTCCTTTTTCTTCCTTGGCTACACTGCATTGCCGTACGAACAATGCAGTGTAGCCAAGGAAGAGAAACGATGATTTCCAAATACGTGTTTTATACTTGCTCCCATAACGTTCCTTCACTGACTCAGACCACGTTAGCGGTGCCAATCGGAAGCACATCCAACAAGCTTTCGAACGTGTATTCTGGAATTGCAGTGGTGCCGCATGTTTGGCAGACAAAAAATAGTTGCCATGACTTATGCCCCAACCCTCGTATATATATTATGATATAATATAATTAGATAAGAAGGAAGTTATTATAATATTTTATATTATTTACTACAATATATATAATATATAATATATATAATTTATAATATACACTCATGGACAAAAAAATTAGCGCACCAAGAAGGAGTCGTCAAAATGAAACGAAACTTTACATACGTAATGACTACTTTGATATAAGTAAATGATAAGAAAATCAAAGAAAAAGGATAATTTATTTCAGAGAAAAAGGCAAAAGAACGGAGGAGTTAATACCCCGTTGGACGCCCTCTAGTGCGAATGCACGATGCGATACGATCGGGCATGGAGTCATACAAGTTCTATATGATGTCTTGAGACATTTCGTTCCATATTTGCTGTAACCTTGCCTCTAGTTCGTTCAAACTCGTGGGATGCCCAACTCGTCGTCCCAAATGATCCCAGATATGCTCGATTGGAGACAAATCTAGGGATCGGGCAGGCCAAGGAAGGGTAGTAACAGTGCGGAGACAGTCTTGTGACACCCTTGCCGTATGAGGCCAAGCATTGTCTTGTTGAAAAATGGCTCCTGGGAGCCGTTGCATGAGGGGCAACACATGTGGTTGCAGGATTTCATGAACATACCGCTGGGCTGTCATGGTGCCACGGAACAATACTAGGGGTGACCGTGTATTGTAGGCAATGGCACCCCATACCATCACACCAGCTGTGGGAGCGGTGTGTCGCTGTACAGCAAAGGCAGGATTGAAGCGTTCACCACGGGCTCTCCACACACGAACACGATTGTCATCACTGCCGAGATTGAATCTGGATTCGTCGTTAAAGACGACCTGGTTCCATTCCGCTGCAGTCCAGTTTCCTCGTGCGCGGCAAAACTCCAACGGAGGCGTCGATGGGTGGGCGTCAAGGGCAGCACACGTAATGGGCGCCGCGATACCAACTGTCCTTCAGCCAGGCGCCTTCGTATGGTTCGAGAAGACACAGAGGCCCCTAGTGAAGGTGCTACCTGTGCCTGGATGGCGGCCGATGAAGCAGTTGGCTGTACGCGTGCATTTCTGACTATGTGGCGGTTTTCTCGACGACTGGTCTGTCGAGGGCGTCCTGAGCTTGGTCTTCGTGTACATGACATCTCTCGGGTCCACTGGTCCCAACACCTCCTCACAACACAATCAGAGCGGCCTAATTGACGAGCTACTCGCCTAGCTGACCACCCAGCTTCCATCATCCCGACGATTCTCCCTCTCTCAAACTTAGACAACTGCGTATACCGTCTTCGAACACGGCGTAATGGCATGTCTACCTCAGCTCTTCCTTTGTAAATGATTCAGCACACTCAAACAAGCTTTGGTTCCTGTTTTATACTCCACAGAGTACGATGTTCAACGCCCTCTACCGGATATACGTAATGCGCAATCACGCTGCATTTCTAATCATTTGCATATCTCCCCGACATGTACCTTCATTGCAAGTTTCGTTACGATCCCGCAATTATTTCTTGGTGCGGTAATTTTTTTGTCCATGAGTATAATTTATATTATAAATTAAACACCATAAACACGGTGTCATTTTTTTTTAAAACCTTGACAATCATTTTGAATAATCCGTATTTATTTGACTTACCTCCAAACCAAAATCCATAATGAGCTTTATAAATCAGCAATTTACGATTAACTCTAAAGGAACATTTCTTCCACCTGAAAAAAAACAGACCATTATTATCTATTAACAATAAAAACCAGAAATTCCAAATGATCTTAAAGCCTACTTTCCTTCAAATATTTTCTTTCTTTTTTAAGTCAATAAAAACAATAACAACAAATCTCTGTATATTTGTAAATATTTGGTCACGTTTATGTGCAAATTCTTTAAATTGCCTGAAAAAACAGTTTATACTGATACTAAAGTATCAAACTTCATTCATCTGTTCAAAAGTGATGAGTAGAAGAACAAACATACTGACACAGAGATTTGTTTGTGTCCCAGAAGAAAAGGTGAACATTCTGGCAGGTCATAGTATCGATTATTCTAAGGAAAAAGGTTTATATGAACTTGTTTCCTATTCCGAACGGTTTCCGAGATATTTGAATGAACATTAGTTGAAAACCACATATTTCCAACAACTTTCCCATCTTTCCAGTTTTCGCTATCTGCACTGGAGTTGTCCTTTGGCTCCGGACTTTTGAATCACCCTGTATATATATATATAAACTGAAAAGTGAACATCAATTTCTGTTTTTGCTTAAAATTTGAATTTGAATAACGTTAAAGAAATATTATTATAAAAAAAGAGAGATTTAATTGGATTCTCACTACACAGAAAGGAAACTCAGCCTTTTCATTTACAAATCATTACAAATACAGTGGAACCCCACCATTCGTCCGTCTCGCTATTCGTACAACTCGTTATTCGTTCAACTTTTTCAAGTAAAATTGAACTCGCCATTCGTACGCTTGCTCGCGATTCGGACAGCATGACCTTGTTACTGGACGCCCCACGCGGTCGCTTCAGTTCAGTCTCGTGCTAGCTTCCGTTCGCTACGCATCATCCACGCAAGCTTCTTGAAACTTTGTGATATTTTATTGTTATTTTTTTGTTATTTTTATTGAAAATAGTGCAGCCATGGGTCCAAAAAAAGATTACTGATTCAACTAAGCCTAAAAGGAAAGAAGTGAGAACGACAATTAAATTGAAAAAAGAACTCGTTGCGAAGTTTGAAAGTGGAACTCGTGGTCTCTGACCTGGCAACTCAGTATGGCATGGCGAAATAAACCATATCGTTTATACTGAAAAAGAAAGACATAATAAGAGAGGCCTACATATTTATTGTTTTCATAGTTTTTATGTATTTTACGCTTAAAGTATTATTACAAAGGTTTAAATAAGCAATCATCTCTGGGTTGTGGAACGGATTAATCCAATTTACATTATAATCTTATGAGAAAAAATGATTCGCCATTCGTACAAATCGCCATTCGAACTGCCTCCTGGAACGGATTGTGTACGAATAGCGGGGTTCCACTGTATAATTTAATTCATTATTTTCATAAAATGAAAAATCTTTACTGGTCGTAATTAACAGATATAGGGTGGCCGTAAACTCTGGGTAGATAGGTAGCACATATTTACAAGAATTGTATATTATTGATGTGCTTAATATAAGTAGTGAATTTCCTTTTTTTAGCTTATCTCTTAACCAAAAATTTTTACGAAAGAATAAATTAGTGATTTATTTTTTTTACATTGGTGAAAAAATGCTAATGCTATGTGAAAACGTATCCATTGATTGTTATACGCGAAGTTGTGAACAACAATGAATACAAAGAAAGAAGAATAGGAATATAGAAAAAAAATGGTGGTCTCGATGTTGGTGCCAGATTGAATCCAGGATGGATCCATTTGTTTTTTGATATTGGCTTTTTCAAATCCAAGATTACTGTCCGGCTGGATATATATATATATATATATTTATTGATTTTATGAAAATGAGAATAAATAGCTGATTATGTGTGTAGTTCCAGTTTAAACTAACTTATGTTGAAAGGAACATAAATAAAGTTAAATATCTTGAATCAGAAAGAAGTTTTGCTAATTGAAGATTGACAGGAATTCAAATATGGAATTATAAATGCCATGGATACTAATTAGAATGGATTCAAAAGTCTAGAATGAATGCTATGCAGGAGTTAAATGTAAGGTATTGTGAATGTTTAATTTAAGCCTAAATACCAGAATCTTACATTGGCGATTCGAAAAGAACTAGTGACGTTTCGATTTGATTATTTATTGATAATCCAGAAGATGTGTAATGAGAAGATTAAAATATCCTACAGTATAGTTTTTATATACATTATATAATTATGTACTTCAAAATTCCCTATACAAGCTTTAAAGATAAGTAAGGAATACAAAAACAAACCGTATTTATAGTGGAACGAATGTCTGCAAACACCACCCGAATGTACTAGAGGGCGCTGTTTGAGAATACATTACTTGGGCAGTGTGAGCTATCGTCATTTGAGATGTTGACTTTGTACGAGTAGGATGTATCGCTTCGCTAATGCTGAGAGGGAAGATAAGCACCTAGCTTTTGGGACAACGAACGGAAACGGCTGCTGTACGATTATAACGGTTCCCCAACAGACATGTGCCCAATTGTCAAACGTTTGAGTGTTTGCACCAGAGATTGTGTAAAACTCGATGATTCGACGAAAGCAGGATGATTGTGGTCGGCAACGATCGACACACACACACGCACCAGCCATGGAGAAACTGTCGTACTGTAAACAAAGCTAATAAACATGTTGTCTACCTTACTTTTTTGTCTTTTATTTCTGAACCTTAGTCTACCTTCCAGCACATTCGGATTGCGTTTGCGGTCATACGTTCACTATGAATACGGTTTGTTTTTGTATTTCTTACCTACCTTTAAAGTTTGTACAGGGAATTTTGAATCATCTTATACATATATATTTTACTGTATGATTATGTGAAATATATATTTAGTTCAATTACTTAAATCTGAATCGTCAGATCATTTCACTCAAAATGCTTAACATATAACATAGGCGAATTATAAAAGTTTAAGTTATAGATTCTGTTATAATTGACAATGACAATAATAAGTCAGAATAATATTGAGCGTTGGATCAATTATAAGTTTTGACTTCAGTTGTTAGCTTATGCAAGTGTTCTTTGAAGCATATTAAAGATGGAATTGACAACGAATGGAGTTGATATTTTTGTCAACGTATCGACATTTGTCACTTACTGTCCTCAGATTGCTTGTTCTGTATTAAAAACACATAGAAACAAGTCTTATTTACTTATACTAGTTGCAACCCGTGAAATATTCACGGAAGTAAAACAAATTCCACATTTTGGAAATACCGTGAAATTTTTCACGGAATAAAATGTATAAACCCTGCTGCAATCGATCTATTTGTAGCAGACATTTATACGTTCAATACAAATTCTACTTACAGATTTTGTCGTTTATTACAGAGACCTTCAAAATAAGCTATCACTCAAATGTCTGCGTCACATTTTCAGCATGATGGTTATAATTTCGTGCTTTTCCTTGTTGAACATTTCTTGATAGTTGGTTGATGAATATAAAGAACTGAAAACTTTTAATACTATTTTTCAACATCTAGATTGATGAATTATTTAATTCTCAAAAATCTCTTTTTACACGATGTTTTGTGTATAAACATTATTACTGTTCAATTTTAATCGTTCATGAAGTTTTCCTTGGATACTTGTTTCGGAGATATTAACTTAATGTTTTCGCGACTCAGCCAATTTTCGTTAAAATAAAAAAAAAATAAAAAATTGCTTTACCAGTTTCAACAGTAACAATAAAGAATGTCTGTTATTGGCTGTTGGCCAACAGCCAATAACAGACATTCCTTATTGTTACTGTTGAAACTGATAAATCAATTATGTGTTCCCCTATTATGTCTTCACTTCGTTCAGTTAGCGAGCGAGCGACTATCCCAGAATTCCATGGGAACACAGCCGATGCTGTGAAATTATGTAAAAACCGAGGTTTTACAAACTCTCTGACAAATTCTGACGCATGAACTTCATGCAGTACAGTATATACTTCATTTATATATGAAATAAAATCTCAATACGCTGATAATTGTGTAATCGCGCTCAGTGGAGCTTTAGTAGGGGCAAATAGTAGAGACGCCATTTCTACAAATGGGCGTGACGTCACGACTGACGTGTTCCAACGCTGCTCTGTGATTGGTTATTTTTCGGACTCTTTCCGCTTTGATGACAAACAAACGTACATCCGAACAGTTTTCGCCTATTAATATATTGATTTCTGTCTTTGTCTATGTCCTGACTGTATGGCCACCCTGTAGTTTAGATTAAAACTAAACGGAGATAGATTTTTTCTTCTTTGTATTATTTTTGTGGTTGTAAAAAAATAAAACAGTTTTAAGAAACACATTCAAAGCAAGTGGGCTCTAAGTTCTTTCAAAATTCTTGTCTATTTACCTTCTCAATTTCTCTCTAAAAATTCAAAGTATTCGTTAATTGTTTTTTTCTACGCATTCAAAATTGCATTAAAAGGTTTATTAAATATTTCTTCTTCTTCTAGTTCCTTATCCTTATTGGATGTTGGAGATCAATTGTTTCCAGTACACTCTGTCTTTGGCCCTGTGGAAGATTTCCTCCGAATTTATATTGGTCCATTTTTTGATGTCGTCCATCCACTTCTTTCTTGGACGACCTCTTCCTTTTTCACCGATGATTTTCCCTTCCAGAATAAGTCTTTGTAGCTCAAACTTTGGACCTCTAATCAAGTGTCCGCAGTATGCTGTCTTTCGTTTTTGAATTGTTCTTAGAAGGGATCTCTTTTGGCCAGCTCTTTGTAGGACTTCTTCATTAGTTGTGTGTGTTATCCAGCTAACTTTAAGCATTTTTCTTAATATCCACATTTCAAATGCATTAATTCTGTCTTCAACATCTTTTTTTAATGTCCATGTTTCGCATCCATAAAGCAAAGTAGACCAATCGTAACATTTCATCATTCTTATTCTGAGGTTGAAGCCTATTCTGCTATCACAGAGAAACTTTTTAAGATCAGTGAATGATTTTTTGGCTTGTCCTATTCTTCGCTTGATTTCTGATATATTATCATTGTCTTCTGTAAATGTTTTTCCTAAATATTGCAAAGACTGTACTTAACGTATTATTTCTCCATTGCATTGGATTTTTATTGGAACTTTGATTTGTTTCTGTTTCTTTATTACCATCGTTGCTGTTTTTTTTTGTGTTGATTTCTAAACCCATTTTATTGCTTTGTATGTGTACTCTATTAAGTAGATTTTGTAGATCTTGTTCTGATGTTGCAATTAGTGCAGTATCATCCGCATATCTAATATTATTTATTAATATTCCATTGACTTTAATGCCTTCTTTGGCATTCTCAAGTGCTTCTTGCATAATTTTTTCTGAGTATAGATTGTATAGATCTGGGGAGAGTACACAACCTTGTCTCACCCCATGCTTTATTTGTATCCAATTGCTGAGTTCTCCTTTAATCTTTATAGTAGCTTCTTGTTCCCAGTAAAGAGTCTTTAATAGCCGTAAAATCTTCTTGTCAATAACCAGCTGTTCTAGTAATTCAAAAAGTTTTTCATGTTGTACTCTATCGAATGCTTTGCAGTAGTCTATAAAGCACACATATAGAGTCTGTTTCATCTCTATTGCTCTTTCTGCTAAAATGTTAAGACTCAGAATTGCTTCTCTTGTTCCTATACCTTCTATAAATCCCATTTGTTGTGGACTTATTATTGAATTTATCTTTGGTTTTAGTCTACACTGTAGGATTTTTAGAAGTACTTTCATTGCATGACTCATTAAACTGATAGTTCTGAAATCCGAGCAGTCTGCTGCATTTTTCTTTTTGGGTAATGGTATAAAAGTAGATCTTAGCCAGTCTTTTGGTATGATTCCAGTTTGGTAGCTTTCATTGAAAACTTCCAGTAATCTCTTTTTTCCGGTTTCTCCCATATTCTGCAATAGTTCTGTACAAATTTCATCTTCCCCAGGAGATTTACCAGTGCTTAGTAGCGTTAAGGCATTTTCTACTTCACTTTCTAGTATAGGAAGGCCTTCGTCTTTTTCTATTTGATAGTCATTTTTCTGGGGCCGGTTATCTTTAAATAGGTCATTAATATATTCTTCCCATCTTTCAATAACTCGGTCCTTGTCTGTAATTATGTCTCCTTTTTTGTCAAGTATGTTATGATTTGTGGGTGTTTGATGATATATTCCACAAAGTTTTTTAATTTCTTTGTGTACTCCACATTCATTATGATTTTTGTTATTTTGTTCAATCTTTTCACATTTCTCCTCTATCCATTGTTCTTTGGCAATTCTTATTTCTCTCTTTATATTTCTGTCGATTTCTTTATATCTGTTTAGGTCTATATTCATATATTAAATATATTAAATATATTATTTCTATATTAAATATTTGCTCTAATTATATTTGTATATTTGCTGTAAACATAGTCTTATTATCCATTGAAAAACTCTTTAAATACATATACATACTTTAAAAAAAATAGAATATCATACTTATAAATATCTTCTTTACTTCTCATAAACAACAATATTTCGTTTCTTTTTAATAATAAACTTCTTCAGGTTGAGGAGAAGAAAAACTTTCTGTTTCCTCTATATTTCATAATTCATTATGAATATACGCATTTTTTTAAATTACAATAATTCAAGCAATACTACAATACATATTAATTACAATAATACAAGCGTATTAAATCATTTCACATTTTTATATTAAATCATTAGCACTTAGCATGATGCTAATTAATATGCTTATATTATTATAATTAATATGCTTTATTATTGTAATTTTAAAAAATGCGTGTATTCGTAACGAATTATGAAATTTAGAGGAAAAAGAGTTTTTCTTCTCCTCAACCTGAAGAAGTTTCTTATTAAAAACAAACGAAGCAATGTTGTTTATGAGAAGTAAAGAAGATATTTATAAGTATGATATTGTAATTTCTTTAAATTCAGACATTATGAAAAATTGGCGCTCCCCTGATTATAGTAATTCAAAAACAGTATATCTTAGGAATAGAAACTAATACATCTTCAACTTTTATGGTAGTGTTCCTTATTCTTTTGTATAAATATTAGTTCTTAACAGTTTAAAGCAGTGCTTCCCAACACTGGAAGTAATGTGAATATTTTTGGGGACAATTAGGAAATGATGTTGCATTCGTCACCTTATCACTAGTACAGCAACGTAATCACTAGTAACAGTCAACATAACTACTTGGCGGTGTAAGTGTGATAAGTTTAGATCACAGCCTCTGTCACTTCTGAAAAGTAAACAGTGCCAATTTAACGTGTGCAGTTTTTTATTGTAGAAATAACGAGGTAAGTTTGGTTTTTTTTTTATGTATTGTACATGTTTTTTATACTAGTAGACATTTTTTATGTAATATTTTTTTACTTATTATTAGTGTTTTTAGTAACCAATCAATCTGAAATGTTGCTTCTGCAACAAAGAAAATTTAGTTTCCAAAAAACTTTCACTTGTTCTAAATGAGATATTGAATTCAGTTACCAAATGTATCAACAGTATCAAAGCTAATTCCAAATGTGAGTCTCTTCAAATAATTATATGAGAATACACGAACAAACAGTTGATGGTCGAGTATTTGTGAGTTATTTGACATGAAAACCTGAATATGTTAAATAAGCAAATGTAAACAGCAAATAAGATCTTTACTGATGCAAAGGCTAAGATATTTGTCTTCGTTACATTTCTGCAATTATGTCAAAAGAATGTTTCAGTCAAAAAAGGTTTACCAATTTTATCTGCTAAATAACTATGAGATTATTGCGGATCCCCTTAGCAAAATGGCCTGTGATTTAAATGACATATTTTCTGATATAAAATAAATTGATTTTCCATCTTGGATAACTCAGCCATTGGACTTAACTGTTGTGGTCATACTGTATCAACAAGAACTCTCTCAAATGCAAAATGATGAGTCTATTAGAATTTTATTCAACATAAAAAAGGAAGAATGGCATGGCTTTGTGACGAGACAAAAACGAAATACTCAAATTCAACTAGTTTTGCAAGAAAATATCTGTTGCCCTTCCCGCCGTCATATTTAGTTAATTTGGCTTTAGTGCTGTAAATGATTTGTTACTGAAAAAAAAAGAAATCGTCTGCATATCAAACTGTGGGGATGTGAGATTGAAATTGACTTAATTATAGTCTGTCAAATGAGAGAAGAACCACCAATCAGAGAGAAGTACTACGGTTAGTGTGGTCTGGCACGGTTCATAAGCCCAGCCCTCCATCCTGAGACGTGTTAAACAAGGCATCAGCTATGGATTCTGGGTTGGATTCGGAAACCAAACGTCAACATATGATAATGATAGTTTCCATGGCATTTCTTGCAAAACAATCCACAACCAGGCACGGCAGATTATAAACCATGTGTACGTGCATTTCAAGACTTCTGCAGATGAAGAAAATGAAAGAAAACTCTGGCGGCATACAGTTGCTGCAACAGGCGTGGGAATTTCAACTGTCGGCGGCAGTGTAATTTGAAATTTCATTTCAACTAAACAATACTTTTCATAACTTCCCTTCAATACATTGAGCTCTAAAACATCCTAAGTAATAAATTAACAATTTCTTTTAATATAAACAATCGAAAGTGAATAAAAAGAAAGGAAATAAAGGAATTTGAAGAATAAAACGGAAGCGCGATGTCCTCTAGGGGACAGCAGGGAAACTAAGGAGATGAAGAAACTAGACATATGCAGTTTTGCCAGCCATTTAGCTCTACAAATGGTGTGGTCCATTTTTCTCTCATTGCACTGTAGCATCTCAAATGAAAACTCTTTGCAGCAGACATCAAACTCAAGGATCATATTAACTTGGATTTTATTTTCTCGAGTTGACTTCGATTTATGGTTTATA
>JAFIDM010004122.1:17873-35057 GCA_023159025.1 Thereuonema tuberculata | reverse complement strand
AATTATTAATTAATTTTAACCAATCAAAATTCAAGATTCTTATTTCTAGAATTTATAATAAATTCATAAAAGATTGGAATTTATAACTAAATTTATAATAGATTGGAGAAAAGTGATAATAATAAAATTATTTATGCTAGTTATCCATATCGTCCCGAAACCTTTGCAATGTATAATGAGATATTTAAGAATACAGATATACAAATCGGTTATTTGTATAAATATACAATACAATTACAGCACATGTTTAATAAACCTTTGAATGTAATTTTTTTTTCATTAGAAAAACAATAAATAAATATTTTGAATTTTTTAGAGAGAAATTGACTTGTAAATAGGCAAGAAGTTCGAAGAACTTAGAACCTACTTCCTTCGAAACTGCTTTATGTTTTTTAAAACTGCTTTATTTTATTTTTTTTAAAGCCACAAAAACAATATAAAGAAGAAAAAAAAAAATCTCAGTTTAATTTTAATCTAAACTACAGGGTGGCTATAAAGTCTGGACATAGGCAAAGACACAAATGTAAGTAAACAAGACTTGCTTCTACGCTGTAGTATCCGCTACTTATTTAAATAACATCTCTTATATATATAAAAAAACACATTTATTATCCAAACTTATAAATAATTAAACTAAGTTGATCAACCCAGAATCCTTATACTTAACCTAAAAATAATAATAAATATAATTCTAATTTATTTTGTTTTTAGTTAAAGAATCATATTTCTAATACATTAAGGAAAAGTAACCCTTTTAGGGAAAAATTAAACGGTTATGTTATTTCTTATGTAAACTTTTTTTTCCATTTCTGAATTTATAAACTTGGAGTGTCTCTTATCAGAACGTATCTTAACCCTCAAACCCAACACAGTGGGAGCAACATTTACTAATTTGGTCCAATATTAGAACTATAGTTTTCTTCACAATATTTAACACATTATCTATTTAATGTTCAATGTCTTAGTCTTTTAACTAGAAATTAACACTCCTTTGTCCGCACATTCGATGATCCTAGAACACGTTGATCGTTAAAGATGAATTCCTTGTCCCGTAATAAGTGAAAGGAATAAAGGTGACTTACTTTAATTTGCTTCTAGAGTCAGTCTTATGAAATATCTACAAGTACCTTTTCCAGATCTTTGTGAAACCTAGCTGGATTAAACGATGAGGCTGCACTCGAAACAAACATGGCGTCTCCCATAACTATAACAGCAATGATGCTAAAGGCAATCCAATCCATGCCGCAGAATTCAAACCACATATTAATATCCAAATTATTTCAACGTATTGCTTCTACAAACGACATTGAATCGAAGAAAAATCTCAGCAATCCTCATTTAATAAAAGCTTATTAAAGTTATTTTTTTCTTTTCTTTTTAAACATCCTTTTGAATTGGATTCCAAAACCATATCTCACTTTTTTTTTTCTTTGTTCTTTACGAGAGGGAAAAAAAAGTACCTCATGCAACAAAGAACAAACCACGTTCAACTATCCCACGGATCGGCCAACAACATGCCTTTAAAACAATAAGCAATTCTTATGAATTAAACAATGGATAGTCTGACCATGTGAGAATCCCCTCGATTTAACAATCCTCATGAACAACAAACTCGACAATATAAAATTCAAAATCCACAATAGAAACGGAATCGTTGGTTCGTTTTAACGCGTTTTCAATACAGAAAAAACAATGTGAGAACAATAAGTGACACATGTTGATACGACCAGCCCTTCACGGTCAATCAAAAATATCAACTTCATTCGTTGTCAATTCCATCTTTAATATGCCTCAAAGAACACTTGCATAAGCTAACAACTGAAGTCGAAACTTACAATTGATCCAATGCTCAATATTATTGTAACTTATTATTGTCATTATCAATTGTAATAAAATCTATAACTTAAACTTATTTATATAGAAGAAACAGGAAACACGCACAAATAAATACTGGTAAAAAGTAAAAGTTATATTTAAACAGATAAATACTTTTACTTTTTACCAGTATTTATTTGTGCGTGTTTCCTGTTTCTTCTATATAAGTTATTTCCGCACGTTAAACAAAGTTCAAATTAAACTTATTTAATTCGCCGATGTTATATGTTAAGCATTTTGAGTGAAATGATCTGACGATTCAGATTTAAGTAATTGAACTAAATATATATGTCAAGTAATCATACGGTAAAATATAATGCACAGGAAATGCAATCCGAATGTGCTAGAAGGTAGACTAAGGTTCAGAAATAAAAGACAAAAACTAAGGTAGACAATATGTTTGTTAGCTTTATGTTTACAGTACGACAGTTTCTCCATGGCTGGTGCGTGCGTGTGTGTGTGTCGATCGTTGCCGACCACAATCATCCTGCTTTCGTCGAATCATCCAGTTTTACACAATCTCTGGTGCAAACACTCAAACGTTTGACGACTGGGCACATGTCCGTTGGGGAACCGTTATAATCGTACAGCAGCCGTTTCCGTTCGTTGTCCCAAAAGCTAGGTGCTTATCTTCCCTCTCAGCATTAGCGAAGCGATACATCCTAATCGTACAAAGTCAACGTCTCAAATGACGATAGCTCCCACTGCCCAAGTAATGTATTCTCAAACAGCGCCCTCTAGTACATTCGGGTGGTGTTTGCAGACATTTGTTCCACTATAAATACGGCTTCTTTTTCTATTCCTCACTTATCTTTAAAGTTTGTATAGGGAATTTTGAAGTACATAATTATATAATGTACATTTACACTATGTAGGATATTTTAATCTTCTCAATACCCATCTTCTGGATTATCAATAAATAATCAAATCGAAATGTCACTAGTTCTTTTCGAATCGCCAATTTAAGATTCTGGCATTTAGGCATAAATTAAACATTCACAATACCTTACATTAACTCCTGAATAGCAATCATTCTGGGCTTTCGAGTCCATTCTAATTAGTATCCATGGCATTTATAATTCCATATTTGAATTCCTGTCAATCTTCAATTAGCAAAACTTCTTTCTGCATCACAATATTTAATTTTATTGATGTTCCTTTCAAGATAAGTTAGTTTACACTGGAACTACACACATAATCAGCTATTTATTTTCATTTTCATAAAATCAATTTATATATGGATCCATCCTGGATTCAATCTGGCACCAACATCGAGATCACCATTTTTTTTCTATATTTCTATTCTTCTTTCTTTGTATTCATTGTTGTTCACAACTTCGAGTATAACAATCAATGGATATGTTAAAAGGACGTTTTCACACAGCATTAGCATTTTTTCTGAGTAAAGAAAATAAATCACTAATTTATTCTTTTGTAAAAGGAGAAAACCCATGACTTATGGGTGTTTGCCCCCACCCACTTCTAGCCATGGGGGGGATTACAAAATTTACAGCAATTAATACCCTTATCAACAGCTACTTACAGCCGAAAAAACGAATCGATGCGACCACGTACTCTAGCAGATATTTTAACATGGGGTCCTGTGGGAAAAACTAGTTTTTCCCCTCCCCTCCAAAGGAGACAAAAGATGGCCGAAATATGATTACTGGGATTTATAGCCCTACTTAAGTGCTATCGAATGACACCTATCCTAGTGAAGGAAAGTGCGGGAAAATAAAGATATGAGTAAATAAAGAAAAGGTCAAACCGGAAGTGGCCATTTTTTGACTTCTAGGTTTGACCTAGCCCACTTCTAGCCATGCGGGAATTACAAAAGTACAGCAATTAATATTATCAATAGCTACTTATATCCGAAAAAACGAACCAATTCGATCACGTAGTCCAGGAGATATTTTAACATGGGGTCCTATGGGAAAAACTGGTTTTCCCCCTCCCCTCCTGAGGAGACAAAAGACGGCAGGAATTTGATTACTGGGATTTATAGCCCTATCTAAGAGCTATCGAATGATACCTATCTTAAGTGAGGAAAAAAAGATATGAGTAAAAAACGAAAAAAGGTCAAACCGGAAAAGGCCATTTTTTGGCTTCATGTAAAGGATTAACCTATTAGGTATGCATCCCTATGAAAAACTCTGGCTAAGTATCTATAACTAAGCAGTTAGAGCACGCCCAAAACGAAGAATCATAATAAAACGATAGTTATATTTATTATTATATTAGGAAAGGGTTTTCTTGGGGGTAGGTCAAAGGAAAGGGGCTTGGTCCTTTGTGGGACCAATTAAAAAGTCACAAAAGTGTCACTGCACAGATATCTTCACACTGTTGAAGTATTCACTGATCTGAAAGAAAACTGAAAAAAATAAATGATCAATAACATTAATAAATAGATTTAGTCTGTATTGTTGGCGTTCGTAATGTTATTTGATAGCGTCGGGATTCGGCGTTCGCGTCTGCTTCCACAGTCGTTATCTCATTGGACGAACAATTTGTGCATATACGAGCTTCCGTTATCTGTTTTGTATAATCCTTACATTGTTCTTGTCTTAGATTAATATACATCTATTCCTCTATCTTTGGACTTGCGTTTTTTTTTACCTTGAATCGGGACGGGGGGGGGGGTCTTTCGTCTCGACGACCTGACACCAGGTGTACTGTTCCACTGCATTGTTTTTATATCGCTATACAGTTGAATCGCGATAATCCGACATTACGGGATCGAGGGGGTGTCGGATTATCAAAAATGTCGGATTACCAATGGTTGATTTTTTAAAACTGAATTTTGACTTCTAAGGCAAGAAAATGTAAGCTATGTATACACAGTACTGTACGTACTACAGTACATATATTGTTACAATACACATTGAGTACATATTTAATTAAAACTGAACAATTAAACTGAAACTGAAACTGTTGTGAGTCACGGGGCAGACGGGAGATGTCTGCAGAAAGCGCAGTTACGTCATCCGACGCGGCGTCGGACTATGGAGCGTGTCGGACTGTCAAATGTCGGATTATTGCGATTTAACTGTATTTATTTTCTTTTTCACTTTCGTCACAATTCCGAGACAAAAGAGAGTAGAGAAAAGTCCTATCATCAAATATACCGGGTTGCCTCTAGATGCATACCTACCAGGTAAATCCTTCATATGAAGCCAAAAAATGACCACTTCCGGTTTGACCTTTCTTCGTTTTTTACTCATATCTTTATTTTCCCGCACTTTCCTTCACTTAAGATATGTGTCATCATTATGGTATTTGGTGTCATTCGATAGCACTTCGGTAGGGCTATAAATCCCAGAAATCAAATTTCGGCCGTCTTTTGTCTCCTTAGGAGGGGAGGGGAAAAACTAGTTTTTCCCATAGGACCCCATGTTAAAATATCTCAAAGACTCAGTGGCGAATACAGAATATATTTTTTTTTTGGGGGGGGGGCCAAGATTAATGTAAGGTTAGGGTTAAGTAATTTTAAGTAGACACCCCATGTTGCTTTATATCAGTTTTTTTCTTTATATTCATTATTTCGGAGGGGGTCCGGGTCCCCTTGCCCCCCCCCCCCCATATTCGCCCTTGCCTAGAGTACATGGTCGAATCGGTTCGTTTTTTTGGCTCTAAGTAGCTGTTGATAAGGGTATTATTTGCTGTAAATTTTGTAATCCCCCTATGGCTGGAAGTGGGTGGGGGCAAGCCTGTGGGCCATGGGTCTTCTCCTTTGTGGTTAAGAGATCTGCCGCGCTTACGACAAACGCATCAACTAAGGTTTTTGGCGAAATTGAGTTGTTTATATATATTTGAAATCAGGAAAACGAGATCTACAACTTTCCTGTTGGTGTCTCTTGTAGTTCTGGAGATACAAGCAATATAAAAATAAAAACTTTAAACGTGTTTTTCTTGAAAAGTGTCGAAACTTAGTTAGTGCGTTTATCGTAAGCGCGGCAGAGATAAGCCAAAAAAATGAAAAATTCATATTTATAGTAACCACATCAATAATACACAATTCTTGTAAATATGTGCTACCTGTACCTATCTATTCAGACTTTACGGCCACCCTGTATACGTTAAATACGACCAGTAAAGATTTTTCATTTTATGAAAGAAATGAATTAAATTATATTTGTAATGATTTGTAAATGAAAAGGCTGAGTTTCCTTTCCGTGTAATGAGAATCCAATTAAATCTCTCTTTTTTATAATAATATTTCTTTAATGTTATTCAAATTCAAATTTTAAGCAAAAACAGAAATTGATGTTCACTTTTCAGTTTACATATATATGTATACAGGGTGATTCAAAAGTCCGGAGCCAAAGGACAACTCCAGTAAGATAGCGAAAAATGGAAAGATTGGAAAGTTGTTGGAAATATGTGGTTTTCAACTAATGTACATTCAAATATCTCGGAAACTGTTCGAAATAGGAAACACATTCATACAAGCTTCTTTCCTTAGAATAATCGATATTATGACCTGCCAGAATGTTGACCTTTTCTTCTGGACACCCTGTATACAGACAAATCTCTGTCTCAGTAACAGGTGAATGAAATTTGATACTCTAATATCAATATAAACTGTTTTTTCAGGTACGTTCCTGTCGAAAAATTTGCACTTAAACATATTTACAAATATACAGAGATTTGTTGTTATTGTTTTTAATAACTTAAAAAAGAAAGAAAATATTTGAAGGAAAGTAGGCTTTAAGATCATTTGGAATTTATTGTTTTTATTGTTTAGTGGATAATAATGATATTTATTTTTTTTATTCAGGTGGAAGAAATGTTCCTTTAGAGTTAATCGTAAATTGCTGGTTTATAAAGCTCATTATGGATTTTGGTTTGGAGGTAAGTCAAATAAATACGGGTTATTCAAAATGATTGTCAAGTTTTAAAAAAAAATCACCACATGTAGTACACGATAAGAAGACTACAACTTGTTTATCGTGAAATAAAACTCAACAAGTTACAGACATGCTCAAAATGAGCGCCACATGTCACTCTGCAGACATCGGGTAGGAGATGGGGTAGAAGCCATTCAGTGACCATATGGAGCTAAGTCATTCCTATTACTGTCTGTTCTACGAAAAAAACAGGGCCCTACACCCTTAAATTTCGAAACAGCACACAACACATTGAGAAATTACTCACACAACACTTGGGGGATGTATGACATGTTACTCATCGGCTTCTCATTTTTTAAACAATACAACATGCCGTGAGGTCTACATATCACTCTGTTATTACAACAATCAGTTATGTCACATTTACACTAATTGTTTAAAGATAACAGGCTTTTTCTACAATAAAGATTATTATTCACATCTATAGTAGTTTTCAAAAAAAGAAGGATTTGCCATATGTGGTCATTACGTAGCGATCGATTTTGTCTGGAACAAACGTCACCAGTCATGACGTCATCAACTTGACCTGCGAGCAGTCACTCCAAGATGGCGTCGTTTTGTGATCGCATAAGCGTGACCAAGAAAGGACAAACTTTCATAGCCAAGCAAGAGGAATAATGTAGAACGTTTGTAATTCTTTCAATTTTAATTATTATGTATTCGTAAAGATAATAATTACATGGTGTTAAGATTATCACTGTAGAAAATACAAAAACCAGAATGTTTTCGTAATGTTGATAAGATTCAGTTACGGATTTTAGCAATAGATGGCGCTGTTACGTCTTGGAAACATGAATCTATAAGGAAATTACGTTATCAACAACTCTTCTTTCATGAACTGAACTGTATATCGTTTAAAGCAATTCAATACATATTCAAATTACCGCAGCATTGAAAGTCTCTCTATTGTATGCTTTTGTCTCCTTGTAAGTCAGTCCATTCATGGATATCATTGAGCCAGGTTTATGTTAGTCTACCCTTTTCTATGCTTCCCTTTAGTTTTCTTTCTAAAAGATGTACATGAACTTTATGATGTCTTATCATATACCCAACATATCGTATTTTAGGCATTGAAATCAAATCAGTATCTATGTTTCTGCCTCGTCCCCTCCGCCCTCAATATATTTTAAGTCGCTGAATAGATCTTCTAAAACATTGATAAAAAGTCCTTTAAAAAACACACTAAAATTAACATGACAGAGACACGGAACTAGTTTCGGAAGCACTTCCTGCTTCCTTTGTCAAACGCAAACAAATGAGGGTGATTGTAAAACCGGCTTGTAAAAGTGCAAAAACCAAAACAACAACAACAGTTTTTGAGGTGATCCTTTTTGCCGGAAGGGCTTCTGAAACTAGTCACGTGACGTTAAGATAACAAACAAAGTCACGTGACTAGTTTCAGAAGCCCTTCCGGCAAAAACACACGAAAATTAACATAACAAACAATTTTAGTGTGTTTTTAAAGGGCTTTTTTTTATCAATTTTAATCATACGACGATCTGCACACTTTAAATTTCACTCTTCTCGAGTTGGATTCGAGGATTAAGAAAAGATTAACGTGTGTGAAATAATTATGAAGCAAATAAAAAGCTAACACACAAGTAAATAAAAAACGTTAAACACTTAAGAAAACTGACATGTTTCGTCAAGTTTTTAAAGTGTTTAATGTTTTTTATCTTACTTGTGTGTTTACTTCATAAGAGCTTTTTTATTTGAAATCTGTTACAAGTAGGTCTTTGTCGAGAAATCACCGGTTTCCCTAAATTAAGCATTGGAATCTACAAAAAGGTCAAACAATGAATATTAAATCCTTAATCCATTGCGCATGGTGTGATATGATTTTAACAAAATTAATCCAGTTGTGAGTAAATATTATGGATTTAATCTATTTTCTTTAGAAACTAGAAAATCTATATTAGTAGATATTATAATCTGCAAACCTTTTATTTCTTAATTTCTTTTATCAATGCATCCAAAATTCTGAAAATTTAAATATGAACTTGTGAAGCATCCGGGATTTCTATTTGCTTGCTTTTAATTTCAAATTTGTTCTGTAATTAATTAAATTAAAATTTTAAAAAAAGTCAATTTTTTTTGGGTGTTTTCGAGGTATTACTCGGTATTTTCAACTTAAAACAACTTGAAGAAAAACCTGAAATGATAAAAAATTTGTAAAATAATGATATTTATTATAATGCAATAGTTATTTTTTTTTTAAATTAAAACACTATTTATTGTTTATTTTTAAATTGTTTGAGATTAAACTATTTTTTTTTTACGTCGTATCAAATAATCGTAATAAAAAACATTTTCATTAAACGCTTTCTAAATATCATGCAAATTCATTTGATACTTTTCGTTTCCTAAAATAAATTTGTTTTGAAGCATTTTTTGATAGAAATAGATTTTAATAGAATTAACAATTTTTAAATTTTAGTTTAATTAATTATAGAATATTTTCAAAATTAAAAACAAGAAAATGAGAATCCCAGATACTTCATAAGTTCATACTTAAATTTTCAGAAGTTTAGATGCATTGATAAAAAAATATATAAAAGAAATAAATAAAAGGTTTGCAGTCACCTGAATTGACTGAGTCAGGATCTTAATAAATTATACTGTCTAATATGTTATTAAAACTTTTTGTAATTGTTTTTTTTTCCTTTCAGGTTTGGCTTGTATTGTTCCCTTTTTACCATTGGTCGTCAGAGATTTCGGGGTTCCTGCTGACGTGTCAGGCATTATTCATACCATCCTACCCTTCATTGGACTTATTGCTCGTCCGTTAGTTAGCATTATAGCCGACAAATTCAACAAACAAAAACTGGTTCTCAGTGTGTCTGTGACCATTGTCATGGTCTTACTTTTTAGTTTAAACTTTATCCCTCCAATAATTAACCGCGACACCGAAAGCTTCGCCCTCAACTGCACTGAGAGCTCGTGGGAAATCCAGAAATGTCCAATTGGTTTCTCCAATAACACTGAAAAGAAAAATGAAGTAATCCACTGTTTAGATTACTGCACGTCAACTTACAGTAATGGCACGAAAAAATCCTGTCTGCAGAAACTGAGATATTCCATTGACAACTATTCGCAAACGGACACCATTTATACGTTCTTTCATCACGATTCCATCAAAGCAACCTACGGTAATTCCTGTTCTAACTATCTGTTTGAGTTTCCGAAAGATGATGCCAGCGAATCAAAGAGCTGTTTTACCATGAACTGCAACCAATCAGCGTCTGCCAAATGCTTCAAAGAATGTTTTCCTAAAGAACAAACAAATGTGAATATTTACAAGTCGTACCAGTTCTGGTGGCTGGCTTTGGTGGTGATAATGAAAGGCATTAATACGGAGATGGTCAGCAGTGTTAGTGATGCCGTTACGTACAATTTTCTTGGCGAAAAGAAAGCAGATTATGGTAAGCAGAGAGTCGCTGGTACTATTTTCTGGGGTACAATGGCGCTTGTTACTGGATACTTGATAGATGAGACGACCGTGGATGGAAAGACCAACTATTCTCTGGCGTTCTATTTGTTTTTGGGGTTTATGATTGTCGATTGTATTTCGGTGTTCTGTCTTGAAATTGTTCCTCAGAAGAGACCAGACAAAGTCTTAAGCCAAGCTTGGCACAGCATTAAGAACTTGAGGGGTCTCATATTCCTGACGGCCGTATTCTGCGTGGGTACAATAGTGGGTGTTACGGAGACATTTCTCTTTTGGTTCATTGAGGATCTGGGAGGAACCAAACTACTTATGGGAGCAATTCGAAGCGTAGAATGTTTCGGGGGTGAAATGCTGTTTGTTATTATTTCTGGATTCATTATTAAGAAAATTGGACATTTCAATGCGATAAGCCTTACCTTCTTGGCGTATGGTGTACGATTTACCATCTACTCTTTCCTACAGAACCCTTGGTATATTTTACCCGTGGAACTCTTACATGGAATCTGTTTTGGTGTGTTTTGGCCAGCTGCTACGTCCTATGCAAGTATTCTTGCGCCTCCGGGTCTTTCAACGACTTTACAAGGAATCGTCAGTGCCGTGTTTAGTGGTGCAGGTAATCTACTTTTTTTATATACAGGATTTACCTGAAATGTGCTGCCAAACTTAAAGGTTGTATTCAATCATGCAAAACAACGAATAAATGTCCTAAAAACATGGATCGGGAAATGCTTTATTTCCAAGATATGAACGATGCAACAATACAGTGGTGTTGGCCGTACAGTCGCTCAGTTTCACAGAAAGTGCTCGAAATATCCTCCACCGCCCCAATGCACGTAACACAACGTCATTCCATCGACTGCCGACCACGGTCGAAGATGCCAGGTGCAACCCATCCACTATGGGATCATGCAGTGCGTGGGCGTCAGGAACCGGTGTGGTGTACACTAATGCTTTAAGATTAGTCCAGAGGCTTTAAATCTGTGGAACGAGCAGGCCAAGCTGTTGGTCCCCCTCTTCCAACCCAACGGTCAGGATAACGTTGTTCAGAAGTCGTCGGGCTGTACGGCTGAAATTGTTGCATCGTTCATATCTTGAAAATAAAACATTTCCAGACCCATGTTTATATGACATTTATTCGTTGTTTTGCATGATTAAATACAACCATATACAACATATTTATCTATGTTACTAAAAAAAGATTTGAAATAACACATAACAAGAGGTGATCTGTACTTGATTGACTTCAATCTTCACCTTTACTATTTATATTCTTTTCTGGCTTTCCTGATCAGTTCGAATCAGTATTTTTTTGACATTGTAAGTTATTTTTTGAATCGTACTGTACTTGGTGTCATTAAAAGTTGCACTAATTTGTTTTCAGGAATTGGAACAGGAAGTTTATTGGCTGGAATAATCTACGAACACTACGGAGGGAGAATCACTTTCCGAATATTTGGTGTTTTCAGTATTGGATGTTGTATTGCTCATAGTATCATTACTGTTTTTCTGAAGAAGCCCGAAGAAGAAGAAAAAGGTGAGTTAAGATTTATTTATTTATTTTGTTTTCTGACTCGTCAATGGAAATTTGAAATCTCTAAAACCTTTACAAATACTGTTATTTCACTATTTCTCTATTATCTTGTTTTAAAGTACACTGAAGCTCGGTTATAACGCGGTTGTTTATATCGCGAATTCGGATATAACGCGATTTGGTCTTGGACCCCTTCTATTTTGGAAAAGGTGTATAATTGTAAAATTGCAAAATTTACCGTATTTTCGCCCAAAAAGTACGAAAAATCGATTGATTTTAGAAAACTGCTCGCGATTTGCTACTTACAATTAATATTTACTGCGTAATATTGCTAATCCTTTTATATTTTTCAATTGGAGAAAGCGATTGCCGACCGATTACAATTTTAAACTTGGTTCATACATATCCCTTTGACATAGACCGCCATGTTGCCGGCTCACGCAACAACCAGTAAAGAGGCTCATGTAATCTACTAGGCATATGAATACCTAGTTTCGATCTATGTGACTCGTCGTTTTGTACAAGATGCCAAGATGGCGGCGCCAAACCGAAAGAAAACAGAAATTTGAAGATTTTGGCTAATATAACCCATCAAAGTGTTGAAAAGGTAATGATTTATATATTTATAAATATAAAATTCTCTCACATAGCTCTGAATGATGTAGGTAATCGCGAAATGACCATTTTAAATCGATTTGGAATCGTGTGGGCGATAATAGGGTGCGATATGCGACATTTGATATCACGAAGTAAAAAAAGTTCGCTTATATCGCGGTTATATCGCAATCGTCGAGATCTTGGATCCGAAAGATCGCGTTATAACCGAGCTTCAGTGTATTACAAAATCTTTCTGTATTTACTGAATGAAAATTAGTTAAAGTATCAATAAGAAATAATATGGTATCTCCACAAATCTAAACAAAAAACAAGAAATACACATTAAAAATAAAATAAACAAAACTCATGAGCTGGCTTATTTTACTTAAATGAGCATAGTTGTTAGTATTCATTTGTTCATTTAAACATATGTGGGCCTCATCGTACCAAGTGATATCCACTGTCATTCGCGTCAGGAACTGAAGTAAGGCTGTGATACGAATATGTCACTTTCTGTAAGTGTTGTTGCATATGTATCTTGTAAGCATAGTACTGCAACACCTGAGCATCACTACCTTACTGTGGAAAACTGCATCTCCACTTCACGGGAAGTAGATGGAACACTTACTATCATATGGGATTGACGTGATAAACCGACGACAGCTGTAGCCTTATTTTTCAACACGAGAAAACCAATTCGTTTTCGACGTCCTCCCGGTTGAACGCGAATCTGTATTTGAACTCTTCAAATTTGACAATCAATTGGCGGACAGAGCAAACAGTTCTAAATCAACGCCTTACATGCTTCTGATAACGGAAATCACTTGATATTCGCAGCTGCATTGTGCTTCTCTGATAAAACAGCTTCACGAATAGTTTATCGTGCAACGTTGTTGGCATTGCTGCTGAAGTGCTGTTTGAATTTGAAGAGACTGCTTTGCTTTTATATAGTAGTAACATTAAGCAAATAAATAACTTATTCCCACAGCGCCATCTACTGACAAATTTTATAACTAATTTTTTTTTCTCAATAAATGGCGAGCATATCTTTTGAAGTAGATGTAGTCCAATTTCTCTTCATTACGAGCCTCACTCCAGAACCTTCTAATTAGGGATACTTTAATTTTAACAACAATCAGAAATTTAAATTCTAGCCTGAAAAAAAAATACAGGACACAGAAAAATAAAAATAAGATAGTTTCAAATCACCAAATGGTAAGATCAAAATACGAGGGTCTTCAGTAAGTAATGCAACAAATTTATTTTCTCAAAGTAGATTTGTTTTTATTGTAGTTTTAAATATATCACCTTTTTCCTCAATTCTTTAGCTACAAAAAACTATTTTTCAACATAATCTCCGTTCAAGTCTTTGGCCTTGAGATGTCAGAGCTTGTATGCCTTGACGGTATCATTCTACTGGTCTGTGCCTCAGTGGGTCAAGAATCGTTCCTGATCGTTGCCATATCGCCTCCCCTCGGATCGAATCCTTTCGATCGAAGTCCGAAGGTACGAGATCAGGGCTGTAGGGTGGATGAGGGAGAACAATCCAGTGAAGTTTTGTGATCTCCTCGCTGGTTTACAGACTCGAGTGTGGTCTGGCATTGTCGAGGAACAGGAGTGGTTAGTTCAGTCTTTGTGGCCACGAACACGCTGGAATCGTTTCCTCAGTTTCTTAAAAGAGTCTTCACATTAGCCCCTGAGTTGATCGTTCCTCCCTACACATGGTTCTACACCAAGCTATTAAATTTGATTCAATTAAATCTTATTTAATTATTAATATTTATAAATTTCTATTGTGCTATTTCTATTTTGGCTTAATACTCATTTATATCCTAAACAACAGTAATAATAAATCCATTGAAGCTAGAAAAGAAAATATTTAAAGTGAATATTTTGTTTGTATTTTGTTTTAGAAACCCAACCATCTGAGGACAAAGCGGAGACAGCAATCACGTCTTTCTCATAAGAAAAATAGAAAACACAGAAGAAGATAACGGATACTGGAGAAAAAGTAGAAGTACCCTAAACAACAACTTGTGAACAAATGGAAGATATTTGATTATCTTTTGAGGGGTCGTAACCTCTTAAGACTAATTAAACATAATTCTTTAAATTCACTCTTGTAAATACAGGGTATTTCAAAATTATAGAAACACTTTTCGAAAGCCTACTATGACGTAATCCTAAAAACTACAAATATTGTACATGAAATATAGAAAATCGGAAAAATACAAAGGTTATTTTAATATATATATATATATTTATATATATATATATATATACATATATATATATAAAAAATTCAGAATTTTTTTTTCCTTTCAACAAATATATATCTTTTTATTTACAGCAGAAGAGCATGCACAGACAACTTAGGGCAATGGCTCCCAAACGGTGCTCCGTGAGAATTGGCAAATATGGTGGAAAGATTCAAACACATTTTTATTTAAAAACCAAGACAAAATCCAAAAAAAAAGACCCTTAAATACGCTTTAAGAATATGCGTTGTAAACTTTTACGTGTGCTGCACATTGTCACGATTTTTTTTTAGTCTTTTGTTTATTTTTGCCCTTTCATTTTTCGCCATCTTTCTCACTGCTTTACTCTTATTTTTAATTTTTGCGAATTCCTTTTGCATTAGACTCTGTGTTTATCTTTTCTTCGGTGGTCTTGCGTTTCGTTTCCTATAGTTGACCTGTTGCCCCCTTTATTTTTCTTCGTTGCTCTGTTTATTTGAGAACTTCCTTTGCTTTCCTTACATTGTCTTTGGCCTGTCAATCACTTCTTCCTTCGTGGGTTACCCGTCTCTTCGTCGCCTGTCCCGTTATTGGTTAATTTTGTGTGTTTTGGTGACGTAATCAGTTGTTCTTTTCAATTTCCTTTTTCAGAGAAAAAAAAATAATTAGTCGGTGTCGCAGTCGTTAAGCCATTAAGTCGAACAAAATGTGGTCTCCACGCTTATTTAAGCTATTTTCATTTTTATCCTTTCCTTTTAATTCTTCCTTTCATTATGAATAAAAATTAAGATTGGTGACATAGGAGAGGTACGGTGGCGGACAAGAAACACCGATCGTGTAAGTGTACCTTCAACTGCCGAAACACCTCAGCACGTTTGCCGCGGGAACTGATGATTTTGCGAACTTGGTGAACAAGACGGAGCCGTACAAAAACCTACAGCAGAGAGTGACGTCGGTTAACCGCCACAGCCAACATAGTTTTGCAGCCCGCTAACCCGTAACGATTGCTGGGAAGTCAGCGATTGTAGTATTTTGCTGGACGCCGAATTATCCTGCGGAGCAGTGTCAAACCCACCTCGCGATTTGACCGCCGCGTCAGAATCCATGAACTGGGATAAGCGCCAGTGATAGCATTTTAAAAGTGCTACGGTGAGTCAATACAGTGAAGTGTTTTCATCCGTCCGACGACGATACATGTGTAATGTGTATCCGCGTGTGAATTGGATGCCTTAATACAAACCTGGGATCCCATGGTATATTGCAAGCAGCAATGATGTGCGTAAGTGACTGTTTGAACAGGCCTATTCGTTTGTTAAGAATACGTTTTGCTAGCAAATATCTTCTTCATTTTTAATAAGTGTCAAACTGTACGTTCAATCAACACTACTTCTGACTTTTTGAAGTTTTTTTTCGTTTAACTGACATTTAATTTTATCTTGAACATTTTCACAAAGAAAGACTGTCGAGAAGATACTTTCTATGTTCATTTAAGTTAATTTGGTGCTTTCTGAGTGAGCCTTAAGCCCATTGGTTTGATTGTTTACCATGTGTATTTACATTTAGCCTTACAGTAAAATTCATGTTATTAATCTTTACTTATCTTGGATTTATTTACTATTTATCCTTTAGCTTATTATTATTATCTTTCGGTTGCTCGTAATCCCAAACGAGATGGTAGCAGAGCTGTTTTCTTTCATTTTTTTTACCTTGAATCACGGAATTATTTTAAATAAAGTTTCCTAATGCTTAATTAAGGAAACATTTAACATTCAATAATTTTTTTTTTTCGTGTCAACATATCTGCTCGATGAGAAAATAAAGCCTGCACACCTGCCTTATATAGATAGGTTATAAATAGAAAATATCGTCGAATATGATAAAGAAATAAATAAATGAGTACTGTTAATAAAATATATAAATAATTACAGTAATTACTGTAACTAAATACGTTAAATACCAGCAATTTGAAAAGTAAATAAATGAATACAAGTTTATCCACATATGTGCAGAATTGTACAAAACAAAAAAGAAATTCTACCTTTACTTTAACTGCAATGGTGATGCAGTTGTAATATAACTTGTAGTACAATTTTTTTATTTTAATATTGCTGTTTTTGAAAGTACTTTTTTTTATTAATAAAACATTCCGGTGTGCTGCGAGCAAATTTCCATTCCGAAAATGTGACTCACAAAGAGAGGACAAGGTTGTATATCAGGTATTTTTATACTTTTTTTTATTTTGCTTTTTTTACTTTTTTTTTTAAAAAAATTTTGTCTTTTTTTTTTTTTTTTTTTTTTTTTTTTTTTATCTTTTTGATTTATTTTTCTCCTTTATACTTCTGCTTCCTTATTTCTATTTCGTTTTATTTCTTTGTATTTCTAAGTCTATAAATAAAAATATAATTATTAAGATATAAATATCTTTTAATTTTTTTTAATGAAAATTACTTTTAATTTAGAAAATAAAACCTACATATCTGTATATTTAATTTTTTTTTTGTTATTGTTAATATTGGAAGTAAATGAAGATAGATAACAATTGTAAGGTTGTTATTTGAAATTTACAATTAATACAAATAATTTTACATA
>JAFIDM010004043.1:927-14043 GCA_023159025.1 Thereuonema tuberculata | reverse complement strand
ATCGCCTATCCAATGATACCACTTAAGTGTGTCAGCAGAGTTTTTTTGGAGGAATCTCGTAGCCTACCAGAATACCTCGTTTTCGTACAGCCTGGGAAATGGTGATTAAAACAAAATTCAATACAAACATTTATAAAACAATCTTTATTAATAACGGGTATTCCCTTCTCTAGCCTTAATTACGGCCATCATTCGATTTTTTCATCGATTTTATCAATTTGGGTGTTGTTCTATTGTTGTTATTGTCTTGGTTTTGAAGGGACAATACACACTTAAGTGGTATCATTGGATAGGTGATGAAACGATCTTTAAATTGACATTATTTTGATTAAAAAATTGCGAATCGCGAGGAAAATAAAAAAAATGCAATTGTGCGATTTTTCTGCTCTTAAAAGTGTATTTCACTTTTGTTCGTGGAGGAATAGAGAGGCTTAGTTGTTTGGGAATGAGCAATCTGATTGGTTGAAAATTCGAAGATTTGGAACAACTTTATGATTCTGTGACCACATTTTTTGCAATTGAAATATCATGGAAGAAACAGAAATCTAACTTAACGGAATGTTGAATAAAAGAGGAGCATCTCTTATACTTTTGTGGCTCAATTACAGAAACTCTAGATTTCTCCATGAACTATAAATAAATGTAGAATTTTTGCAGAGTAAACAGTAGTTAGGAGTTAGTTTTAAGTTGTTCCAAAGAGGACAATAAAATACAGTGAAAACCTATTGGAATAACAATGAATCTGGTCCTCTAGGCTTTTGTGTTTAGAGAAGGATTTTTCCGGAAAGACTAGAATTTTTCAGTTGATCAAATCAAGCCCAACAAAAACAAACCAATGTTCATGATCTAAAGAAATCATCATCTCTTCATGACACTGAATTTGCTTTTGAAAATTGTTATAACAATTACTGATTCTATTCCTTCAATACCAATTTTGAAGCTAAATTAGACAGGTTCTGAACGAAAAAAATCAAGAAGACGACAGTTAAAAGTATTTAAATCCTTAAGCAGCCCGCACACGATGCAGCTTTTGCTGTGCAACTCGATGCAATTTAGTTGCACAGAAAAAGTTGCAAACGATAGTCGGGGCGCACACGATGCAACATTGTTAGCGCCGCCGTGCGGACAACAAACGAAGCACACTACGAATTTGAATGACGTCACAGGACATGACGTCAAGGAGACTGCTGTGATATCGTTCCAAACCTAAATATTTGTGATGTATGTTAAACATCTGAGAAATAGTTTTAAAAAATTATTAGCCGGTATGTAATCGCAGTTGATGGCAATAATTCGATCCACGAATAACAACGACCAACAGCCAATAATAATCCATTGCTCACTGAAACAATGACGTCACGTGGCAGTTTCCGGAAATGGTGAATGAGCGACAAACCGCTTGCGATGTGAAATATTCAAAAAATCTAGGTTTTTCAAACGCTCTGATACATTCTGCCACATTAAATTACTGCATGTACATATAAACTGTATTTATGTGTGAAAGAAACTCGAAATAATCTGATATTTTTTCGGTATTCGCGATTCGCCCACCTGAAGCGAAGGAAATCTGTTTCGACGCCATGTTTCCCCTTGAGCATGACGTCACGACTGACGTATTCCAACGCTGCACTGTAATTGGGTAATTCCATGCAGCTTCCTTGCAGCTTTCGGAGTTGGAATCTTCGTCTTTGCAGCTTTTTTTCCATGCAACTCCGGTTGCAACTTTGCTCAAGCAGCTAAAAAAACGCTCTAGGCCAAAAGTTGCACATGCAACTCGGCCCAAAGCTGCATCGTGTGCGGGCTGCTTTAGAATTCCACGAAACGCCTGTTTCTTTGTAATTACGAAGTTTTCTTATTCTTTAGAATGGTTTTGCACAAAATTGAACTTAAAAGCAGTAATGAGCTAACGATAAATCCCTTAGACAGTTTTGCAATGGAAACAATACTTTGCATGAGTTTTGCCTACAAAAATCTTAGCACCAGAATCCCCCTTGTTCGTAAAAGAAATCAAAAACCAATCTTAAGTCATGTGTTGAAAACATTGAAGTCATCTTCCCCTGAAGTAAGTCTTAAGAGACAAGCAATCAATGCAGTTGAATACATTGCCTGGACAATTCATTTCTGGTCAGACAAGCTATTGAAACAAAAAGCCTTTACATATTAAGATGTTTTAATTTCTTGATATATTAATAATAATAATATTCCTATACACTGTCTTTTACTGATGAAGTATGACATTGAAGTATGACAGAAAAGGCACAATAATGGCTAGAAGTCTTCTGTTACTTTTATTAATAATTAAATAGAATATAATACCAGTAAGTAGTTATCCACTTTTATTTGGGAGATCAAACGAAACAATGGGAGACGTATTATATTTAGAAAAATATAGATTTTAAAGAAGATAAATGGCAATATATTTATATACTTCTTCTACTAAATACAAGAAGTTATAATTATTGTAAGAGTTTAAAAATACTGTCTATCAATTAAACTAGTCAAGAACATATAAAACTAGATCTTCTCTCATATATCTCTTCGGAAAAAACAGAGATTAAATATTAATGTCAACTATCATTGGTTTTTATGTTTTAAAGTTTTTAAGTTTTTAGTTTTCTAAAACTAAAAGAGCTTCAACAAATTAGGTTTGAAGTGATTCTTAATTGTTGTAATTGAGTTTATAAACATTTCCTATTCTTCTTTTTTTTATTGATTTAAAATAAATCCAACAAATATTTTATTATTTTAAATACACAAATTATTTCGCTTCAATTTCTCATGATAGAGTAATCATTTCTTACAGATAAGAAAATCAGTTTTTAAATTAAAAAAATTGGAAAATTTTGTATACAGAAAAAAAAATGCTATTATTTTTTAAAATTGCGACAAGCAATTATTTTAGATCCCTTTGCTAGAATTGAGATTCAAATTCCATCTTTTATTTCTTTAGAATATTTGTTAAACATAACTTCACTAATCGAAGGAGATGAAACAAATCAATACCGGTACTTTCTTTATAACTTCAGAAACATGTTTTGTATTTTTTTAAAAGACGTTTTTTTCTACTTTATATCAACAATTTAGAACGTAAGTGCCTTTATATTATTTGTAGAATAGTTTAAGTTAATTTATAATGTTCAATAATGTTAGTGATTGAAATGAAAGGTTCGATTGATTCTCATTAAAAGTATTATTCTAAATAAGAGTTTGTAAGGGAAGAGAATTTGCAGCAAAGTATCACCAAGAGGTCATGGCTTCACAATGAATCACTTATCACTGCCATAACCAAACATTAATTATTTGACTACGAAAAAGGTTCTTTGTGAATCTTTATAACATTCCAAATTAGATAGAATTGCAATACATGTTAGCAATGTCATTCTCTTTCCAGAACAAGTACTTGCTACAATATCAATTACCAGCATTTCTTATAATATCTAAGAAATGTTGAAATCGAGATTTTTTACGTGCGCTGAATATTGAAGTTAATAAGGAATTTGCCGACGCACTTAGTCAATAAAAAGTTAAAAAGTTAAAAATACTTGTTAAAAATAAACGGTTTCTAGTTTCGGTTCAGAATGTGGAACCTTTGTCATGTCAGGGAGGAATTTCAAAAAACATGCTTTATAAAAGCAAAGAAATGAAATACACTTAACAAAAGGAAAAAAGGCCGGAGACCCCATGTGACATGACGCTAACTGAGAGAACTGTGGAGTGCTAATGGGAGGAGTCGATTGTCGCTGGTGGGTGTTGGATAATTCATTTATGGGTTTTTTTTTCTTTTTCTTTTCAAAACCATATTGCGGTATATTTTGCTCTGAAATACATTCATTATAGTTGAGGGGGTCCGTTAGGATAAAAAATGACTCTTTGCATTTTTTTAAGAAATCATTGCTTTCTTTACAAATGATAGATGCACGGGAAAAATCGATGCTGTGATTTAATTGATATACGTGTGAGGCAGTGTTATAACTCAAGTCTCTATTCTTAATTGCGTATTTATGTTGTGAGAGGCGGGTTAATAACCTCTGGAGCGTTTCGCCGATATATTTACATCTATTTTCGTGTGTGCATGGGATCGAGTAAAATAGCCCTTTCTGTGAAGTGAAGTGGGATCAACTGGTTGTGGTGGAGACCTGTTCGGATTGAGCAATTTGAGGAGGGTATTATTGCAATCAAAATTCAAAAATATTTTTAAAGAAACCTAGATCTCTTGTGATAAAGTATAGAATAAATTGACAATATTGCTGTAAATATATTGTTGTTTAATTTCTGATGAAAATTTCCTCTTAATGCATTAATTACTTATTTACCCCTTAAAGTGGGACAAGTGCATAGGTGCAAATTTACACACTTACCCTTTTTTGCAGATTTTTCCTATCTATCCTTTACGTTATCCTGTTTTTACATTACAGGGGATCTTTGTCATAATTCCTTTGCTCCTTACTGCAAATACTGATTAAAAATATAATAATACAATCAAAAAATGAAAGCATAATTTATAAATTTCAAAAATTTTAGAAATAAAATAATTGTTTATATTTATAATGTATCTTTCTTCAATTTAAAATGACTGTCAACATTGTAGACTGTAAGTATCGTGAAATCCTTTAAGTCCTAAACTTGTAATAATGAAATAAACATATTAAATTGGTGGAAGTTCAATTAATTATATTTTAATTCAGTTTTACTTTTATTGTTCACATTAGAAACATTGACATTTCAATAATATTAAAATTTTTAACGATAATCTATATTTATATTTTAGGATATTTGTATCTTTTTAGAATTATAGAATACTCTAATTACATTGCATAAAATAAATTTAAAATATAAAATAATTTCGATCAATCTATAGTTTATAGTTTATATTTTTATTATTTTCCTGTAATTGTTGTTTTGTAAATCTCATTTCAATAAATTAGGACGTAAGTGTATAATAAAATTTCATCCTTAACTTTAATAAATGCACAAATGACAAATAGTTAGAAATTGCGAAAACTCCCGCCATTGGTTTTTGTTGCATGATGGGAGTTTTCCTGATTCTCACACTTAATTTCTTCAATAACTGCAATTAATTAACTAAAAGATTTATTGATTACTTTAAATATTAAGTTTCACTTTATCATAATAAATTCACTTAATTTTTGATTGGTTATAAAAGGAAATTTGTTTATTTATTTATTAACTTATTGAACATTTCAAAATTGCATTTTTATCTTTTAGTTTTCTGAGTAAAAGAAGTTGATATTCTTTATTATAATTGGATAAAATATTTTTTTAATAACTTTCCTAAAATATCCCATCACTTCTTTCGTTAGACAAGTTTAGAAAATAGAAATTCACTAGAATACAAATTGAAAAACAAAACCAAACACTAAATAAATAATAATTCTATATTAATATTGAGGATTAAGTTTAAGCTGTAATTTACAGTAATACAGTTTTCTTCCAATGCTGTTGATAAATAAAATTGAAGCATTGAATGTATTTTCCATTAATCTTCATTCTTTTCAGTGACAGTTTTATATTGTTTTTACAACTAATCATTACAGACAATAATGAAAAAACAAGTTCTTGCAATAATTTTAAAGGCTATATTTTTTTCCATCAAAAGAGAATGGGCAGATCTGCCCCACTCCTGTATAGCGATAAAATATATACGTAAGGAAAGTTCTCCATGAATAGAGCATTTTTCAATATTACGACTTGTCTCAATTATTAATCTGTTCGGAGATATATACGTCTAGATATGACGTTTGAGTCATTGATTGTGGTTAATGTGGGTGGCAGGGAAGCCAACCACCTACAGACGAGGGGGTGCTTGACTGTCGATGGTAGGCTTCCCTGCACCGGCAATCAATCAATCACACTGCTAATAATTATTATACGTAATTAATAATGAATATTATCATTTATTTCAAGTCAATAATAATTATTTACATGTAATAAATGAAAATAATATTTACTGTTACTGAAAATAATTATTAAATGATAATTAATTAATACATCCGGGAAGTAAGATGTTAAATGGATAAGTCATATCGAGACGTACGAACGGACGATAAATTTTAAAATCCTATCAGAAAAGCTTATATCTCAGAACAGACTAATCACTGAAACGAGTCGTAATAATAACATGTTTTATTTAAGGAGATCTTTCTATCGATATATATGTTATCACTATACAGGGTGGGGAAAATTCCCACAGAGTTTTCCCTTTGTCCTTTACTCTTCATCAATACTAATCTCTCCATTATCTTTGAGAAACGAATTACTTATTTAACTGTGATAAAATTTTGTTTAAACACATTAAAAGGTGGACCTAGTGTTTTTAAAAGTGCAGTAGTGGCATCTCCAAACAGCTGTTCCACGGTCAGTTGCCGATCATCAGTAGAGAGTAGTCCCTACAAAACCCCTAGGTTCAATTACGGAGATTAGTACAGGGAAAGGCAAAGAAAAGAATGGATCCTCCAAGTCTAAACTAAAAAACAAGAAATAAAGAATAAAAATAAAAGAATAGAAATTTATGTGCCAGTCTCCGCTGGCCGCAATGAATTTTCTTTAGGCATCAATTAAATAAAAAACACCTAAAAAAAGATTAAACATTAAAAGTGGATCTAGTGTTTTTAAAAGTGCAGTAGTGGCATCTTTAAACAGCTGTTTCACGGTCAGTTGCCGATCATCAGTGGAGAGTAGTCGCTATAAAACCTCAGGTCCAATTATGGAGGTTAAAATTTTGCTGTTTTGTGATTTCTTCCCTTTAAAAAATAAAAAAAATAAAATAAGCACTTTCAAAATAACAACATTAAAGAAATCCATTCAATTAACAGCTCCTAGTTATTGTAGTTATGTTCAATGTACGTTACATCTTGTTTTAGTTTCTTATAATTTGAACGTTGAACCTTTCAAGGTATATACTGTATATATCTATAAGTTATATTATTAATTAATATGTATTAATTTCTTTCTTGTATTCAATGATATTCCAACATCAGCAAAGAAAACTCTCCGTTCTAGAAAAAGTAGAACAAAGGAACAGTTCTATTTCAAATAATATTCAATAAATTTTAAAATCCTATCCGAAAAGCTTATTTCAATTAATTGATAGCATCTAGTATTTTTCTATAAATTTTAATAAACATAGACAAAAGATAATTTTAATTTATTTAATTGATTCAATTTTGATTCATACCAATTAACTTTATTAAAAAGTTAAAAAAATAAAGATATAAAAACATTTTGTATTTAATATATTTTGTTGAAAGACGATTCTTTTTCCGATAATTTAAAATTTAAGTTTGTTTTTTTTTTTGATAAAATAAAAAAAAAATTTAAAGCAAGAAATTACTTAGAAAAAATTCATATTCATCTAAAAGAATAATTTTTATTTTAGATAATAGATATTTCAGTAATTCTGTATGGTTTCTCATAATGATAAGAAAAAATGATGGAAAAATATTGTAATGTCATGTAGGCCTAATTACCATGAATTTTGAAAAATGCATTAACATTAAATTTAATAAATTTTGACAGAATGCCTCTTCCACTTTCCCGTCCATTCATTCTGAAGTTTTGCTTTTCTGCAAAAAAAAATCTATTTTTGACAACAACAGAATGGTATAGGAAAAATAGTTTATTTCTATATTTCGCATGCTTTTTTATTTTATTTTAGGAGAAGAAAAATTCCTCTTTTTAGAATATTTTTTATGATATTCTAGAATGTTGTTTAAAAAACAAACTAAAATGTTACATAATACTGAAAATTTGTATTATACGTGGGTCGGTTAGAAAAAAAAAAGTTTAGAATGCTTGTATACGAAAAAAAAATCTTTATTGGAAGAAAATGAGATATTACCTTACAGTGGCACAGAATACTTTTCTACAAAGTCACGTGGACGATTGAAGCATTTGTTGCAATATGACCAATGCTTTTTTACAATGTAATAATTCTTTGCTGCTTGTAAGTGCTGACATGACACGTGCTCTTTTAAGGCAGGAAACAGATGTAAATCTCTGGGACTGGGAACAATATCCGGACTGTATAACGGATATTGGAAAATTTGCCGTTGAAAAGAGTGCACAAGTTCTGTGCGTTCCGTGCAGTGGATTGTCGGATGTTGTCATCTGTTTCCTTGCTTTGAAAAAGCACATTTCAGGTCGACGCTTCCCATTAGAAATTGAACGTTAACCAAAAAAAAGGGAGGCTACAACATTAGAGTCCTGACTTTTATGCGGCTGGGATGAACAAGCTGATCAAACGTTGTGACAAATGCCTCAATCGTCAGGGGGAATTTGTAGAGAAATACTGTACCACAAAGGATACTATCTCATTTTCTTCCAATAAAGTCTTGCTTTTTTACATTTTTGTAATTGATCAATCTTAGTAATTTTCAAAAACATCAAAGATCAATTACCTCTGATACATAATAAATTAATTTTAATAAAGATTCCAAATGAATGAAATATTCCATTGTTGTTTTTTTTTCTTGTGAGATCTGTTGTGATAGCGAAAAAAATCCGTAGCTGCTGCGTTTGTTCTGTACGTCAGTTCATGTCTGTTCACAACTCCCAAAGAGAGGCCCAAACAACATAGAAAGGCCGTCCCTTCAATTTTGGAGATATTTGGCATTGTTTTCATTGGATTTTCGCTATTAGCTTAAATGTTAGAAATGCAATCGTATCATTTCAGTTCTGAATTATAGGTTGATGGTTAAAGTCTCGGACTTATATGCTGAATGTTGTCGGTTCGAATCCGTGTAGCTACTATTTTTCTTTTTTCTTCTCTTCTCTTAATCTTTTTTTCTCAATGTCCGCGTGCATTTTTTTTGTTTGCTTTTCTTGTTTTCCTAATGTTTTTTTATTTTTTACCTAGCTTTTTTTATTTTTCCTTCTGTTAATGTACTTCTATTTTTTTTATTATTATGGGTCGCCCTTAAATTTACGCTTAAGCACAAAATTATATTCACGTGTTGATCCAGTTATGTTCAGAATATCAGCTTCTTGAAATGGAAAAAAAATCATCATTCCTTTATTTGAGAAATAGCTTTTTTATTTTTAAAAATAAGTCATTCTGAAATTTTTAAAAAATATTCCTATTTTAATTCAAATAATATTCAACAATTCAGTTGGTAAGTTCCATTCAAATATTTTTATAGTTTTTGTTAAATTAATAATACTATTTCTGTTGTAGTAACAGTAATTATTTAATAATAATTACTAATTATTAATACTGTATATTTAGAATTGCTTTCACTCATTATAAATCGCGTTTGTTTTAAATAAATTAAAAAAGAGAACATAACATAATTTATAATTTTAATTCGTCTTTTATTTATAAAAAAAAAATATAAAATAAGCTTAGGACTTATTTCTCTTTATTCGCTTTTCTAAATGTTGTTTTTATTAATGAATTAAATTTTAACTTATATTAATTATATTTATTTATTATAGTTAAGTATAATAGAAATTAATTAAATTCTTTTAATCCAGCTTTATTTATTTCATTGTTTTCGTTATTTGATCTTTCTTAATACTAAATAACATCTTCAATGTTTCATTTAGATGATATCTTAGTGAGACATCTTTTATTTAAAAGTGTATTCTATAATTTTTTTAAATGTTTCTTTTTTTATTTTGCAACATTTGTGATAAATTAGTGCCCAGTAAGTGTCTTGCAATTTATATTTTCTTACATTCAATTGTTTTCCATAACTTTGTGAAATCTTGTCTAAATATATTGTTCAAAAGTTATTGAAAAAAAAAAAGCTTATTTAATTTACTATTTAATATAAAATGAAAACTAAACATAAGAATAGATTAAGAGAAGAATTCTGCACTAATTGTTAGAAAACTTATATAAAGAAATTATTTAAAATTTTAACAGCTAAAAGAGATTGGAAAATAAAAGAAAAATTTATTAAAACATCCATTTCTTTTTGGAAGAAAAACTGATTTGAAATCGAAGATAACTTGATCAAAGTAATTAAAAAAAATAAATTAAAAATAATAACTGTATGAACAAATAATTACAACAAAAATAAAAGAAAAGAAAAATTAATCAAAAGTAAATAATAATAATGATCGAAAACTTTCATTGGACGTTTCCCAGAACTGTTTCCTATTTATTCAAACAATTTTATTTGTAACTCAAAGCTTGAGAAAGGTCCCTCTAGGAACAGAAACCGGTTGTGTAAATATATTTTAGTGTGTAATTAAAAAAGTTTTTAAGCAGATGCATGGGCTTTGTCAATCTGTTTAGAATGAACAGTGCATGTAAAATTATACTTTTAAATAATAAGATATCTGAAGAAAATACAACGAAATTATGGAGTAAGAAAATCAAAGATTGTTTAACTAGAATAATGATTAATTATGATAACCAATTAAAAAACAAAATGAAAATTGCAACAAATAGTGTGTTGGTTTTATCTTGCTTTAAGCAGCTAAAGTTATAATAGTTAAATTATTTGCAGTTCTTACTGAATCCGATATATATATCTCATTGTTATAGAATCATGCTTTTGCTGTCAATTTCTTTTTTCTTGGAAACTTTTCTCTTATGTAGATTTTGGATATTATTTACATTTATCCAAACTTGTCTCGGAGGAAGTTGTGACTGATCTTTCTTTGAAAAAACCTATTAAAATTCAAATCACTTTGAAAACCAAAAGTCTTTAGTTCTTGATTTTGCTTCCTTTATTAATAGTTGTTATGTTTATCTTTAGATTTTGTCTTTTCTTCTCTTCATTTTCTGTTCATTGATCAATAAATAACTGTGAACTCATGAAAATTTAACTGCCCAATTTTCTTCTACTAAATCATTTCTCAATTAGAAAACTCATATCAGCCTCCACATTCTTCTCCTTTTATCAATGGATTTTTCTTCCTATGTTTATCTTTAGAATTTGTCTCTTCTCATCTTCGTTATTTTGATTAGAATTTTGTTGTTTCTTTTAATTCTTGCTTCCTGATTTTTTTATTTTAGTTTGTGTTTTATCCATAAACTTTGCTCTGCCTACGTTTTGGTTTACACCAAGCGTATGTTAACATTGGGGATGTTGAAATCTCACCCTTAACCTATATTTTCTGAGGGATAACGTTCATTGATCACTAAATTGTTGTTGAATCATGAAATTTAGCAACCCTCTTTTCTTCTGCTAAATCAATTAGAAAACTCGTATCAACCTTGACGTTGTTCTCCTTTTTTAAGATATCGAAACGTAGACATCGTTTCGTGTCATTTTGACAAAGAATTAGGTATAATTAATCTGTAATAAATTCAAGAAATTAAGATAAAGATTACATCAATTCTAATCAAATTTTTAATTCTTAAAATAAAACAAAAATTTCATCGCTTTAGGCAGTAAGTATTTCTGAAATGTTTTATAGCATTTATTTTGATAATAATTGCAATTTTTGATATTATAGTGAATAATTATTGAAAGGGAATTATTGACAGCGTTCAAGATGTAAAATTTCCTACGAAAATGTTACATTAGGGCTAATTCATTTACTTGAGATTTGAATTCAACGGAAAAATTTATATCATGATTTTTTTTCTTCGTTGAAGTTTCTAATTTGAAAAATAAGGTAGGTTGTCCAAATAAGGCCCACCTAACGTTTAAAGATTTTTTACATTTCTACTGCAAGAGTCAAAATTCTGAAAACTGTCTGGAAAGATAGTTTAAGGTGTGCTGTTATGAAAAAGTGAATTTAGAATTAGTGGTATTTGAAATTCTTTCTGTAATAACACAGTTTTGAAAATATAACTGAAGGGTCTTATTAGGAGCCCCTGTTCCAAATAAGGCCCACTACTAGTCACAGGCAAACTCGCCCACAGGGACAAGAGCTTGGCAGTGAAAACGGCCAATTTCCAACATTTAGTTCTGACTAAATATTAAGCTACAAATTAATAAATAATTAGTAAATAATTTATAAAATTGTGAATTTAAAGCTAGCTTTGATGATTTTTGTTATAGTTTTTTTCTCATTATATATAATTACTTTATGTTATAGAATGGAGGGCCTTATTTGGAGCCCTCTGTTAACCCACGCTTTCATGCATTGTTTCACTAAAAAGTATTTAAATGCACGTCAACTGGAAAATATCAAATACAGTATCTTATTCTACTCATTATACACTTTAAAATGACATAAAACATGTTTATGTATATTAAGTTGCCAAAAAATGCAGACGATTTATCAAATTAAGTTGAAATAGTAACGACAAATGCTTCTGGCGACTTTTACTGTTCAACTGAAACAAACATGGCGAAATTATCCACTTCAACGGACTAATTTTTGATGTAGCCGCTAGAAGTCAGGACCTGTCTGAAACATAACTAATCTTGGTAAATTGTCAACGTTCTATTAATAAAACAAAGGTTGGACCTTATTTGAAACCGGGCCTTATTGGGGCAACCTACCTTACTTTTGCATGAAAACAGTGATCGGAAAATGATGTTAAGTGTTGAATAATGTACAGCATCTAATCGCTTCGACTTTTAGAAACACAACACATTTTGAGAAACTTCATAATCTTCATTTCCTTGATAAAAACGACAACTATTATCTCTTAGGCAACATTTTAATCATAATATTTCGTCTTTTCTTTGCGAAAAGACTTCATCAGATGTATGAGGATAGGGATAATAAATTTAACAAACTCAAACAATCTCTTACTTTAAATTAAGTTCGTGAAGTACAATAATTAAGTTAAAATAATAAGTTCGTGAAAAAAAAAATTTTTAATTTAACTTAATTATTGTAGTTCACGAACTTATTTTAACTCAATTATTGTACTTCACGAACTATTTTAACTTAATTATTGTACTTCACGAACTATTTTAACTTAATTATTGTACTTTACGAACTTATTTTAACTTAATTATTGTACTTCACGAACTATTTTAACTTAATTATTGTACTTCACGAACTTATTTTAACTTAATTATTGTACTTCACGAACTATTTTAACTTAATTATTGTACTTCACGAACTTATTATAACTTAATTATTGTACTTCACGAACTATTTTAACTTAATTATTGACTTCACGAACTTATTATAACTTAATTATTATACTTCACGAACTTATTTTAACTTAATTATTGT
>JAFIDM010004042.1:0-14044 GCA_023159025.1 Thereuonema tuberculata | reverse complement strand
AAGGACCTTGATATTTATAGTGACTACTCTCAACTGATGATCGGCAATACACAGAGAAACAATTGTTTGAGATATCACCTTGCACTTTTTCCCCACTGCGTCTAACTTTTAATGTGTTTAGTAATTTTTAGGCGCTTTTTTCCTTAACTAATTGTGGCCATCGGATACTGGCACATGAATTTCCATTCTTTACTTTTATTGTGTTTTTCTTGTTTTTTTTTTAGATTTGGAGGTAAATCTAAAAAACCTAACTTATATTATAATAATTCTTCTTACAAATGTGCAAATGCAATTTACTGTGTCTCCAATAATTGAGTTATGTCCTTAGGGACGTTGTGGTGAAGTATCTTTAATTGTGCATCTCCATAAATCATTTGTACAAATCATTTCGAGATGACGTTTCATGTAGGAACTGCGACATGATAGCGCAGAATTTCCAGAGAAACTATTATTAATGTTGGTCTACAATAGCAATTTTAACTTACCAATAACTCTTTGAATTCTCCATTGAATAATGCTTGTTATTGTGCTCGCCTTGATTTTGCCATCAAAGTAAAAAATTCGCAATTTTGAACATCTGGTGATCAAATTCAAAATTTCATCATCCACTGGTAATTCATCATCATCAGTCGCTGATAATTCGAGAATTTCTACGAAGATCGCATAAAACGGAGGTTAAATTTTTTTTTTTTTTTTTATAAATCGTTACAATAAAAATTCATCAAATGTAATCTTAATGAAAAACATAATTCTTAATTTCTTATATAAAATAATTTCCTCTGATCTTTCTAATTATCTCAATAGAATAAGGATACTACAAACAAATTAAATTAAATTAGTTATTATTATAGTAATAAAAGCAATTAATGAATAATTAAAAAAAAAAGCTTATGTCTAATGTACTGAAATTCTACTTAAAACCCTGGTAGCTTTACAGTTGTGTTCATTTTCATGACTTTTTTTGTATTTTACTTCATTAGCAAGATCTTATTTATGAAACAATGACAACTGTCTTCATGAACATGTTCTTCATTAGAGCAAGATGTGCTGAGATCATCACGCAAAGGGAAAAAAATTGGCCAATCCAATGGTCGTTCATCTTTCCACACCAGTAAAACTGGAAAATATATTCTACAGGAATAGAAATTTCCTATTTTTTAAAACTTACAAGTTAGATGAAATAATAAAGTAAATTATATTTCGAATAAAGTCTGTTCAATACAAATACAGGTGGCGACATCTATCTGTCAGGAAATAACTATTTTCCCGATTCAAGTAATTGAGTTGGGGATAACTACCATGTTTATTAACCCTGCAATTCTTCCATTGACAAGAGATATTTTGAACATGAATTCAATATTCTTTTCACAACAGAGAATTATTATTTTCTTGTTTTGTGGAATCTGCAGTTCCATTTGGAAGTTTTCTTGGGACTTTCTGAACAAACGACTTAGCCTCTAAGATTGAAAGATGGTTTGGGGATTTTTTATTGCTCCGAAATATTTTTGAAATCGGAAGTGATAAATGGAAGTATCAAATTTGGAATTACTGTAAATGCAAGAAATCTAATCGAGTAATTAAATGAAAGTTATTATTTAAGATTTAGAACAATCTTCCTTTCCAATTTTTGCAACTGAACAGATTCCAAACAAACCCTCTGAATGTAAAGTTTCCATACTTTTTTAGTAGATCTTTCCTTCTAAAGCCTCTACTATTAAATATTCTAAACATCTCACCAAATTTAAATGTAAAATAACTACATTTAATACAAAAAGCAAATTTTCGAAAAGATGGCGTCTTTTCTTTCTCAAGCCTAAAATAACAAATCCTAAAATAACAAATGCTTTTTGTATTAAATGTAGTTATTTTAAATTTAAATTTGGTGAGATGTTTAAAACCCTCTGAATGTTTTAAGGCAAATATCAAAAACGATCATTGATAATAAATGTTAACGCTCAGATAACTAAATTGTTATAAAAAAAATTAAATTTGTTGATATATCACTATAAATAAAAAAGTTAGGTTCTCATTATTTTTCGAAATTTATTAGGCATTCGTTTTTAATTGAATGCATAACAGCCATATTTGTTCTTAGGATAACCTTATAACAAGCTTATAACATCTTCACCTAAAGTATTTGAAAAGTTCCAACAGTAATATTGAAGTAATTCTGGTTGTATTGAATTCTTAAATACATACAGATCCTTTATAGGAAGATTACTTGGAAGCAACTCTTTCAACAAACGTAGATCGAGGTCATCTGGGATCTCGAATCTATGATGATAGACCCCTAGGAAACGAAAAAAATAATTTAAATATTTTAAGTTATGCAAATAACTCAATAAATAAATAATTAATATTTCAGCATCATTGTAAGATTTACTGAACAATTACAATTAAATGATGGTTTTAAGTTTGCTGACATAAAAGTTTTAAGTTTTATTACATCAGTATTTTTCGTTCTTTTGTGGGGTGGATGTATGCCTGTGTACGTGTAAACATAAGTATTTTTGAGAGCACCTAGGATGCATATCTTCATGAAAATTGACTGTCATATTTTGTATTAAAAATGTTTGTTATGAGTCCCAGTTAAAAACATAGCACATGAATACGATAAAAATTTCCGAAAGAACCAAAACAAAAAGGAACGTAGCAATCTTTTTTTTATAATCACCTACTAAAACACAATCGGTTTCATTAGATTAGATTGGATTAGATAACTTGTCAGCAATGAATTTTTTTCAAAAATTGATCTAGTTTGTAGTTACTTGAAAAAATAAGAATAATCATGTAGTTTAAAATTTTATTTTCTCTCACAAATTTAAGAATCAAGTGAAAATTAGAAGACGCATTGTTTTAAGATGAGAAGCTTCCAGTTCTTGAAGAAACTTCCTCAATAACGAATGTTTTTCTTTTTCTGAAGAATCATGTTGTAATTCTCTAGAATTTTGAAAACTCAAGCTATTTATTAAATATTACTAAATAGTTTTGAAATCAAAAAATAATTTAATCTGTCTAATAATACGTAAAATGATAATCAAGGCACAAAAGAAATAAAAGATTTCACAAACCGAGCTCTCAACGGCTGGAGCCCGGACCGACCGTTTCGCTCTATTTAGGACACGTCAGTTCCTCGATAACAGTCTGAGAATGTGAGAAAAAGGTTATGGTTTCCACTGTCCCTCCCAAAGTCCCAAAGAGGACGAACGTTCGTCACCAGACTCCCGTCGCTGACAGCTCGATGCGCGAAATCTTTATGGTTTCTTTTGTGCTATCTTAATGATCATTTTATGTATTATATCCCACGTTGAATTCTTATTTATTTGAACTGGTTAAGTTTACGTGTTTTCTTATCGACTTTTTCGAATTAATTTTGTGCCTAACAGTCCAAAGGGCGGGGGTATGATACTTTTTGTAGATTTCTGGTTATGGTTTCTTTTTCCATGTCCCCGTTTTCAGGAACGAAAATAGAGCCTTAAAGTTTCGCACTGTCTGAGACTCTAATCGAGAGGTTTCTCTGACTGACCAGTCCTAAAGACGACGAAATAGTCGTCCCAGACGCAGGTGGTTTAACTTCAAATTTTAAAAATACAAAGTATTGAAATTTATTTATTACTTAAGCAGAAAAAGCCGCTTTATTCTTTTATATTTATGTATTTAAGTATTATTTTACTGACATTTTTTTCTTTAATTTGGAGAAACTTTGGATATTTTTTTAAATTAAATCGTTAAATTCTAATATTTATTTCAAATTTCTCTTTTCTAGTTATTTTTAAAGCTTTTCCAGAAAATCGCTCTTCTTTATTGACTATTCCTCAAAATGCTATTCTTTTACAGAATCTCTGATTAACTTTTAAGGAAAACAAAGATAATGAAAATAATTATAAGTTGGACCACGTCAATTTGGTAAGTTTTCAAAAGAATAACAATATCTTAATACAAACAGGGCACGTGGAATGCTTCACCTATGTACAACACAGTGTAGGCACCTCCAATGAGTAGCAGCACCTCGTGACAGTGAACGCGGCTTATCTATGTGTGATAATTCACAACGTTAGGCAGAAAAACGTGATGCTTTCGGGGTGACGATATAGCAATGTGTGTTTATCATTAAATTTATTTATGAGTCGAAGGGCAACATCTCCAGAGCAAGACGCTTACTTGATGAAGAATATCGTTTTATTCATCATGAATTACAGCTTGGTATGGGATTTCGTAGGACCTTTAGTGTCGTGGGACGTTTCTCGTTCCATGACACAGTGAATGATTGACTCTACTTGTGGTTACTAAAGACACAAGTACAACCGTATCTCCCAGTGTGTTTGCCAGACAAAGTGCCGTGACAATCGGATGGGGCGTTGCTTCATTATCACAATGCAGTTCGTGAATTCTTCTATCAGACGATTCCAGGACTCTGGATTGCGAAATATGGTGAGATCAATGCCATCTCGATCACCAGATCTCACACTTATGAACTTTTCCGTTTGGAGATAATGTTCGGAAATAGGTCTACAGAACCAAGCCATATCGTTTATCGGACTTACAATAACGCAACGAGACCGAATATCATTCTATTTCGAGGCAGCTGTGAGGCACCTTCTGTCTGCCACAGTCTCGCCACACGACAATAAGACTTTCTAAATTCTGATGGCATTCAGTGCGAGTATCTTTACATTGTTGGTACTGTCTGCAATTGAGGTAGTCATTTAATTGTTGCTGTTACAAAATTGACATGCACCATCTGATAATCCTCTTCAAAATATTCTTAATAAATAACCATCAATACTTACATATCACAACTCCAGTACGAAGATCAGGAATCAGTGAAATCACATTTTCCCAGCATTCAACAGAAATTTTGTGGTTACTAACCATATCGTTAAAACGTGTCAGATGGATATATTTCAAAGTATTCTTACAGTTGTATGCTACAACAGACAACAATTGCTCTCCAAAATATCTCCAATCCAGGAATAGTTTTGTCAAACTAGAATATTTCTTCAGAAATCGTTGTAGTATGTCCGACACACAACTGAAATAAAATATTGAACGCAACATTATTAAATATTTAGTATTTTTCATGGAATTACCAAGTTCAGAAATAAAGTAAACAACGAAAAGAATCTTAGTGATATTATGAAGAAATAAAAGTGTAGAGATAATACCTTCTATCCAGATAGTAAAGAGATCAGTTATATCCAATCTTCTCATGGTCGATAGAGACTGTGTATCGATGGAGTCTAATAACAAACATCCATTGATAAGAGAAGTATGTAGCTCTAGACAGAATGAAATTAATTGCTTTTGGGTTCTTAAGAATTTGGCTGTTATGAGAATAGCTTCCTCGTAGATATCACTTCTACATACTTCAATCCAGGAACCACTGATAGAGATTTCCTGCAGTTGGGGAAGCTGATTGGTTTCCAACAATCTAAAAATAAAATGGAAATGAATCAATTAAATTAGTATTTTTCGTTACTTTCTAATTAAGAATTGTTTTCATTAGAAAATTATAATTAAAGAACACTTAAACAATTAAACCCGAAAACTTAAATTCCTAATAAATATTGTCGATTTGAGGAGGAGTTCAATTGAAATTGATTAATTTCTTTACTATATTTCAAGGTTTGAACGTTGAGTTTTACCAAACAAATGCCGAACTTAAATTTCTATTTAATATCCACTAGTTCTAGGGTTATCATTTAGTACAATTAGGCCGACTTCTAACCGAGATTAATTTTGTTAAAAACAAAACAAAACTAAAGATATAATTTTCGTGCCTACATGGCAAGAACACATAAATCTGAAAATTTTAATAGCATGTTTTCTAAAAAATTGGTTATAATACTTTCTTTGTTCTCGATGTTCTTTATACGTTCCTTCTTCAACAAAATCTTCTTTCTAGTTACATTCTGGTGTTTTAGGGTATATAGTGAAACTATCCTGATCACAGGCAGACGAATATGCATATTAGGCTTTGTGTTTAAATTGTTTTTGTTTCTCCAAAACAAAGTACGGAGTTTCCAAATCTTAAATCAAATCTAAAATATCCCATGGCATCAAGATATCAAAGAAAAGGGTAGTGACATTGGAAATACAACAAGTGATTTGTTTTAGTAGATTACGCAATGCTTACAATAAAATTCCATTTCCAAAGTAGCCCAAAAAAACCGTATTTGTTTTCCTTAAAAACACTGTTTTATGATTTTATATTTAGTCTTCGTATTTGTACCCGTTACTTGTATATTGAATCTCAACTGAACTATTAGGAAACACTTCAAAAATTCAAAACCAATAAATTCTATCCTATTGTTTTTAAAAGAACGTAATTTAATCTCCACAGAATAATAACATAAATATTAATTTATTACTTTATATTATCATTTCACTATTTTAGTTCTGAGCGGGAAATTTTGAAACCTGAGTTTCAGATTTAGTTTCAGTTCACTAGGTGAACATTTTTGGGAGGTAAAACATCTGAAAACTTTACGTCCAGTAAATGTCCCTTTTCTAAAATCCTTGTCAGTGACCCTAAATCTTCTTTTGGATTTTTTGCCATTTTCAAAATACTTACAGAAAACCTTATTTATCAGCTATCCTCTGAATGTGTAATGTTTCGTACTTTAAGAAAAACTGAGTAAAAAAAATTAATGTGAATTCATCCGAAGGAGAAATAAAAATTAAAGTAATTTTTGATTGTACTGCATCTCCATAACTACTAAAAAAAATATAGTAATAAGGATAACAGCAGCTTACATTTTCAAGAAGTCCACAAGAAATCGAAAAGCAATCGTGTGTTCTTCAACTTCTTCTCTTGGCTCAATGTGAATTTCTAGACATTTCAACCAGTGGCCAAAGTTTGAAGCTACCAGAAGTGAATTTCTATAGTTGTGAATGGCATCAACCGTAAATGAAGACAAGTCAAGAGAGAAGGAACGCCACAGAACAGGAGAGTGAACAGCATTATACCACGATTTGCAAGTGGAACAAACATTTTTTCTCTCTTCAATGTTGAGATAAGAACAAATCTCCACCAATATTTTCAGAGGTAGATTATTCCATTGGCAATTTTTAAAAGTATTAGACGTCATCGCCATGATCCAACGCAAACCAAATAAAATAGAGAGAATTCATTACAACTGTGTAGAATCATATTCGAAGAAAATCTCCATTATAGAAAATCAGGCAGAAAACATCACTTCTCAATTAAATTTTGTAACTGAAGCTCTATCTAATTATTCTAGAAGTAATTCGCTAGATCTATGAATAATGACATTCTGACACCTGAAAACGTCATTTCGTATTCCAGATTTTGTAAATAAAACAATTTTACAGCACCTTAACTTCTTTGGTTTCTGTTGTTTGATGTGTGATTTCATTTGCATTGAGTTTATTAATGAATAATTGAATGAAAAACGTACAGTTCACATAGTCAGCATTGTTGTAATTTCAATACTTTAATGATAATGTCGAAATAAATGAAATTAAACTTTGTTACAAGACTGACAATAATAACAGCATTTACTTTTTCAATGGACTCACAGCAGCTATTGTGTAAATGATAAATGAAATTAAGTGCCACTCTAAGCATTCACTATTGGAAGCATTCTTAATGTCAATGTTATGAACATAACAATGATCTACAGATGACTTTCCTCACAAGGACCAAATTCAGGATTATCCTGTTGCTCTCGTTATTAAAAAGAAGGGAGATAAGTCATGTTGTGTCATTGTAATACAGAGAAAATCATAGATCCATGTTTAAAGCAAGTGGAGGAATTTAACTCCTGCCTGATACCTAATAGGAAGTACACATTTTATTTAAACTGGAAAAGAGGACGTCTTCGAATATCATACAGCTTTGATATAGATCTTAATGTATAGGTAACTTCCTACAATAGGGTTCTGATTTATCGTTTATAAGTGTCGTTAATATTCATCGGACTGAAAAACATTTGGAACGAAAACATTTCACAGCAGTGATTTTCATATAAATCGTACCAAATTATTACAGTGAATGACTGTTTCAGTCTTTCTTTCTCTTTCACGTATTCTTACGATTTACTTTTTTGCTTTTGAATCACTGGTATTTATGATGGATTCTCAATTTTTAACTAGATTTTAACAAATCAAACACATTTTTTACTTTTTCATTCATTTCTTTTAATTTCAAAAATTTACATTATTCCGTGATACCAAACCAAATTAGAAAATGCAAAATCATCAACAGTTTATCAATTTTTCTTAATGTATTTCTTGATTCATACGAATATGGATTCCTTGAAATATTATTCTCAATTACTATGTATAGATTTTAAAAACTAACAAATAGAATGCATCATTTGATGTTCATTCACTTATTATATGATAACATGTAAACGTTAATTTTACAGATAGATGTAAATCCCTAAAAAATGGAGAATCGAGTCATTTCCTTTAAAAAACATTATTTTTTATTTTTAACTTCTTTTTCGTGATGCCATATTCTATTATAATTTGAACCGAGATACCGTGATTATAGGCTTCCTGCATTGTTAGAATGATGAATGATTTCTTACCTCCGGAAGAAAGGTGGGGCACAATTTGGAAGTATTTTAATTATAATGCAGGTTATCTGATGGACTGGTTCAATGTTTACGATTATTAATTCCATTATGCTATTATTTACTATAAGGTTTCAGATGATCACAACCAGTAGGTCCAATATGCAAACAATAGCGTTTGGTTGACTGTCAACGTTCCAGGATCGCCACCAGGGGATGTTACTTCAGGCCATGAAGACTACATAGATGCCGCAAAGACTTCCTCCCTTCCCGTTGATTACAAATTGTACAAATTCTCAGTTCACTGTATTGAAGTCCACATGAAAAAGACTTCTTGTTGAAGTGGAAACCGTGGTCGTAATTATATTACATATTTACATTCTGCATTAAATACATTAAAAGTAATTAGATTAGTAGCTTAATAATTAGTGATTATTCGTACAAAGCGTTTGCGAATGATTTGAGCGATTTCAAAAATTTCCTGTAAAATCCCTATTGCTGTTATGATGCAACGAATGGTACAGGTGGATAAAGCACATGTTCAATTTTATTTTTGTATATCTAAAAACTTTGAACTACGACCTATATTAATCACACGGAAACTGGAAACCCGAAGTACGAAGTCCTGGCTATATGACAGCAGTGAGGGAATGGCTGTAGCGCTGTATAACAAACGATTGCCTCTGCCGCTCGCCAGGCTGTGTTGTTGACAACTGGACGTTCACAGGTGAAGAAAACGCATACTGTGTGTTAGAATATTATGCAACCAGGCCGGTGATGATGGTGCAGCATGGTTGTTGCACCAAATATCAGAATGGATCCCCCTGTTTTTCTTCTCTATTTTCTTTCTTGGCGCAGCTTAGGCACAGCTGCTTTTGCGCCATTAAAACCCAACCAACAACAACAACAACAAGGACGAACCACCTGCCATTTAATTCCATTCGTAAATAATACGATCAATTTAAGCGACCTGGTTGCTTAAACCCTATGCTCTATCCAACTGTACCATTCGTTGCATCTTAACTGCAATAGCGATTTTACAGGAAATTCGTTCAAATCATTTGTAGACACCCTGTATATTTCGAGTTAAAAAGTTTTTTATTCGAGCTGTTTTATCTGTCTATCGCATAACATTGGGCAACACAATACTAAGTGAAACCTATAACACTGAACAGTAGCATACTATCGTTCGGAAAAAAATAGCAAAATTATCCTTAGACACTTTGCAAAGATGTGCAAGCTAAATTTATTGAGCTTTCGAGGGGGATTTTTACCTAAATAACAGCTTGGTACATCCAAAACTTTTTATTTATGTGATCAGTTATTAATCCAAGATTAAAAAATTATACACTCACTTCCAAAAGTTAAGCACGGAGCGGTAAAATGCGAAAAAATCGACAACTACTGCTTTGATGGCCATGAAATGCTGCAAGTAAGTAGCTCTATGTTTATTCATGAAACAAAACAAAGAATTACATACAGAGATAAACAAAATATTGAATTTTCATAATTTATAAGATGACCTCAGATTTGTGTCATTAATAAAATGATGTTTAAATTCAAAACAAACAATAAAAACCGAAATTAATAGGGTATGTGAGCAACCCTCACCTGCATACAAAGTTTACAGCGTGTGATCATGCTTGTTACGAGGTGATCAACCATCACAGTGTCCAGTAATCGCCATTCCCCCTATAGAGCAGTTTGTAAAGCTCTCAAGAGTGGCTAGAGGTGGGAAACGTCGACATACAGCACGGCCGAGGGCATCCCAAAGATTTTCAATTGGATTAAGGTCCGGTGAGTAAGCTGGCCATTCCATACGCGCAATAACCTCACTATCCAGAGAGTCTTCAACGATGGCAGCTCTATGAGGACGCACATTCTCGTCCATTAAAACGAAAGAATTGGCCAACTCCGGTAGCGTACAGTTTTGCAATGGGGTCTAGGACTTCATCTCGATATCGTGCAGCCGTCACAGAACATCGCCTGTAGATCTGCAGGTCGGTGCGATATCCCAATGAAATCCCTCCGGAGACCATGATGCTTCCACCGCGGAATGCGTAATGTTCGGTGATGTTCTGGGGCCGATTGTGTGTGTGTTGTTCCCTCCAGACCCTTACACGCTTATCATCGGTTTGTAGGGCAAATCTGACCTCATCTGTGAACATAACGTTACCCCAATCATAGTCCAATTCACATGCTGGCAAATCCACTGTATCTTGCTCCTCTGAATTGAACGGATAAAGGAAGACAAACTCGTGGTACCCGGGTGTGCAGACCATTCATGTGTAGCCTTCGTCGAACAGTAGTGGCAGATATTCCTCTTACCAATGGCCGCTACAACCATAGATGTCACACGTGTGGAGGTCGATCTTCGATTTTGCTTGGCTACAACAGCAATATATCGGTCTTCCGCGGGGGTCATAACCCTTGGAGGACCGGCTACAGGTCTTCGGACAACTGTTTGGCTTTTTTGGAATTGTTTCAGAATCGTGAAATGACGGAATAATGAACACCGAAGAAACGAGCAACATGTGTTATAAACTGTCCGGCTTCAATGCGTCCGACAGCCCGCCAGCGCTCAGAATCTTCCATTCGTCTTCTGGAAGTTATAGAAACACGTCTAGTTTGAATACAAATCGTACGAACGTTCTAAACACCTTTCGTCAGCACTTACTTGCAACTCCTGTAAACCACCACAATGCCGGTTTCTTATACTACTCCCTGTTTCACATATTTCTCGACGCGAAACCGTGATTGGCTGATACCTAAATAATTTGCTTACTTCCTTTTACCTTTGCAGCAAATTTCAGCTTCTTTAACTCAGATCTCCGTGCTTAACTTTTGGAAGTGAATGTAGTTATTTAATGAAGCCATAAAACCAACAGTTTGAATCACGATCTTCCTGTTCTTCTTTGGTGCTACAGCCCACAATTTTCAAAAACGGTAATTAAAAAAGAACATAAGAATATAGCTTCGGCTATTAGGCTGTCTGCTTTTTTTAGCTCATCACTTGTACTTCGTTTATTTCAAACGAGATTTAATTTACAGATGTGATAAAATGTTTCAAATAATTTCTTTGTATACTATTAATATCATTTATATCAGGTTTCCGATAGACTTAACTTTAATATTTAATTATGAATAAAAATAACAGTAAATACAAAATATTGTTTGTTTAAATAAACTTTAGTAGGAATTAAAGATTCACCATCAACACAAACATTAGAGGCGCTTTAACAAAATCAAATCAACCAGGTAAACAAAAAGATACTTTGTAAAAGACATATATTCGGGATCTCCAGCTTCTAATCAAGGCGAGGATGCTTAGCAGTCTGAAAGACGATATTGCTCTGCCGTGTCATTTGTATTTATGTTTTCAACATTAATGAAGTGGTTAACGTAATTTTTATATGTGTGATTTTCATTTTCAAATCGAAATTGTTAATACAATAGCGGAAAACAATTGATTCAGGTCTTTAAGTTGAAATTCTAAATAAATTGAAAACTAATATTTTGAAAATACTCAAGAGCTGGAAATTCGAAAAACTTCTTGAGCAAACATTTTCAAAATTAAACAATGAATATTTTATTTATTTTATTTATTGAATATTGTATCCAAATATTTACATTTCGGTAATCATATCTCAGTAAGTGGTAAAGTTATGTTCCTCGAAAGCAAGCATTGAAACGTTTTTTCAATGTGATTTTCAATAAACTCCCATGCTATAAATCTAGATATGTTCTTAGAAAATTGATGTTAATAATTTATATTTTCTTGGTAAATATCTCCACATTTCTAAGTAATGAGTCACTAAATATGTTTTTCTGTTTAAAACTTCGACGGTGAGGCACGTGAATTTGTACAAACCGCAAAATTGTTTGTGACAAGATGAAGTGAACGCTTACATAAAGTGCGGTCTTTCAAAAACAAAATTTTCCTCATCATTCCTCAAGGATATTGTTCTAATACTCTGACGTTTTTACTTACATCAGGAAAGATATAATCGTGATTGGATGTCGTTTAGCCTTTATTTCAAAGGCATTGATCTAAATTATAAATGCATTAAATAATTCAATGATTTGTCTCAATTAGAAATTTTCATTTTATGATGATTCTTTATTCTCAATTGCGAAGATCATAAATTTGTTATATGAATCTACAGCAAAAAAACCAATAACTCTTTTATTTTACTTTGTATTTTAATTTTTTTTAGAATTTTCGTTGAAAGGTATTTTTTTTTATTATTATTGGTCGCCCTGAAATTTATGCTTTAGCACAAAATTATATTCACTTGTTTTAATCTTAATCCTGATTTGCTAATTAAAAGAAGAAGAAAGGCTATCGATATAGTATTTCCCTAATGTATTTTCAAAAAGGTGATGTATAATGCCGACCTTCCGTTCCGGTATTGTAATGGGTGGACTGACACGGACGGACGGACAAGACGAATGCAATAGCTACTGATTTTGATCGTTATGTGATAGCAAATGGATAGCTAAAAAAAGTAGACGCCAATAAATGCATTATAACAAACTTTCTCCTGTTGATGCATGGTTTCTGTTTATTTCATTGCACTGCTGACAATCCTAATTGTTCCAAATAATGAGATCTTATTAATTAGAATTCATTATCTTATTATTTCTTAAAAGGGAAGTCCGCGAAGTGTTGCTCTGAATTTGATACTGGTTTATGGGTAACTTTATAGGATTTTCAACGCTGAGTCCGAATTTGATATTCATTTTCATCTCCGGGTAATAGTTTTCGAGATATCCGCATGGGGGCGTAATTTTCTTATAAATTTAATTTCTTATAACTTTCTAACAAATTGAGATAGAATAAAAATTCCAACGCATTCATGTTACTTGCATTCTTGACTACTATGTGTGTCAATATGAACTGAATCTGTCAATTAATTTCAAAATGGTGGACCCAAAAACCTAAATTTATGGCACTTTCAATGGAAAATAGGCTCATCCAACCCTAACTCAAAAACCGATTGATATGCCGCAGCACAAGACAGGCAAGACAGAGCAATTACAGCAATTTGATAATAGATGGCACCTATGTGCGCAGCCAAATAAAACCAATAAACTTACTTAAATCTCCTTAACCAGAAATACTAATTAAAATTAAAACATACAGAAGATTTAAATAAGTTTGTTGGTTTTATTTGGCTGCGCACATAGGCGCCATCTATTATCAAATTGCTGTAACTGCCCTGTCTTGCCTGTCTTCTTCTGCCACCTATCAATTGGTTTTTGAGTTAGGGTTGGATGAGCCTTTTTTCCATTGAAAGTGCCATAAATTTAGGTTTTTGGGTCCACCATTTTGAAATTGATTGACGGATTCAGTTCATATTGACACACATAGTAGTCATGTATGCAAGTAACATAAATGCGTTGGAATTTTTGTTCTATCTCAATTTGTTAGAAAGTTATAACAAATTAAATTTATAAGAAATTTACGCCCCCATGCGGATATCTCGAAAACTATTAAC
>JAFIDM010004041.1:2646-14044 GCA_023159025.1 Thereuonema tuberculata | reverse complement strand
TAATGTTAGTAATAGCATCTATCACATTATATTATTTTCATTATAATATCAATTTAATTGTTTGTAAAAATAATGTAATATGTAGGCTACTATTACTAAAATTTTTTTTTTTTTAAATAATATAACGTGATAGATGCTATTACTAAAATTTAATTGTTTCCAAAAAACTCTTACTGTATACTTTTAATGAATTCTAAGAGGAAAAGGAAAAGTTTTTTTCGTGTCCTCAAAAAACCCGAGGAAGTTTCCTGTTAAAGAAAAAGAAATAATATGTATTTTAGAAGATTTAAAGGAGCATATCAACTAAATATCTATGTATCAGATATCAAATTCTTAGTTATAGTTAGTGGTTAATTCCTAGGACTATCACGATTTCACTGAATTGTAAATCTTGTGAGATCTTTTTTTTCAAACACAAGAAAATACAGTATTTCTATAGAAATGCATCTCAGGTTTCAAGAAATCTGGCCACTGATTCGAAAGTAATTAGGGAACAATAACTGTCCCCGTCAATAACGTGGTAATCTTTTAAGACATTCTTATCTTTATGGAGATAGTAATGGAAAATCATGTTCATACTCCAACTTAGCTATTTGAGGACCTCTACAGCAGTTATTTAGTACTAATCAGTTTTTGTCAGCAGAGCTAACCAGATTAGGTGGATTGTGGAAGTGACATAAGGCTATGGTAGTTATTTTTGCTATGCTTAATTTAAGTTCCTTTCCATACAGCTGACAAAAATTATAACTGCGACATTCAAAAATGTTTTGCTGCTGATGTTTGCGTTCCGAGAAAACATGGCCTCAAGGTATGATTCTCAGTACTTTTCAGTCTTTTATGAATTGAGTAACTCTTGATATCTATTTCGTCGGGTACTAATGAATATTTGCATTTTTCTACGGGTTAATTCTCTTATTGTACTCAATTGTTTTAAGACTTTCTCAATTATTGTTTGACTTTCTTTGAATTCATTGCAATCAGACTTTTTTCTATTCCCATTTAGATGTTTCTGCATGGTTTCCTCAAGTAATTGCTGCACTTCCTCCTGGCATGCCTCTCACGGCTGTTTCTTTACATATGCGTTGGAAATCTTCACGTGAACACCATTTTAGTATCCCCCAACTTCTTCGACATATTATGGAAACATTTTCAGGAACCTTAGGTATTTTTTTTCTCTGGCAAAGCTGGTTAATATTAAGTCCAGCATGAAAATTGTAGAGATATATAGTTCATAGAGAATTTGTTCTTAAAAATTTTCCAAACGGTAAAAACTAGGGTAAAGTGACCAAACCCTGGTGCCTGACCAAATACTGGCACTCTTCGTAATAACTGGTTCAGCTGCAATACTATTGGCTGAATTATTGTTTTACAGCGCTCACGAAATGCTGATGTGTTTCGGTTTCATAGTTAATTAACTTTTTTTTCTTAAGAGAAAGCGTTTGATAGGCAATAACGCTAATTAGGTGGTGCTGCATTACCGTTCATACTGTGTTTCAAGTTTTAGTTCGGCGAGACTTACAAGCTGACTCTGAAGACTTTCAAAATTGACAAATGGCAAATACTGAGAAGCAAAAAGAAAGAATCGGCATTGCGGGTAAGTAATTCATGGTTTAAAGTTTACGATTTCAAGCTGTGTTTTGTATAGTTTATGTTTATTTATGAGAGAAAATAAAAAACTTTGTGACATGCAAATCGACCTAATACTGGCACTTGTCGACCTAAAACTGGCATCTCGTGTCTTATTACTGGCACCCACTATCAACCAAATACTGGCAGTGCCAGAATAAAGACATGTCAGCTAATTGTGATTATTCTAGGTTCTCTTAAAACATTTCTGTAGCCTACAGCAAATTAAATTTGCATAACCTTGTCCTACACATAACAGTCAACTGCATTTTTTAATATTTTTTTTTAGTTAATTTCTTTGAACCTTAATTTAAGCAAAACAACTTAATGTTCTAATTTTTCCTGAACCGCCTAAATTTAGAATATTATTTTGGAAAATTTACAAATATCGATAGGCTATTCGGTAGTCTACAGTTTAAATGTAAACAAATCTCGATGCGAACCAATTTCCGTAGTCTTTTGGTCTTAATTGCCAGCATGCACGAGCAGGAATTGAACAGCCGTCTCTCAGATTAGAAGTCTGACGCTCTAGCCGCTCGACCAAAGTAACCTAATATTTGGTCCAGCGGCTAGGATGTCGACTACTAATCTAAAGTTTGATGGTTCGATTATCTCTTGGGCATGGCAACATTTAAGTCCAAAAGATAACGAAAATAGGTTTGCATTTGTATTTATTAAAGTTATTGTGACGAGTTGGCATCGTGTGTTGTTTTAAGTGTAAAAAAAATTAACTTAAACCTATTTAAAATAATGTGTTTTTATTGGCCTATTTTGAAAGTTTTTTTACGTGTGTACCGAAAATTAGCCCGGCTCCCAACATCCCAAATAGAACATTCCAGTGGCGGACCAATCAGCACCAATTTGGACTCCCCTACCGGATACAAGTGGAATGATTGTTTCCTTTGCTTTCTCTTTTTGAATATGTATTGAATTAGTCGATTTTTAATTTTCTTTTTTCTGACTGATGACATCCACGCTCGTGCGATTAAACATGTACATGTTGCAGTTTTATAAATTAATGTTTAATCTTAATTTAATGTGAGTAAATGGAAGCACTCAAAAAAAGGAAGACAATAAAAAGGCAAAAGAAGAAAGAAAACGAAAGAGGGCTGAGGCTTCAACAGTCCACAGACCCAAAAAAAAAAGAAATGGGAAAGAAAGCATGTAGTTTGTCAAAGAAACCCACAACAAATAAAAGCACAAAGTGACCGTGCAGACTTAAAATGACTTGAAAATCCCTCAGTTCGTTTGACTTTTTAAAATAAAATTTATATTTAGCCTCATATATATGTCAAATTGTAAAGTTTTATTCCTAAAGTATTTATGTTCATTTGGTTTTAAACCAAAAGAAAAAAAATTCTGGAGATCTTTTTGACAAGTGTTTTAAAATTAACTACGCCATCTCCCGTGTACAGATTGTTCGTTATAGATATTTGAAGAGGAGATTTATTTAGAAGGACGTTGGTTGATATAGATGTTAAATGAAGATCATAGCTTATATACGATACTCCTGGCGACGAATTGATTGTGACTATTCTTTCGAGTGAAGATAACCAAATTCTGATGACTTGTGAAACTAGACAAATTTTCCTCTTTGGCGGAGACTTCAGACAAATTTTACCTGTAGTCAAGAATGGCCGAGATTACGACAATATTAACAGTTCTTTGAAAAGATCTCATCCTTTCTCTCGTTGTCCATTTCGATAATTGATTATCGATGATAAAACGATGGTTTATATGAGATAATCCAAGAATAATCGATTCCAATAAAAGGGGTTAAAGCAACATTTTTAAGTTTTGAAGACTTTTTTCAAGCCATCTCTTTTTCAAGCATAATAAAATTGGAATAAGTACAACAAAACAAAATAGTTGGAAGCTTAAACAAATTTCAAAAATACGTGAATCAATAAGTTTAGTTGTTTTTACAAAAATATATTATTAAGGTACAGTTCAATTATTAAAAGTAATAATAATAAGAAAATAAAATTTAAGATAATCTAATAAAACTCGATTCCAAAGAAAGCAGTTAACGCAACATTTTGAAGTTCAATAATGCTCATTTTGAATTTGTCGACTTCCTCGTGACAATAACAAATGAAAAACCGTTTTCCATTGTTGCACTAACATTGGGGCACAACAACAACACAACAATTGCGGAGATATAAGTCAAAAAACAATATAAAAAGAGTTGTAGTCCCTATGGCCTAATGGATAACACATCCGACTTCAGATCAGAAGGTGGCAGGTTCAATTCTCGTCTCGGAAATTTCATTGTAAAAATTATTTATATTTTCCATTCGCACAGTAAATTGCGCCAGACAGACAGAGAAATAAAAGATTTTAGTAATATAGATTCTGAAACATTAATGGACCACTTGAGGATAGGCGGGGCTTCGTAGTTCCAAAATATCCCACCAGTCTACTTTTTCAACTTGTGGGATAAACAAAGCCATATGCTTCGTTTTAACCCTAGTAGATATAGAGGCTGAACTAAAAGATTTGTTTGGATGCAACGATTGTAAGCCTTCCAAAATTTTCAGATTGGATGTAGAGTTGATCGCCTATTGAAGAAGACGACAGCAATATATTTTCAAAGAAGGATATAATTTAATGGATCAGTTGAGGATAGGCGGGGCTTCGTAGTTACAACATATCCCACCAGGCTACTGCTTCGCATGTGGGATAAACAAAGTCATGTGCTTTGTTTTAACTGGTTTAGATATAGAAGAAATATTATATTAAAGAAAGATATTCCAAGCGTTTTGACAGAATTATTACAATAAGGATCTGCACGGTACTGAACCATCCGTCTTGAAATATCAAAAATCGATAATTTTTTAAGTATTCGCACAAAGTTATATGTTTGTTTATCCCACTATCTCTCGCCGCATGTGGGATACACGTCATACGTGACGTCGATAGGGGCGTAAACCTCAAGTGGTCCATTACGCCTTTATAAAATAAATATGAAAAAAGTGGGCTATAATCAAATTAGGAATTATCCATTGCTCATATTTAAGATGAAGTGTAGGCTATTAAAGGCTTGAATAACAAAGTTGACCAATTACTGGCAGGGGCCAGAATAAAGACAATACTGTGCCAGGATTAAGACTATAAGTGCCAGTGTTTGGTCAACTTAAATTTTTTTTTGATTTTTGATTATAATTAAATTCTAATCTGCATTAATTATTTCAAATTCTTACTAGTTCAATAGATCTAACCCACATATAGTGGACTAAAGCAAATAACCCTCAAAGTTCACTTCATAACGTAGGCTAACAGTAAAAATTGAAAAGTTGGTGCCAGTAATTGGTCACTTTACCCTATAACACATTAATTTTGTCTGCACTTTCCTTTCACCAAATGCAATAATGAGATGGTGACTGTTTCCTCAAACCAATCTGCTACTGTATGTAAACTTTAGCTTATTAACTGTAATTGTGACATTAATTTGAAATGGAACAAAATAATAGCAAATAAACAAACTATATATACAGGGCGCTAAAGAAAGTACGTATACACTTGACTAATATTTTCTTTTTCAGTTATTGCAATCATAAACAATAGTGAGTTGCACTTCAGTATTCACAAGCAGAAGATTTTACTTTTTCAGGTGCTCAAACAGGCAGGCGTTATTCTCTCAATTCCGATGGTCTGGCAGACTACTACATAATGTATAGCATAGTTTGCATCGATTTTTTTTCTTTTAAATCATCAGTGATGAAACATTATCTCGTCGATAGTAAGATCCTTCGGACATAATGTTTTTAATGAATTATAACTTACAAAATTCACTTTATTTTCTTTACTACTCCATAACTTCGTACAGGCAATATTTCGAACTCCTTATCGGACGATCTTCCTCAAACCTTTTCATGGGAAAAGAAAACTTTCTCCTTCCCAATACAAACATAAAATAAAATAAATTAACATTCAAGAATTCTAACATAACAATAAAAAACGCGCAATGCTCCATGATGTATCCAAATTGTTCAAAATTCGTACATCCAAATTGTTCAAAATATTTAAAAACTTTTATATCTTTGAAGAAATCTAAACCAAGTCCGTTTTCGAAATTGAAAATAAAATTGTTTCCTTCTTGATTAAATTTTGAAGAAAAAACTGTCCATATCTTTTTAATTTCCAAATTTTTCAAAATATTTAAAAATTTTATATCTTTGAAGAAATCAAAACCAATGTCCGTTTTCGAAATTGAAAATAAAACTGTTTCCTTCTTGATTAAACTTTGAAGAAAAACTTTCCATATCTTCTTTAATAATTAAAGTTTCTCAAATCTTCTTTAATTAATTTAATTTTGAAGAAATTTGGTTTGGATTTTTGATTTAGATTCGGACATTGGTTTAGATTTCTTCAAAGATATAAAAGTTTTTAAATATTTTGAACAATTTGGATGTACGAATTTTGAACAATTAGGATGCATCATGGAGCATTACGCGTTTTTTATTGTTGTGTTAGAATTCTTGAATGTTAATTTATTTTATTTTATGTTTGTATTGGGAAGGAGAAAGTTTTCTTTTCCCATGAAAAGGTTTGAGGAAGATCGTCCGATAAGGAGTTCGAAATATTGCCTGTACGAAGTTATGGAGTAGTAAAGAAAATAAAGTGAATTTTGTAATTTATGTGGTCATCGTGAAGATTTAATGAATTATAACTTATTTATAACTTGTTTTTAATGAATTATAAAATTTTTTATAAATTCTAGTGACCATGATGACTATTAGCCTGACTGTGGCAATATGGAGGTTTCACTTTTAGTTTGATCAGCCCTCGTTGCCCTAACTATCTTTGGGGAAATTCCTCTTTCAGAAAGTCACGGACGTTTACAGAGTTATGAGGCTGTGGCACGTCGTTCTGAAAAAAAATTCTGCACTTGTAGTATAATAATTATCTAGTTCAGATAAGTTAAGAATTAATACAAAACTTGCCATATTGTATGGTCTAAGAACGCAGTTCCAATCGCACTATAACTTCTAATTAGTTAACAGGACCTAGTGTGACATTAAGATTTTCTTTGGCTTAATACAGTACTAACAATACCAATTGGGTGATGCAAGCTTGGTTAGTCCTGAAAATCTTTTTTTCTTTGCCCTATATTTATCATTCAGTTTCTTTTCTCAACAGAAGAGTTGTTGATCTGGGAAGCTTTGAAGAACACTATGGATTAGCCTCGTTGATAAACCTTAAAATGTAGATATGTTGCATCAATCACATAACGTTTAGCTTTCTGTTCATTCTCTTTTTTACTTCTTTTGATTTTTACAGTAATACCTAAGTATCTTCTGTTACTGTTCTCATCATTGTTTCTGGATATTTCCACATTTCCGGTCTTCCATTATCATTTTAGTACTTTTCTTAATCGTCAACTTCTCATCTATCACAATTAAAGCACATTTTGCAAGAAAGAAAATGTGTTAAAATAATTATCCGTCAATAATAAAATGGTAATAATTGTTTAATACTGTGATTAATAACTGATTAGCAAAATGAACACACAAATATTAATGAAATGTGATCCTACTTAATGTATCTTTAGTAGGAATGAACGTTCTTCCTTTTTTTTCTTAAATGTTTACCCTTTTATTGAATGGATGTAATTTTATCACTGAATTGGTAGAGTTTCAAAAACTTACCTATCCTCAAAATTTTGCAAGTCGAATATCAAGGTTCTCGGCAAAGTTTCAGAGACAAGGAAGTTTTGCCAAAGTAGATGGAAATAAGCTCAACATCACTTAAAAACATTTTTCATTCCTTAGACTATTCCACCAGCGCAATAATTTGTCTAATCTTTCAATAAACTAAAACATCAACAAGGTAATATGAAAGACATAAAATAATCTACATAATTTTGTACTTTAACTTTTAATGGCTTCATTAGCGGCCCCTACCTTACAGCTTGCCTGTAAAACATAGGGGACCACTCTTACTTTTAAGCTTGCTAGATGTCTCACACTATTGGCCTAACGGTTAGAGATATTAGAATGAAATCTTCAACACGTCCAAACAATCAGACCTCTAGGACCATTCCCTTACAGGAAGTTGGGGGGGGGGGTCAAAAGTGGTCGCGCTTGATAAAATTTTTGTTTATGGTTGGTTGGTTGGTGTTTAATGGCGCAAAAGCAGCTGCGGCTAAGCTGCGCCAAAATTTTTGTTTATAAAATTGTGTATATTCTGGGGCCGCTTTGCTTTTGACACTGTTTAAAAGCATTAATTATATTGTTTTACAGTCCGCCAAGCGTGGTCAACTGACCAGAACGTTGATCGACATGATCGGCTAATATCACAGGACTGGGGTCCAATTTCCGGCGCTAGCTTTGATTGACCTTTATGAGAATAATCTATTGTTTGTTCTCATAATATATTTTAAAACAATAGAATCAGGATAACATTCGAACTTAAAATTCTTCATTTACGTCAATTAAAATGAGAACAAACCAACGGCTTAATTATCAAGTTAATAACTTTTCTGGTTATTGAATTAATCACTTAATGATATTTTTCAGAATTTATTGAATCATGCAAGAACTATTAATGGAGAAACTACAGTAACTGTCTTACGTTGATATGGAGACATTTTATGTGGGCTAATAAATGTAAAATGTGAGGAATATTTTGGAAAATTTTATAATTAGAACAGCATCTATGGTGACGAGTAAATTCTACAAACACTGAAACAAATTAGATAATCCTAACCCAAAAATCCAATAAACGTCAGCCTAACAAAAACAAAGCTTATAAAAAATTAAAAATATTTTTATTTATATATTTTGAAGTGAAAATAACTATTATTATTATTATTATTATTATTATGTTTCAAACCTTTGGTTTCCCCAGCAAAAACAATATGGCGGGTCAAGGACCAAAGCACATATTGCCAAGTGTAAAGACGTGTGCAAGAATGATTAGGGATGTGTGGTTGTGTCCATAAATTTCCTAACTATGCGTGTTGTGTTGAGTACCACAGCCTTCTGCAGTTGCCGTGCTGGCGTGATCGTGCGGTCTCGGCGGCGGCCAGCCGTGGCGTCCAATGCGCCAGTACCTGGGTTCGAATCCCGGACGTGGCATGGTTGTTTCTTTCGTCTTCTTCTATGTGTTGTATACGCTAGGGACCCGAAATCTGCTCTGTAGGTAGTGGTCCCCATTTGTCTTCTATATGTTACAGGCTATAGCCTTCTGCAGTTGTGTATAAGTGTTTTTGTGAAGTCCTTGTGTGCTGAGACTGTGGTGCAATGTGTGAGGTACCAGACCAGTGGCGGACAAGACGATGGGTACAGCACGTACTCGGTCCTGCCTCCACTGCTTCTGGAGATCGTATGCTAGATCGGTGTATTTACTGATCTTGTCTGCGTGAGTTTTCTGCATGTTCTTGCTGATAGGCACTGCAATATCAATGAGATAGGTCTGTTTGCTGACCTTATCAACAAGTGTGATGTCAGGTCTGTTGTGATGTGTGGTTTTATCTGTGTGATTGGGGCGATCCCATTACAGCTTATGTGAGGATGACTCTAATACGCTTTGTGGTATATACTTGTAATACGGGAGCGTGTTCTTAATGTGTGAGTGCTTGGTGCTAGCTGTTAATGAACAATCGACGCTACCTGATTGTGTCGGTGGAGGTAATCTGTCTGGGAGAGAAGGGGACAGCCTGATATTATGTGGTCGATCGTCTCATGCGTAGTGTGGCATTTCCTGCATCTGCCATCATGTGTGTTTGTGTCGTGTAGGATGTGTTACTTGTTCCTTATTATTATTATTAGTATATTGAAAAAGTTTGAAACCATGGGTTTCCCCAGCTAAAACAATAGTGCGGGTCAAAACCAAAACACATATTGCCAAGTGTATAAAAAAAAAAAAGTTATTATTATTATTATTATAGTATTATAATATTAAAACATATTATCATTATATATTTCAAACCTTGGGTTTCCCCAGCAAAAACAATATGGCGGGTCAAGGACCAAAGCACATACTGCCAAGTGTAAAGATGTGTGCAAGAATGATTAGGGATGTGTGCTTGTGTCTATAAATTTCCTAACTATGCGTGTAGTGTTGAGTACCACAGCCTTCTGCAGTTGTGCATAAGTGTTTTTGTGAAGTCCTAGTGTGCTGAGACTGTGGTGCAATGTGTGAGGCACCAGACCAGTGGCAGACAGAACGATGGGTACAACACGTACTCGATCCTGCCTCCACTGCTTCTGTAGCTCGTGTGCTAGATCAGTGTATTTACTGATCTTGTCTGCGTGAGTTTTCTGCATGTTCTTGCTGATAGGCACTGCAATATCAATTAGATAGGTCTGTTTGTTGACCTTATCAACAAGTGTGATGTCTGGTCTGTTGTGATGTATGGTTTTGTCTGTGTGAATGGGGCGGTCCCAGTATAGTTTATATGAGGGTGATTCTAATACGCTTTGTGGTAAGTACTTGTAGTACGGGACCGTGCTCTTAATAAGTGAATGTTTGTGTGCTAGTTGTTGATGAACGATCGATGCTACCTGATTGTGTCGGTGGAGGTAGTCTGTTTGAGAGAGAAGGGGACAGCCTGATATTACGTGGTCGATCGTCTCATGCGTAGTGTGGCATTATTATTATTATTATTATTAAATATATATTTCCTTGTCTAAACACTAACCTTTTTATAAATTAATCCCTTGATGCTATGCTAAACGCTAGCGGCGATTAATTATTCATCCCTTTTTATTCTTGATTTTATTTTGATGTTTTTGTAATTCAGGGGTCATTGATTTGTATGTTTGTCCGTTTTGTCTATTCGTCCTTTTCACTGAGCTTTGGGTATGCTGGATAGGTGGAGCTGATGAGAGGCCAAAAAGCCTCGAAACAGCGCTGTCCTCCATTTCCAGCACTAATATCAAAAATAGCTCAGTGAATTTGTGTTTTGTTTTGTTTAGTTATGTGCGTTCTTTGGTTTATTTTACTGTAAAAATGTACTAACGCACGTTAATTTCCTTGTCTAAATATATATTATTATTAAATAAAAAACTTTAAAATTTTGGCTCATGTTAGAGAAATAAAAAAAGGAGGTGGTATTATAATTTATGTCAACAAAACCTTTTATTTTCCAATACTAAGATTGATACCATCTACTTTGAGAATAATTTTGTAAGTTTGGTTGATGATAAAGAAGAAATTAATTTTAACATCTTAGCTATTTACAGACCACCATCTAAAAGTATTAAATCTTTTAATAAAGAATTACACAATATAATAAAGAAAAAAATTGATAATAGAATTCCAACTCTTATTGTGGGTGACTTAAATATTGACTTATTCAAATTGGAGAATAGTAATCCAGTGTTAAACAATTCGAAAATTCTATTAACTAATGGCTTTAATAACTGTATTCATGGCATAACAAGAAGTCAACAGCGCATTATTAGTAAATCAAACACATGTATTGATCATATTTTTTTAAATGACAATTCAGTAAAAACAAGAGGAATTATTTGTAAAGAAATCATATCCGATCATTATATTACAGCTATAGACATTTTTTATAATGAGAAATTAAATAAAGCAATACATAATACAACAGAAATAAAGAAAAATGTAATAACATATAATCAAAATCAGGGGCGTATATAAGGGGGGGGGCGGAGGGGGCCCGGGCCCCTCCCGAAATAATGAAGATATGTCCTCCTAACGTTTTTTTTTTGGTTGAACAGATAGGTTTCCATGGTGTGTCTACTTAAAATTACTTAACTTAACCTTACATTAATCTTGGGCCCCCCCCCCCCCG
>JAFIDM010004040.1:0-14046 GCA_023159025.1 Thereuonema tuberculata | reverse complement strand
AGCTTTCGCGCCAAACCTCAAGGGTGAATTCTGCTGATGATTTCTAACAAGGATGAAACAGCTGTTCAGAATTCCCGTTGATGTTGACTCAATGTGCGAAGGCATTATTTATTGTCCAGTTGTGATTTTTTTCTCTCTAATTACGAAAACATCTTCATTGGAAACAAAAAAAGAAAAAGAAATTAAAATCTAATATCAATGAAATAAAATAAAAAATCCCAAGGGAAAACAGGAAATCACTTCAAGATTAAATAAAGAAAAAACACTTAATGCTTTAATGACATTTATTTTGTATTAGGATTTAATCTAACTATTTAAAATGGGAAAGAACAGGAGATAATCCTTGATAACCTTCAAATAGAATTAAAATCATAAATTGGATATAAAAGTGGTTTTAACGGAAATAAGGTGACGATCTTTTAATTCACACTGAAATTTACACTTCAGATTTAATAGCAATTAATTGCTGTGACTTCCTGCTTATTTCCACTAATAAGTCAATGTCAAAATTAATTCAAAGACACAACAACAACATTGTCTTCCCAAAATCATTCCTAAATACAAGGTTTTTATGTATTTTGAAAAACAATCCAAGAAAGAGTAGAAATGGAATTTAAAAAATCTGTCAAAAAACATTTTTACAAAGACACAACATTTTAATTTAAGAAATAAACCACTTTCTCAATGTTTTATTCAAAACAAACAAAAACAACTTTCTTCAAAAAAGAAAGAAAAAAAGAAACAATTAATAAAAAGGTTTCCATCAAAATCAATCGGAGAAGGTGGAAGTAGTTTAAAAATAAAATTCAAAATAATTTAGAACTTCACGGAATAAAATGAGAGAAGGGGTTCAATTCCCAATTTCACTTTTTAATTCTCTTGGTTTGTAACGAAATCAATTCGTCCTCAAATCCTCTTTTTCTGTTTCTAATCATTAATTACTCGATCGATTCATTCAATAGTAGAAACACATTCAACGCACGACTCTACATGGAATTGAAACAATAAATTACAATAGAATGGAACCCAAAAGGATGCAATAATTTCAATGCTGTCAATTTAAAATGTTAACTATTAATATTTTCATCAATATTGTGGGGTGTTTCCCGTGGTGTCTGGTTCGTAGTGAATAAAGGTGGCTTAGACTTGTTGGGTCTGAATGGAACTCTGAGAACTGGTAAGAACTGTAAGAACTGTTTATTTTGGGATTGCATCGGTATTTATAGACTATATACAAATGATTTGATTGGTTGTGGCGTTTACAATTTATTGGTTGATGTAAATAACATGTGATCACAACGGGTTTTTAAACCGTTGTGATTTAAATAAAGTGAATTCTTTAAAAGAGATGCTACAACAGTCTGAATTTAAAGATAAACAGATTAATAGATAAATACAGAAAATTGAATAATAATGATTAGAACACTGAAAAACGGAATAACTAAAATACAAAGGATAAAATTATGATAAAAACTATAAAATAACTAGAAAAATCACTACAATATAATTATAATTTCAGAAAACCTCTCTCGTAGGGGTTTTGTATATCTTGTATTAAGTCAGAATGGGTAAGAGGCTTTTCATTTTAATAATATTTAATACAGATCTACAAAGGTAGAATACCCGTCGTTGCTCGGGAAAAAATATTAAATCATCAAAACGTTTTTCATAATATCTCAAATTTGATTTGTTTATTGAGATTAATGGTTTCTTTAGTAATATTTAGCCAGGATTTGGCTTCTATAGTGAAGCAAATTAGTGTTACATCTTTCCTTAGATGAAGATATTCAAGTAGACAGAAATTGACATGCTTTTATAAAACAAACAATTTTACGTTTTATTCAATTAACCTTTGACCATTGAATTGAAACGTAGCTTATTAGAAATATACAAAGCAGAGTATCATCATTTTACAATTTTACTTAAGTGAAATACATTAAAAATAGATATCTATAAAAAGAAAGAATTTATTACAATAAAAACAGCTTCTATATTCAAGATCTTTAAGCATATTTCAAATGTAGATTTCTTTATCAATTATTAACTACATTTAATAAAAGAATCTGTATTTTTTGGTAGATTCCGCTATTTGGGTCTATGTTTTTTATCATTAATCCGTTTCTTTAATCTACGCAGAGATCTAAATTCTTTGGAAGTTTTTTTTTACAGCTGTAACCTCTCTCTCTTTCTAAATGTATGTTGAAAAACACAGTTTTACCAAAATGTCTTTCGTGTCTGGACTAACAGTAGATAGAAACTTATTTATTTCCATTTCCGAAGCAGAAAATAGAAAAGACGAACCATTTAATTAACAATTTCCTTAGAAATCCTTCCATTTTATTTTAAATACAATTGCATTTTAATAGTTTCCTATAAAATTGAATTTTCTGCTGAAAGATCAATAGAAACTTTCTTGTATTAAATACTAATAAATCATGGATTGAATTCTCTCTTAGCGACGACGCAGACCAATTCAGGTGGTTTGTTGCCGTAAATCAGGGTGTGTTAGAAGTGAGGATCCCCGGAGGCGAGTGTCCGTCACCACAGGCCAATCATCGAAGCACATCACCATAGCTAATTAGCCAATCAGAACCATTGAACAAACACGCCTCTCATCAACCCTTTTTACTTCTTAAAAAAAAAAAAAAGGAATAATGATGTTGATCTGATTGGTTCTCATAAGAAGCTCTTTTAAGTCAATCGATGATAGCTTTTCATCACCAGAGACTAAATCAACATTGCTTCTAAATAAAAATAATAATAAAGAGTTTGGGGGGGGGGGGTATTACAGAGAGAAAATTCCATAATAAATCAAATATGAATTTTCAATAAATCCGTAATATTTAAAAATGTACTAAATAGAAAAGTGTCTTCCTCTCAACCATTCGAAGTAATTTCAGCTCTGGAATTAGATATTTAAGGAATACAAATAGACACGGCAGCCATTAGAGAAAAAAACAATCCAATTCTAATGTCTATTTGTTTTATTGATGCTTTTCATAAAATTGTTTTGGGGCTTTCAGAATTCACAACTGAACATTTTAAAATACGAACCTAAATTTAGTTCAACCATCTGAACTACAACATTTAAGCCCCATTTTTTTTTTTTTTACTGTACAAGTGATACACCAAAGCCATTTCTCCAAACAGTACTTTTGTAATGTGTTCATTATTAAAAAAAAAGGTCTAATTTTAATATTGTGCTGTATACTACCAGTTTATTACACAGAACAATCAAAAATCCATTTTAGATGGTAATAAAATCTATTTAAAAGCTTCATTAAAACAAGGGAATATAATTTTATGCTGAAGCATAAATTTCAGGGCGACCCACAATAATAACAAAATTTAAAAATAATAATAAAAAAAGGAAGTACATTAACGAAAGGAAAAATAAAAAAACTTAGGGAAAAAATAAAAAGAACGTTAGGAAAACAAGAAAAAAATTCACGCGGACATTGAGCAAAAAAGATTTCTGAAAAAAAATATTTTCTTAAAGAAGAAAAAAAAACCCACGGAAAAACACGTAGATGCACGGATTCGAACCGATAACATTCAGCATACGAATCCAAGAATTTACCGATCACGGTAAAGTTGACAACTGAAATGAGGTGGTTGCATTTCTAACATTTAAGCTAATAGCGGAAATTCAATGAAAACAATGCCAAATATCTCGGACATTGAGGCGTTGGTCCCTAAAAACACCTCTATTCCTATGTTGTTTGGGCCTCTGAACACGATGGTGAAGTCAGTTAGTCGATCCGACCCTCCGTTCCGGAGTTGTTAGGGATGGACAGACACGGATGGACGGACAGGTCAAACATAAAAGCTACCGATTTTGGTCACTAAAAACGGAAAACTCGTATTTTAATTATTATAATAATAATTAAATTATTAAAAATTTAATTTTTATGATAATTTTTAATGAAACATTTAACTAATTGTCATGAGCTTAGCATCTTTTAGGTGATGGAGAAACTAAATGAGAGGAAAGTTCTGAACAGTTTAACAAAGGGATCCAAGACTCCCACAAGAGGAGATTCACGTCATTAATAGAAGACATTCAGTAAAAGTTAAACATTGGAATTATTAAATGAATTAACAATTGTATCATGATTGTCTGTAGAAAAACATAAGATTGTTAATTCTCAGACTCAATTTCATTTAGATTAGGTAAAAATTTCTTGGTAGAAAAATTCTTGGAATTGAATCAGTGTGGCACTGAAATCACAGACAAAAGTGACCTTATATGCGATTACGGTATTTAAGACCTGACCATATATCCGATAATCCATATCAAAGAATTTCTATTCAATGAGCCGAGACTTTAGAAAAGTGACCTTATATGCAGGGTGACCTTACATGCGGGTGACCTTATATCGAGGTCTGACTGTATGTTGTTATATTTTATTAATTTCGATTCTTTATTTAACTGAACCTAAGACTATGTTAATGAAAATCAATGCAAACGATATAAAATAAAATGTTGTTATATTCGTGCAACTATTTGAAAACAAAATACTGAAAAGAATGAATTCATAGAAAATTCACTTGCTTTGAAACTATGTATAAAAAGATATAGGAAATAACAACAACAAAAAGAACTGTCTAATTTATAAGTGCTTGTTAATATAGGTAGGTATTAATACCGTTATATAGATGGAAACAAGCGATTAATGTGTAATTATCTGTTTATAGACAAACCTATTATAAACTATTTAAATAATTTTCTGTATACAGGTAGTTTATTTATAAGTTAATAGAAGAATGAATTAAATTACAATTTTATTTAATTGCATAAAAGAACTCCAAGTATTATCATTTAATCCAAAAACTTAATAGTATTTGTATTATGTTTCCAAAATAATCAAGTTACCATTCAAAAATAACTAGAACCACTCATGTATTCCGAAGAAATGAATAGAAATACTTTGCAAGGAAATATACATATAATTTATATATAGATAGATAGATGTTTTGCGCAATGCTCAGGCACTTACACTTATGCCTTTGACCTCAACAAGTGACAGAAACTGTGAACTATTTAATCGTTACCTCATGTACATAATAGGAGGCAATTCACAGAAGAAAATCACATTAATGTTGGCGACGGGATTCGAACCCACGTTCAAATGTAGCAGCCTCGTAGGAGGCCATTACATTGACCACAAAAGTATAATGAATAAAGCGAAAGCAAATCCTTCAAGAATGAAATAAAGAGATTGTCTATTTTATTCACGCTTTGAACTATCGGGGATAACTGGTTCGTCCTTATTATAGCCTTTCACGTCCTTTTTTTCTATTGATCGTCTATAGAAATATTAGGGCTCGCTGATGAGTCCTAATAAAGACGAAACAGCTATGCCAGATTCCCGTGAATAAAATATGCAGTCTTTTTTAATTTTTTTTTCATATTCCTTAAAGAATTTTTTTAAAAGTGTTTCATTATAAAAATAAAAATCCACAAAAATTTATTTCGATAGTCTGCTATTATTTTGTTGTTTTTATCTTTCTTATTTGTTATTCATGGATTGTTGGTTTCTTTATGTAGTTTCCAAATGGTTCTTATTCTTTTGTTAATTTCGGAGCATTGATGTTTGATTTGTCCCAATGATTGAATTAAAATAACCCTTAAACTTTAAACTGTGTTTAGACATTATTAAATTGGATTCTACTTAAAAAGAAGCAATTAAAATAAAGATATGGTAAAACAATTAAAACCAACCGTTTCCAACGTGTCAGAGTAAAACTGTAGAAAACCCTTTTATATAGTTTGAGAATCGTGAAAAAGTGACTGACACATAAATTTAATCCAGAAAATATTAAAAAGTAGTTCAGAAGATCTGAAAGTAAATCGATTAGTAACAAAAAGAAAATATATGATGCAGTGAAACGAAATGAAAATAATAAATTAATTTAAAAGAAGAAATTCAACTGATAACTATATGATATTAATTCAAGTAATAGTGCACATGGCTTACACGGAGAGGTTTCACAAATTCATTAAACTTTTTTTATTTAATGTGCTACTAACAAGGAGAGGTCACGGCCTATACATCGAAAATCAATGCCCTTTTGTGAGGTGAAAGTACTAAATGGAGTACTTCAAAAACATATATGGGTTGAGGGGCCAACTCTCAACCGTTTTCGAGTTATTGACATTGTTTTCATTGATTTCCGAGTATTATTATTAACTTTCTGTTCGTTTTCTAAGCAAGTGTTGTTGTGGTCCAGTGGGTTAAAAAGTTAGTCTATAGATGTAAGGATTCTGCGCGAAGGACAAGTGTTTTTTTTTTATTTCTTTATTTATTATTATTATTATTATTATCATTATTATTATTAGGGACCAACCAACGGGACCACAACAATACTTGTTTAAAAAACGAACAGAAAGTTAATAAGCTAATACTCAAAAATCGATGAAAATAATCTGAAATTTCTCGAAAATGCTTGAGAGTTGGCCCCTCAACCCATATATATTTTTGAAGTAACGTACTCGAGTACTTTCCTATCACAAAAGGGCATTGATTTCACGATGTACAGGCCGCGACCACCTCTCCTTGTTAGTGGCAACACTAAATAAAAACATTTAATGAATTTGTGAAACCAGTCGTGAATATGATACACAAAAGCTTTTACAGCAGACAAGTTGTTTTTTTTTTTAGTTATGTTTGTAGGCATTTTTAACTTAACGGATTTATTCACACAATGTTAAATCATTTTCCATTCCAGATTAATGAATTGTTTTGATTAGCGTAGAATTTTATAAAGTACGAACAATTTCTACTTTAAATTAAATATTTAAAATTGATATTATATATATATATATATATTTGCATTATAACAAGTGAGTAACAAGTGAGAATGACATATAACTAACAAAATATAAATACGTCTTTGTATATACTGTATATAAACATGTATAAAAACAATTATATATACATTAATGGTAACTACGGAAGACACAATGGAACCAAAAACATTATCCCTTCCGTAGCTATCAAACTTGTTATTATTAGGCATGTTTGTTATTATGTATATACATTATTTATTCAGATTTAGTAGTTAATTATCTTTTTATGATTATGTCATTTGTTTAAATGTATATTTTTGATTATTAAGTGAATACAAACAGAGGTTTTAATTAAGTATAAATTATTTTTTAATAATTCATTAGAATAACATTAAACCATTTTTTTTCTTTTTAATAATGATTGAAATTGCAAATTTCCTTTCTCTTCTAAAACGATCTTTTTTTTGTTTTTTTTTTTGAGTCTCAAAAACCCATAAATCTTATGATAATTACATGGTGTTTCCATTTGACTCTAATGATAGGTTTTAATCTTCCCTGATTTCGAATTTAATCTTTGACTTTTAAAGATCACTTTTCGGCCGCGAATTCGTAATATTGACATTGGAAATCCTATCGTTGGAGGGAGGAAGCGTGTATGAATTGTAAATTTCCTAATTGCATTATTTCCTTGTGAATCTCATCACTGAAGGTAAACACACTCGACCGGAAGGATTCATTTTCACAGCGGAGGGGAGATTCTAGATCAAACACGTCTGGCGCCTGGAGCAGAGGATTTCAAGGGCGGGTTGTCAGTTTCATCGGGTCCAACCCATTCGTCACGTGATTTCAGGTTCCTTCACCCTTAGCTCAGTGAATCTGTCTCCGTTTCATTTAGTCAAAGAATCCACCAAGAAATGATTCTTACATTAAAACAAACAAAGAAAATCAAAACCCACCTCGAGTATTTTTCTCTTTCCGAATAATTTTGAATTATTCTTATCTTTGAAAAATGACCGAAAATCCTCTAAGTCCGTTGCAATCTTGACAAATCCAATGTTAAGACAACTTGTGGCATCAACCGCTAGAAGATGTTGCCAAGCAATAGAGTTTAAGATGAAACCAGCTTTTTTTTTTTTTGTTCGAAATTAGAATCAACTAAAACTTATTATATCTTGAATACTAATGTAATAAATACAACTTTGTGAAAATATTATAGTTTCAATTTTTAAAAGAATTTTGATTTATAATTGAAGTTTAATAATAAAAAATAAATAAATTAGTGATAAGAAGTTTTTGTTATCAGTTTTTGTAGAAAAATCAACTGGCAAATTTTAATATTAACAATTAAAATATAATAAAGAAACTAAATGAAAGTTGTTTAAATAAGAAATTTTAGTTTTTCTTCTGCTGTTTTTTTTTTTTTTAAAAAACCACCTCAATTTGAAAATCATAACTTTTGAATCCATTTCAGTTGTTTTTGGATCAATTATTTATTTTTTTCCTAATATTATAACAAAAACTGTAAAAATCAGAAATAAATAAAATTCTTTCCCAATCACCTCATAATTTTCAATTGCGAAAATCTTAAATATGAAGCAATAAATTATTAATATTTTTTCCAAATGTGCGAGTTTTGTTATTAAAACTATTCCTTACAAATCAAAATCCATTTTATTCATTAATAATTTAATTCTATTTTATAAAATTTTACATCTTTAGTCACAAGTAAGGATAAGTGAGGAAAAAAGAATAGGAGGGGTGGGGGTGAGGGGTTAACTTCTTTTAAACATGTTTGTAATAAAAAGCACAAGTTTATATAAAAGAGCGAGACGCCATTTACTTAAGTAACTCTGCCTGGACTTTAAAAAAAAAAAAAAAAAAAAAGTGTCTCGAGAAACCCCTTGGGAATCTAAAAGAGACCTGATAGAATAGACAAGTCAATTACGATTGTTTAAATAAAAGGTCGTCTAATCTACACATTTATTTATATCCAGTTTATTGTGTAACAGAAAACAATCTTATATCCAATCTGTTCAGATTAGGATAATTTCTTAATTTTTATGGATTATTCTCGAAATCTTATTTTTCTATTAAAATTTCCTTCATCTGAGTCTCACAATAATAATTTGTATCAGTAATTCTAAATGAAATATTTTACGTAAAAAACAATTATAATGAGTCCTAATGCACAGAGTAAAAAATAAGCTAATTAGTAAATAAAGTCACGTGACATAATTAATTACCAAAAAGTAATAATTTTTCCTTTCGCATTTTGAGATGATGATAAAGCCTGCTTCTCCTCATCTCTGTGAGTTCCAAAATAAAAGTAATTTAACAAATCAATGGCTTCCATCTTCTTTCTTTCAACCTTTTCCCACTTCTATGCGTCTCTTCTTTTATTCTTTTTCTTCTTTCCTCTCTGGTCCATCCTTTTTTACCTCAGATCCACAGTCACCTGATCTCTCCATCTGAGCTTGAGTCTCCCACGTTTTCTCTTTTCTGACACCTCCAATATCCTCACTACGTAATCTTCATTCCTTCGTTCTATCATCTTGGTCTACTTTCCTGAATTTTCCTGGTCCCACCTTGACTGTCCCTCTCATATGTTCATACTTAATCCTGTTCTCTCTCTCTCTCATTACACCACTCATCCATTCTCCTTTCTACTACTTCCACTTTCCTTTCCTGTGACTACTCATGTCTTAGTACCATACACCATTGAAGGACTTACCACCGTCTTGGATGATTTTCCTTTCATCTTGCAGTTTACTTTCCTTCACTGATCTTCCTCCAATTCATTCATCCACATTGGATTCTACTTCATCCTCTAACCCTCCGTCCTTCTTGAAGTTTGACCCCAGGTACTTGAATGTTTCTTACTGCTGGTAACCTTTCACTTTGTACTTTTATAAATATGTTCATCCATTGGAAGTAAGCTTAAAATTTGGGAAACAATTATTCAGAAGTTCACTTTAAATTAATTCCAAAAATAAAAATTTTGACAATAAATACCGGTATTCAGTTTTTATTGAATTGAAATTAACTAACTGTTGATTAATTCGATATTTTTGAGGTGAGAAGTTTTTTATACACGGAACTACCACAAACACTGAGACAATCGCTTTCTTTTCCAGTACATGCCACCAAACCCCGCATAAAAAGTTCTCTTTCGTCTGTGGGGTACAGGAGCCAACGGTCCATTGCTGATCCGGTATTACAGTGCTCTGAGCCTCACCTGGGGCAGTGAAAAGCGCCACTTGACACAAAACAATTTGAAACGTGTAGCCTGGTCCGACGATCAGCGGTTCCAACGGTTTTGGGCAGATGGACGATTACACTTGTGGAGAAAACCCCACAAGACAATCGGATGCCAACAAAGACAGTCCAGTGCCTAGGATATTATGGTGGGAGGTGTTTTCCTTAACCCTTGATACACCTGTAGACATCAATGTCCTACGGAACCATCCTTTGCACCCGTTCATGCCATAAATTCACTCAGATTGAATCAGGCTCTTTCAGCAGGACAAGGCGTCACCGATAGGTCCGCAATCACAAAATTATGGCTGGAGTAATATTCCTCTGATTTTAGCTTCATGAGTTGGCTAATCGTTCTCATGATTTGAACCCAACAGAACACAGTTCAGCTGCTGTTAGTGCCAGGGTTCCACCATCGGCGAATATTAGGCAATTGTGGACGCTATTGAGAAGATATGGTGTCTACACAGTACTCTTGAGTCGATGTTACCGTGGTCATCCGATTGAAAGGATATATCAAGAACGTTGTCTTCTTACAATTAGCTTTAGGGAATCCCAAAGATAATTACCTACAAATATCTTTAGAAGAAATCCTTGATTAAAGTTTAAGCTTCTACAGTAAGTCTTTAAATTCTGCTCTAACAATTAACAACAAAAAGATAAAAAAAGTTGAAATTTACTCTTAATAAAGATAAGAATGGATTTTGTAAATTTGTAGAAATTTTTGTAAATAATTTATTTTTTAAATTTAACGAGATTCTATAGCTTAAGAATAAATAAAGGTGTCACAACGGGCCTGTCAAACATCAACTGAAATGCAGATATTGTATGAAATTCATGAAGTCATGAAAGATAAAAGGGAGGATTTACAAACGATCTGTGGACCTTATATTTATAATTATTAAAAAAAAGAAATAAAAAGATAGTATTAAAAAATTAATTCTATTTTTTTAACTACAAAAACGAAAAATCTACTGAATATAAGCAATTAATTTTTTTTTTTTATCAAAAAAACTAATTCATTAGGCATTTATTATTTAATTCCATCCAAAGTGGATCAAATACTACTCATCGGTTCTTCTATGGGAAATGTCAACATTATGATGTAAAAGCGATAAAATTCACTCAACTGATAATCGCAAGGATATGTTGTATGAAAAATATCTGCCCAATATTCGAGAATGTTTTTTTGTCAATCATTCATCGCAGCGACAACTGAATGAAGAACTGAAACGAATCATGCATATTCTCTAAGTTCAATCTGTAGCTCCATTTGTTTTTAGTTCATCTGGATGAAGTGATAATGAAAGTATCTTAGAAAGGAAATAATGTTTACACACACATATTAATTTTATGCATTAGAAAAAAAGTGTTTCAAATCAATATTTTATTTCAAGATTTCCCAGCAATTGCTGTCGTTCACTGAGGATTCTAATAAATAATAGAAGAAATAAATAAGTTTCAAACAGAATTGTTTAGGAACTGCCTTTACATCTCACTGGACAAAACCCTGTTTTGTGTTTTTCTTATTTTTAAGTTAATGTCATTTTTTAATTGGTTATTTATTTTCTTCTACTTACTTTTTTTTTTACATCAATTGATAGAATTCGATTGAAATCAAAACGTTCTTTCTAATATTATTTCTTCTATATCAGCAGTTAAAACGTTCTTTTCAAATTACAAAGAATTCTTTCGTTTTCTTATTTAGTGAGATGGAATTTAAATCTTTTACCTGAATCATAACTTAATTTATTTTATCTTTATTCTTCTCTTTTTCATTTTTCTTTTCATCTCTGTAAAGAAAAAAAAAAATCTTCTTTCTGTTGTTAACGAAAAAGTTAAATTTGATGTTGAAAAAAGATTTTGAATAAAATCATTGCTTTGTTTTCGTTGAAAGAGTTGCCATTCCTCGATGTCTGTTGATACAACAACGGAGGCGTCTGCTCTGTGACGATGACAATTATAGCAAACAAAACTGGTTTCTCAGACAAAGACAATCTGTCAGGACCCGGAAGACGATGTCTGCATCTCGGGTGTTTTCAAAGCTCGTGTTTGTAAGTCAGTTCCAGAATTTTCATTCGTCTTAGTAAAAGTACTGGTTTTATTTTAATGCTCTGAAAACAAGCCGAAAATTAAGTTAGATTTTATTATTTAGCCTCAATACATAGCTGTGCAATTCGTATTATTTGTTTCGCACCGAAGTGCGATCTTCGTTTCCGAAGGTCCGTATTCTAGTGTTCCCAAAATAGTGAACCCCTAAAAGAATCCATAGAATTTCAAGGCAAAGATACTGAGGTGGTTTCCCGTTGCCTTCCTCAGTAAATCATTAAGGAATGAAGTCAGACCAGAAGAGAAAGAAGAAGAAACAGACAAACATAGGAAAACAATTTTTTTCACAAACAGCCATGCCCACGCCGGGATTTGAACCGAGATTCCGACGTATCTGCCTCATGCGGGGCCGTCACAAGACCACGCCGGAACGGCTTCTATCATGAATGATTAAATAAATTCGAGATATTTTTATTAATCAATTAAACTTTAGAAAACCCTACTTTACTCTGAGCTACGGACGTTCACTGCAGAATATTAATCAAATTAGATTCAAATTAGATTCAAAATAATAAGAACAAAATTAGAAAAGAACTCTCCTGTTAATTCACTGTCAGTATCTCATCTTAAGATTCTTCACGAATTTCAAAACCTTCTCATCTGTTGTGGATGTTTAAAAAATCTGAGGAGAAAAAAAACAAAACAAAAAACAATAGACTTTTACTGCATAGGAAACCTACAGAAGATGAGGCAAGAAAGGCTTCACATCGGACTTCCTTTCAAAATTAGTTTCATGTTTTGTTTCTCTTCAGATAAGTGCGTATTTACTTCATTGGAAATAAATGAAATAAAGGATTGTTGGAAATTTGACACTGAATGATTCCTAAGACATTGGTTCATCTTAAAACCATTTGAGTGAAGAAACCTGACAAACGAAAAAAGCCTTTGACGTGGAATCCTTCAAATAGTAGATACGAGAAATATACGATGTAAAAAAAATATTATGGTAATTTTATTTACTATGTTTTATTCGTAGAATAATGAAGACCATGGAAATTACTATTTTGAATCCAAGGCTTACTTCGAAGTGTTATTTCTCCATTCAAAATTCAAAATACTAAATAGAGAAATAGAAAATTCAAAATGTTATTGTTAATTTTAAAATGTAAAATTCATTAAATCTGCTATAGAATTTGGTTTAAGTTAATATATTTAAAAAAATATGTTTACTTATATTTCTTATTTATAACAATCTTAGATAATTAAATAAAAAAAAAATAACAAATATTTTTCCGAAGTAAAAGATAATAGAATATTATGATAAAGAATTGAATTCTGAAACTAATAATTTATCTGGATAAATCTTCTCATATATCTGAAGAGTTATATCTCCAGCAAATTATCAGGTCTTGAATTGAAGAAAATCAAGGAAACAATTTTCCTCTGAAACAAACTGCTTGGAGAACATTTCCACTTGGACAATATTTTAAAAACAAAAATTGTAATAATTAAATTTATAAAAATTAATAATTGTATTTTGAACATAAGTTAAAAAACGAAGTCCATTAAATTAAGTATCCAAAAACAATGAAACTGATGAAGATAATAATTGTGAGTATTTTTTGGTATTTCATTTTGGATTGCTTTTATAATCCAAATATCCCAATGGGATGATATTTTTCTAACTTAATTAAAATTCCTTTTTTTTTTTTTTAATATTTACAAATGTACTTCTTTTATGGATTGCAATTGAATGTTGTTCATTCTTAGGCTTCCATAACTGAACTAAAAAAAAACAAACATAGTAAATCGAGAACAGCCCTTACTATATATTAGAGAAAGAAAAAGTTAAAAATTTAGAATGATTTGTCGATTGAGTTGTGATCAGGATATTTCAAAAGAAAAAAAAAAGAAAAAGAAAAAGAAACTACGCTGAGAAGGCGAGGCTT
>JAFIDM010004039.1:0-14046 GCA_023159025.1 Thereuonema tuberculata | reverse complement strand
AATACTTTCAAGCACAATTCACCTACCATGCCAATTTCCCATTTAACAATCTCAAGTGACACTACGTGATCTTTGTGCACATGATTCAGAGTTTTGCATGTGCGCCAAGTTTCTATTGCTCGTCCACAGGTAGGCAAATCGCCATAAGCTATATCGCCTGATTTTGTACTTGTAACCATTAGAACTAGTGGTCGTCCTTAGGAACGCCTGTGTTTATTAGAATGATTTGGAAGAGGTTAGATTATTAGTAGTCCTTAAGATAAAGTTAAATATAACGAGGATTTAAAATTAACTGAGCTGTTTCAAGAAAATAATTTAGAACTATTCAATGGAAATCAGACATCTTTTGGTAATCAGGGGAGTTCAGTTGTCTTTTTTTAACAATATCTTCTCCATATAGGATTTTAATTTCGAGATTTTATCAATCCCAACTACATATCATATTTTTAACGACCGATTTCGGAGGTATTTTGATTCGACCAAAATCGCTAGTCACGGTTTTTCTTGTGCACCTGTCCAAACATAACTTCCCTACGGGAAAGGTAGGATCAACAAATGGATTTGACCATCGTAATCAGAGGCCAAAACAACATAGGAACTGGGTATTTTCAGGGACCAATACCCCTGTAACCCCCAAGTTCGAGATATTTGGCATTGTTGTCATTGTACTCTCCTAAAAACTCTCAAACGAAAGAACGGATTGACAAACGGACATCACCAACGTTCTCATAGGCCGAAGCAGCGCTACCCCTCTACGTTGCCAAAGTTCTAATAGTAATAAAATGTTATGGATTTTTTCTCCACTTTTCCTGTAAAAATTAAAAGAAAAACTCAACTTAGAAATCATAGGTGAACTATTACCTACAATAAAGATTCAAGTAAAATAATCTGCAATGCGGAAAAGAATTTCAGAGCAAATGCTTGTAGTGAAAATACTCTCAAATCCAGCCTTCGGTAAACCGGCCCCCATCGTAATCCATCCTGGTTCTAAGTAATTTTTTTTTTCTAATAACTAAATTCGTTTCCATATTTTGAGTCAACTTGGCAGTTAGTTAAGCTTTTTAGAAGGAGAAGAGACATAGCATCATAGAAACGTTCGCAGCGAATGAAACAAACATCAATAACCTAATTTTTCAAAGTAATGTGAGCAGAATAACGTCGTTTATTTGTTTACATTTTAATATTTTTGTTTGGTTCCATTAAATTGTAATTTTTCATGTAAATGTAAAACATTGAAACATACATTATAAACTACATTTTTTTTTTATTTTACAGTATGTATATTGTTAAAATGTAGTTAACGCATTTGCGTAAATATACTGTTTACAATAAATAAGACAACTGTAATTATAAAATACACTTCTTATTTGTATTGTTTTTAATAAACATTTGACTGCAAAATTATGAAAGTGGGGTTAAATTAATTACAGCTGGCATTGTGTCTTCACAAAAATTGAGCTATTGAGTTATTTTAAAAACACTCTCGGTGGTCCGGCTTTTCTGTAATCCGGCCTACTGGGCGCCATAATAGGCCGGATTTGACATGTTTTACTGTTGTTCCAAAAACTGATGTGAATCATCCATCCTCTGTTTAAAGATGAAAAATAACCATTTTTAAAAGTAGGTTTGATATATGTTTAAATAAGTGTTTAGAAAATTATTAAAACGAAATTGGTACAACTCTTTTAGTATATATCGAGAATGAAAAAGCATTTAATAATATAAATTAAAAACTGTGGTATACTGACGAAAAAAGTGGTTCACACATCTATTATAAGCAAGCACAGCATTTAGGAAAGTCCAAAATTATTATTGAGACCGAAAACAAAAGAATTAACATAAAGGAATAAGACAAGAGTGTAATAATCAATCGTAAATGCAGAGAAAAAGTATAAGCAAATATAAAAATGAAAGCATAATGTTATTTAAATATAACTCTATTTACAGACGATTCAGTTCCATGTATAATTTAAAAATACCAATCAAAAAAAAACAAAAACATTCTTGAAAGTAACCAATAAGAACGTAAAATCATTTTCAATTTGTCACTGAAAATCACAGAACAGGTTTCACATTTCCTATATAACGTTACTTCCGAAAAAGACAAAGACAGTGAACAAAATCAACAACTTCCAAAGAATATGTGGCACAAGTTCTTAGAAAGGAAAAAAACAAGCAAACAAACTAAAGACATGATAATGAAAGTTTTATGAGGTAATGGAAGTATCAACATTGATTATAGTGCTGGGCACAAGGAAAAAAGAATTAACCAAACACAACCATCACAAATGAAATGTCTCTGACATGTGAAAGGATGCATAAGAACAGATTGAATCAGAAATGATTACTTAAGAAAGGAACTAGATGTCGAGGCAAACACAAAGAAACTAAAACAATTCAAAATAAAATTGAACGAATAATGTCCTCAAATAGAATTCCTAAAGAGTTAATCAATATTACAATGTTTAAAGTTTTGTCAGTTATTTTCTAAACATGTCTATTCGTTTCGTTTTCCGTTTTTTGTCTCTTTTTGTGTCTCCTTATAGTTCGATTAAATAGCGTCCTATTGCATCTTGAATAACTTTTCGGCTAACATCTGTTTAAAAAAAATTCCAATTTCCGTTGAAAATGACATGTTAGAACAAAACTATAAAACAAATAAATAGCTATAAACTGCTTAATGTTTTTCTTGTATTTAGAAGTTAACAATATTTGCTGTAAGATTTAATGTGAAATTTTAAAATTCCAAACAGCTCAATCTGGTTGTGAAATATCAACTTAAAGGCCATGCAAAGTGACGCTTAACTGTTTCGCAACCAGAATGATTAGCATCAATAATTTTTTACTTGTTTAATTCTCTATTACAAATGTGTCAATGATTAAATTTTAACTAATACAAAACAAATGATTAGCTAAGCTGTGTTTCAATTTAATAGTGATGACAGATTTCATAAAACTGAAGTAGTCAGTGCAGTAACAGTGTTTCTAACCCTGTAGTGATCAGAACATTGGCTTTGAAAAAAAAAGTTTCCGAAAATTGTTGTAATGAAAAATTAAAATAAAACGATTATATACGGGATATAATTCTCGTCCCCCCTTTCTTGAATTTCACTAGCCTCGCCCTGACGTTGTCAGGTTGAGCTAGTTACGTGGTCCCTAGTTGGCCAAATTCGATAAAAGGAAGGAAAAATGATTATATATAAATTAACTAGTTGCGATATTACCTTAAATTTATTTTTTATAGAGAATAAAATATATCGTAAAGACTGATTCAAAAATGTTTTTAGGGATTTGTAGCATGATTTCGTTATAATCATAATAGCAATAAAATGTTATATGTTTACCATTGATCTTTTTTAATGATAATGTTTTTTCTTGAGTCTTTTTTTTACAAATTTGCAATTATTTCTCCAAAATAATAATGTTTAATAATACATAAATAAAGGTAATAATAATAATAATATTAAATAAAGGTAGATAGATATATTTTTATTTTATAAATACAAAATATTATCCAATATAAATAAAATTCGAAAACTTATTTATTAAATTATCTTATCCTAAATTAAATAATAACACACAAAATTGAATATTTAGAAATAGTTATTCTAAAATATTAAAATAACAGCTATATTCAATAATTATATTTGAAAATTATATTTGCGATTTTGGTTTCATCTTTTGTACAATGTTTTCTAAGTTTTGTAATTTCTGAAAATATTCTTCAGCTCCCTCATGGCTCAAAAAAAAATGTCTGACGACATTTATTGCTCTGAGCGCTTCTTCACTTTCAATACGACTGTCGTTATCCTTACTTTCATCTGCATTGGAATCTAAAACTTTCGAAACAATTTCGGAAATCGAAGCTTGAGTAGTGGTAGCAAATTCATCATCAATTCTCATGTATTCACTTTCCCCATCTACAGCACAGCCGGGATTTCTGAGATGTTATATTAACACAGCTAAAATATTGATATATATTGAAATATTGTCTTCATCATCCTCATCTGTTGTTTTATCCACACTATTTGAAGAAAATTGAAAACCAGCATGTCGAAAGCAATTTGAAACGTATGTGTTTGACATCTAACTCCAACTTTTACGAATATAAAAAATCGCATCTAACACAGACACGTAAAAAATTTTTTCTCATCAATTGCTGAAATCAAATCTTTCAGAAGGAGCTTTCTGTAGTTCAATTTCAGATTTTGAATCACACCCTGATCCAAAGGTTGCAAAACACTCGTAACATTTGGGGGTAAGAAAACGAGCTCAATTCATTTCAACTGAAGTATGTTGATATGAGCAGTGCAATTGTCTGCGATGAAAACAACTTTTATTTTATTTTTCAAAAAGTGTCTATCGAAACGCCGTATAGTTTTTTCAAATATGTTAGCATTCATCCATGCTTTTTTGTTTGCATCATAATCGAAAGGTAAAGACTTGACATTTTTAAAGCAACGTGGCTTTTAAAATTTTCAGATAATTAGTGATCTCAGTTTTTCAGAGCCATCCATATTAGCTCCTACAAAAATTGTCAGTGTTTCTTTACTTTTTTTCCCACTGTGCATTTCTCTGAGTTTTGTCGGGAAAGACCCGGAAAAAAAGTCCACATTCTTCAACATTAAATATATCGCAATGTTCATACCGCTTCAAAATGTCATCTAACACGGATTTCTTCCAATCACTTAAAACGCTATCATCCACGCCACCGGCTTAACCCCAGACTGTTTTAAAAATTAAGTCATGTCTTAATTTAAATCTTTGTATCCATCCATTGATCGCCATAAAATCGTTCTTCGTTCTTCGTAATTGTTATTTGTAGAGCTTTTTCTTTCAGTACTAAGCACGATATAGGCACATTATAAGCTGTAGCAAATTTTATCCATTGGAGAAGGCATTCTTCATCTTTCTCATACGGTGATAAACGCTTCCTTTTTCTCTTCCCATTACATGTTTCTGCAGCAGTATGCAAGGACAGAATATTGTTGAGAGTCGTTCGTGGTATCCCACGCTCTTTGGCAAAACATGCTTTCGATTACATTAGATTTTTCAAAATCTTCGAAGATTTTTTTTCCTCTGATAGAGACAACGTTGTGTCGACATCATAACACAAGCACAGAAATGGTTGGAATGAGATCCTTTCCTTCGACTTCCTGGTGAACAAACGACGGACACGTGACGCGATGGGAACGGAGAAACATCCTTCCCACTCGTCCAGGCGTGGGAAAGCTGTCCCCTGCTTTAGAAGGAGAAATGACGCCGATAAAAGATCGTACCCACGGAAAAATTCTTGGAATTGAATCAGTGTTGCACTCAAATCACAGACAAAAGTGACTTTATATGCAATTACGGAATTTAATACCTGACCATGTATCCGATATCTCATATCATAGAATTCCTATTCAATGAGCCGGGACTTCAGAAAAGTGACCTTATATGCGGGGTGAACTTACATGCAGGTAACCTTATATCAAGGTCTGACTGTATAATATTCGGTAAAATGAAAATTTAGAAATTGAAAAAAAAAAAAGAAGTTAAAAGTAGGCTTAAGTTAAATAGATTTGATTGTTATTACATTATGTAGTGCTAGAATGGTTTGATGAAGAATGTGAAGAAAAGAAGAAAAAAGTAAAGTTAAAAAAAGAAATAACAGGTGCGATAATCAAAGCAAAATATTATTGTATCTAAATGAAAAGAAAAAGTATAATGAATTGTATAGAGAATAGAAATTACGAGGTCTATAAATATAAAAATATAGAAAAAAATTCAAAGAAACAGGTGCTGAATTTTGATAAATAATTCGGGACTTTAAGGGGATTTTACGAATTTTGAAGAACAAATGAATTGACAAGTTATGGAGATGTTTTGTATTAAGGTATTAGCAAAGGAAACATTTGCAAATTATAAGGTGAAAAGAGATATTTGAAATGAAAAGTATTTTATAGAAGATACAAATGTAATGGATAATAAAATTATACAAGAAAATGAGATAAAGCATTAGTAAAATTAAAAAATAATAAAGCTCCATGAACTGATAGGATTAATAATGAAATTCTGAAAAACTTACAATGGAATAAGTAAGAGTGGATTACAAATTGGCTTGATTACAAATATGGGATTTCGAAAAAATTCAAATAAATAGAGAGAACGAAATATTATCCCTTTCTTCAAATAAGGAGATAAAAAAATTACGATAAGTTATAGATGAATAACCATTTTAAATACTACTTTCAAAATCTAAAGAGATAATTCAAAATAATATAGGGAAACTAAATTTCGAAAAATAAAGTTTTAGAAAAAAATGAGGCAGGTTTTAGCAAAGGATATTCCACCCACGATAATATCTTTATATTAAACTAACATCGCATATACTTTGTTTTTATTACATACTTAAAAGTTAACTACTGTTTTTTTTTCTTTTTTAATCTGAACTAATATTAAAAGTATCTTAATATTAAATATTCATTCAGGTATTCATTTAAATATTTAATAGTTCACTGAATTTTTTTTTGAAATTTTGATACATGGAATCCAAGATGGACCATTTCTGGCTTCCTAACCTTCGTCAGTTGGATCCGCCCAGTATCTTTTATCTCAGTGAACTCGGATTAACATATAAAGAAACCGAAAGTAAACACCACAATGGCCCTTCAATTTTCACAATTTCAAAAAACAGACCAGCGAACTCTTAGGCAAATGCAATTTTTCTTTTATTTCTCCTGTATTTGTATGCAAGTTAAACTTTTGCAATGTATATTTCTTATTTAACAATTAATCCTTTACATGCTAAGCGATCGCTAGCGGGATTTAATTGATTGGCCTTTTTATTCTTTATTTAATTTTTTATGTTTTTGTAATTGGATCGCCATTGTGATGTTTACTTTTGTTTTCTTTATATGTTTTCTGAGTTGACTGAGATATAAGGTACTGGACGGATCCAATTGACGAAGTTCAGGAAACCAGAAATGGTCCATCTTGGATTCCCGGTATCACAATTTCAAAAAACAGATCAGTGAACTCTTAGTCTGCTGAGTTTTTCTTTTATTTCTCATGTATTTGTACGCTCTATAAACTTTTGCATTGTATATTTCAAAATGGACTTGAAACTATTGCTTCCAAATGATCTTACAATATAACTTCAATATACAGGGTGATTCTAAACTCATTCGACAACCTTTCAGGGATGGTAGGGCACATTAAAACAAACATTTTTTGTCAAGCAGTATATGTCCGCAACTGTCATGTTTATGCGTTGAGGGCGCTGACGATAAGCCATGTATTACCAAAGTAATTTAAGTATTTATATATATACATTAATACAGAGTCTTTCGGAAATGACCAAACGAAGAGATACGGGTTCCAAAGATCATTTTCAGTCGATAATTATCTGACATTCTGTTGTACGGGCCATAGTTTTAGAGTTAGGAAATCAATGCTTTGGGAATAGTCAATCCCAATTCCTAATGAGCAATCCTAGACAAGGAAAGCTCATTAGGAAGTGTAAGTAAATAAGATAAAGGTTTATTACAAAAAGCAATCTCGATAACAAATGTCTTAATTGAAAACAAGACTGAAAACAACTTTCAATATATGAGTCCGAGACCTTAAGCATCAAGCAATTCCAGTGATCTGAAATGAGATGGTTACTTTGTAACATTTAAGCTAATATCGGAAATTCTAATGAAAAAAATGGCAAATTTTTCGAACATAGTGCGGGTTGACGCCTGAAAATATCCTTTCCTTCCGTTGTTTTGACCTCTGAACACGACGGTGAAGTCCGTTTGTCGATCCGACCTTTCGTTCGGGAGTTGTTGGGGTGAACAAACACGGAAGGACTCACGAACAGGACAAACGCAATGTCTACTGATTTTGGTCGCTATCACCAGAGCTTGCAAATTAATCGCTAAAAATTGAAGCAGTGATAGTAGCTTCAGTCAATTACATATTACACATTCGCTTTTCGTGATTGTTTACTATTTGACTTTTCAACCTATGGATATAATTACAGCTCGATAAGAACATTTCGTTAAATTGGGATTTATTTAAAATCTTACTCTTTTTTTTTCAAAAGTAAAAATCCAAATTTTTTTTAAAAAAGAAATTCGTAAAATTCTACAACTTGACTAAATGCTTAATGTTTATTGGGTGAGTGCAAAAGTTCTACCATACCATAAATGCATCGTGTCTCCCAAAGTTGATCATCTTAAAAAAAAATATCAGAGGGTGTAACATGAAAAGCGAGAAGGAGCATATATGAAATAGTTTGTTATACGAGTTCGATAACTAGAGTACGGCAGCCGTAGCATGTCGAAATGTTTGTCAAGTTTATGGAGAGGATGCAATAAACGAAAGCATATGTCGATGGTTTCGTAAATTTAAGGAGAAAGAAGCCGCCAAAATCAGGCTAGGAGTGGACGACCATCACACGTTGGAGACGAGGATATTGACCAAGCCATAAGGAATAGCCCGAACTCAACCGTGCAGGAAATAGCGGAGACCTTCAACGTACACCGGACAAAGGTCGACAGACGGCTGGTTAAGTGGGTTTTACGAGAAAGATGGATCGTTGTGTTCCACATAACCCGATAGCTAATCAACGGGATGACCGAATCACCACCTGTGTTTCCTTGCTTTCCCGGTACAAAAATGATCCATTCTTGAAACGAATTGTGACAGGAGATGAGAAGTGGGTTATGCACCTTAACATAAAGCGTCGTAGGACTGTGTGTCGCCCTTCTGATCCGCCTGCATCGACTTCGAAAGCTGAACTTCATCCCAAGAAGGAGTTATTGAGTGTGTGTTGGGATGTGCAGGGAATAATTCACTGGAAGGTCCTGCCACTCAACCAAACCATCAATGCTGCCTTCTACCGTCTACAGTTAGACAGGCTGCATTCAAATTTGGTAGCAAAGCGGCCAGGTCTCATCAATCGTCGCGGTGTTATCCTTCATCACGATAACATCAGGCCACATGCTGCTGTCATCACTCGCCAAAAGTTACTAGGCTATGGTTGGGAGGTTTTACCCAACCCTTCCTATTCTCCTGACTTCGCACCAACTGACTATCACCTATTTCGTGCGTTGAACAATTCCTTGAGTCAGAAAATCTTTGATAATTTTGATGCTGTGAAAACTGCCATTCAATATTTTTTTGACTCGAAACCGCCGGAATTTTACCGGCGTGGGATTCATCTCCTACCAGAAAGATGGCAAGAGGTCCTGGATAGCATTGGGGATTATGCGCAATAATAGGTACTGTTCGTTTTGCGTTTATTTGCTCTTCTTTATGGGTAAAAAAAACGGGCAGAACTTTTGCACTCACCCAATATATTGCATACGTTAGTGATGAGCGATAATTCACGGACTGCGCTTTTTTTCACTGATATCAGAAAATGCCAGTTACTAACAACAGAACTGTGACTGTAATTTCCTGAAACAGTGAACACATTTAGTGGCAGTATGAGAAACGAATATATTAGAGAAAACGTGATATCGACAAAAGAGAAGCTAACTTATTTCCATTAATATAGTGCAACTTTGATAATTCGAAGCTGAAGGGAGCACTACAAAACTTCGAATTATCCAAGACTTCGAATTAAACAAGTTACATCTTTTAACTTTAATTTCAAGTTCACTGAATGCTTGAAAAGATTATTCTGTCAATAAGTAAATATTTATTCACAAAGATCATGGTATTATAGACTTAACACTATATGTATGTAAACAAAATAAGATGTATATTACGTAAGCTACAGTACATATTACTTTCAATACAGAAAATTATAGTTTTTCAAAAAATTGTGCAATGTCTGATTGTTTTGTAGAATTCAGTCGCTTAAGGTTAGCAAAATCTTCAAGCATGTTTAGTGAACGGAAAACAGCTTCACTTACGTTAGTTTGTAAGTTAAGTTGGTTTGTAAGTTAATTGTAAATTCGGCGCTATCCCGTACTCGTTGGAGATTTGGCATTTCTTCTTCACACCCTGTTCCACTTCGCGAATGACGGCGACCTTTTCAGCGAACGTTAAATTCTTGTACACGCGTGGTTTACTGAAAGACATGTTGAAATTGACAGCTGGAAGCTCGAATGGCGTCTGAAGCGTCATGTGTCGAATGGCGCCAGATGTCGAACGGTGGCGGGAAGGGGATTTCAGTTGTCACGTGTCGAACTTCTTAACGATGAAACGCCGAAAAGTCGTTATGGTTCGAAATTTTTTATAAAAAACTTCGAATTAAGGAAGTTGAACTTCGAATTATCCGCGATTTTTTAACATTAATTTAATAAGAAATTCAAGGGACTAAGAGAAATCTTTGAATTAACTACGATTTCGAATTAAAGACGTTGGAATTATTCAAGTTGCACTGTATTTATATTTTAAAGACAACAACGAAGAACTTCTGTGAAAAAACTAAACAAAAAGCAAATATACTTCATCTCTTATAAGAAATACATAGAATCATTTTGATTTGGAAAACAATGCCAATTGAGTTAACTGTGATTGCGAATGAAAGTGTGATTTCACGACTACACACTCTCTCTCCGTCGATATCAGTACAGTAGCACTGCAATGTCAGTAACATCCCAGACGAATTTATGGTCAAAGAAAAAAACAGATTGTTGAATGCTTGGAATAAATCGAAATATTGAAATATAAATTTCTTGTTAAAATAAATAAATGGTAACTGACATTTTCAAAGTTAATTCCTGAATTTACCTGTTTTTTTAATATTTTACAATAATTATTTCTAAATATTCAATTCTGTGTGTTATTATTTGAGATAATTTAATAAATAAGTTTTCGAATCTTATTTATATTGGATAATATTTTGTATTTACAAAATAAAAATATATCTACCTACTTTTATTTAATATTATTATTATTATTGTTACTAGTTCTTACTGTACTCGACAAAAATAAGCTAAACATAGGTAACTTTAATATACATATGTAATAATTATATATAGAGTTAAATCAGAAAATTATTTTAACTTTTAAATCATGTTACTGCCTAATTTAAAATTTTTTGAAAATTATCACCTAGCGGTCTACCTGACAAAAATCACTTGTAAAAACAATACTATGTAAGCAATTTCATATTTTTTAACAATGTATTCAAAATTAATTAAATATTTGTAGTATACCTATATTCAGAACCTGTTGATAGGAATTTGTCATTCCTAACGGGACTGTAACTTTTGTATTTAGAATCATAATAAAAAAAAAAAAAAATATTATTAAAAAAATTGTGCCAAAAATGGAAGGTCAATAATAACTTGAAAAAGGAAATTCGTGACCTCAAAAAAGACAATGAAAAATTGAAAAGTGACATAAAGAATATGAAAAACAAATTAGATGACCTTGAACAAAATTCGAGGCAATATAATATTGAGATTCAAGGTGTTAAATGTCATAAACACGAAAACTTTTATGATATTATTAATAAGATTGGCAATGAAATCAAGGTTGAAACAAGCAACAATGATGTTGAAGTAATACATCGAATTGCAGTCAAGAACAAGGACAATCCTCCTATAATTGTGAAATTTGTTAACAAAAACATGCAGTCGAAATGGCTTCAGGCCAAGAAAGGTGTCAAATTAAGTAACAACTTAATTTTTAAGAATGGAGATGACTCACATGTTTTTGTTAATGAGAATCTCACGCAGAAAAAAAAAAGACCTTATTTTGGAAGGCGAAAACATTGGCAAAAGAAAAGAGATTTAAGTTGGTTTGGATCAAGTATGGTAAGATCTTACTGAGAAAAACGGAGGATAGCAATATCTTGAAAATTGAAGAGGAAGAGGATTTGAGGAAGATTGTGTAATTTGATTGGTATCTTGTGACTTAATGTTTTATGATTAATTATGGCTAATGTAGACGTGATTGATCAGTTGTTGAAACCTAATACATTGAAATTAGAAAATCTTAATTTTTGGTTAAAAAGTATAGAAAAAAATAGAAATTATAATAAATTAAGAATCTTACATCTAAATATAAGATCAATAAGAAGTAATTGGGAGATTTTTATGATCAAAATTAAAAATATTCTGCCCTTTATTCAAATAATTATTTTAACTGAGGTTATTATACAAGGTAATGAATTCTTAATCTATAAAATTGAAAATTTTATACAATTTGTAAACTTAAGACAAGGAAAAAGAGGAGCAGGTATCTTAATTTTTTGTAGAGATAGCTTTATAATAGTAGAACAGAAAATTGTTAATAATACTTCATGTGAGGTTTCTATTTTAAAGATATAAAAGGACAATCATTCAACATTTCAAATTGTAGCTATTTACAGACCTCCTTCAACCAAAATTGGAATTTTTTTAAAACAATTAACAACTATATTAACTGAAATTGAAGACAATAATGATTCAGGAGTTGGAAGTTGTAATGTATTGATTAGAGACATAAATATAAATCTCTTCAAAATGAATAATAACAAAAATGTTTAAAATATTTCAGTATTTTGACCACAAAAGGATATAAAAATAGTATTTATGGGACTACACGAAAACAATATAATAAAAAATATGTTAATAATTCATGCATTGACCATGTCTTTATTAAGGATTTTAGTAATGTTTCAAAAGATATTATATGTAAAGAAAATATATCAGATCATTTTATTGTTGCAATTGAAATCTATGATGTCAATATGTTGAATTTGTTGGAGAAGAATTACAGTAATATCACTAAAAAAGTTAATTTCTTCTTCTTCAAAGATAATGAATGATAACTTATTAGAGTTATGCTTTATGGAAGAAAAGTGTTGTTATAAAGATCCAATAGAATTCTATGATAAACCATTACTCACAAGACACATTAAAATAGATATAAAAAACATAAATAAAATTGAAAAAATATCTTCATTAAAAAGATTTCTTAAGATTTGGTTAATAACTAATGTTAATCCTATGGTTTAATAGGATAAAAAAAACCTATCTTTTTAAAAATAATGATAATTTATGTTGTGTTTTATTTTATCTATAACTCTTTGTATGCATCAAATCAGTGATGTACCATTTACTTTGTTTTATAATCTAATTTTTGTATATTATTCTTTTTTGATTAACCTAATGTATTCGAACCTGTTGATGGGATTGCTTTAGGTCAATCCTAACAGGACGAAAAGAATTTAATGAAAGTAAATAATAAAAAAAAATATTATTAATATTATTATTCTATATAGAGCCGTATTTCACTAGTACCGCGGCCTTTTTTAGGCCTCTTACAAATCACACATAGCATGCCACTTCTGGAGACAGGAGAGAGAAAGCAGAAGCAAACACACGAATGAAAGGAAAACATCCATTCCGGGTCCGGCATTCGAACCCAGGTTAAGAAACATCAGCTTGATGGAAGGCTGCACTAATGATCACAAGGCTCTGCCTAAACGACTTAAATTTAATTAAATGTTATTATTAATATTTCTTGACAGTAAGCTGGCAGTTACAACATTAATTAACTGATATTAGTTTAAAAAAAAACAACAATACAGTTTGTATGTTTGTTTTAACAAACATCATTAACTTAAACATCATCTTCACAAAAATATATTATAAAATCTATTTATTAAACAAATTTTCGGAACGTCTTTTCTTCTTTCCTTTTTCTAGTTTTTCTAAACAATGAAATATTTACAGACATGTCATATATCATAAACGCTTTCCTGGACTTATTTTTGGTGGAGATGATATTTATTTATTAATATGATAATAAGTAGAAAGGAAATCAGAATGAAGTTTAGACTTAAAACATCATTAATTTAATGTTGGAAACAAAATTAATAGGCGTAATAATTAATTTATTTTTCCTTTTTTCAATATCACTGCTGTTACTTCCATTAATAAGGAATCTAATGTCTAATAAATAAAGTACTTACTTCTGCCCCAATCGAAAGGAAAAGACGTCGCCAAACTTCTTGGACAGTTTTATAAGTTGTTCTTCCATGAAATACTTTTCGAGAAAAGGTGCATATCCTATAATCGGTAAACCCCATGGTCCAGGAGGCAGCGATCGAGTTTTGAAAAAGATTTG
>JAFIDM010004038.1:0-14048 GCA_023159025.1 Thereuonema tuberculata | reverse complement strand
ACTGGTCCTATAAATAGAACTAAAATAATTAAAATAAACGAGTGGGAGGCTGAAAATTTTGATCTTATGTCCAATAGGATTTCCCTTCAAACATTGGCATCTATCACATTCCCTAATATGTCTAACTAGATCCCTTCTCATTCGCTGCTCATATCAGTTTAATTTGCTCATAATTTTATAACACTTTTCCCATCCTTTTATGACTAGACAATCTAAACTGCTCACAAAATTTTGGGGATATTGCGAAATAAATATAATACACCCAAAAAACAGAGGCATTTAAATTTATTTTTTAAAGAACATCATCAGAGAAGTAAATGATATGAAAATGGATGTTGTCTGAATATGCAAATGTGATGCAAAACGTTAATTTGCATGTTTGCCCACTACCCTGTATAAAGAGGCTGGCGTTGCTAGGTTATCTCCACTTTCCTGGATCAACAACAAGTGGCAGAATCATTGAGGATCACCTGAAAATGCCCCTGCAACGTGATTTACCCGAATCTGAAGCATGGAGAGTCATAGGGCGTCTTGAAGCTGGCCAAACACAGATGACAATGGCAGCAGCAGTTGGAACCTCCCAAAGTGTGATTAGGTGACTCTGGAATCTCTTCAGAGAGACTCTTTAATTGTACATCAAGTCTAGAAAAAATACAAATTTTGTGCTACCAATTTGAATTATCAGTTCTTAAAAACAAATTCACATTTAGAAAATTTTGTAAAAAAAGAAAGATATCCACTCCACTTTTTTGTAAATCTCAATTTATTGAATCACTTAAAATCGATTAACAAAATTTAATTCCTAATGTAACTTAATGACTATCTAATAATATCAAATGTTTTAGAATGAGTACATTACTAAAATAATATAGATTTACATTACATCTTATTGTTGAATTTTGTCAATTCCTTTTTGTCTTTGATAAAGATGAAAATACTTAATTTTTAGTTTTTACATAATTGCTTTTGTAATATTTTGCCAATTATTACAAAAACATTTTTGGCCTTTCTTCTTTTGAGCAAATCATTTGCATTGTTTAACAAATTAATATGTTTAAGTGAAATATCAACAATAATACCCAACTAATTTTTATTTTGAATAAAATTTGTTTCATTTTCACTAGAGATTAAACATTCAAATACAGTGGAACCTCGCTATTCATACACAATCCGTTCCAGGAGGCAGTTCGAATGGCGAATCATTTTTTTCACATAAGATATAATGTAAATTGGATTAATCCGTTCCAGACCCACAGATGATTGCTTATTTAAACCTTTGTAATAATATGTTAAGCATAAAATACATAAAAACTATGAAAACAATAAACATATATGCCTCTATTATTATTTCTTTCTTTTTCAGTATAGACGATATGGTTGATTTCGCCATGCCATACTGAGTTGCCTGGTCAGAGACTCGAGTTCCACTTTCAAACTTCGCAACGATTTCTTTTTTTCAATTCAATTGTCGTTCTCACTGCTTTCCTTTTAGGCTTGGTTGAATCAGTAATCTTTTTTGGACCCATGGCTGCATTATTTTTAATAAAAATAACAATAAAATATCACAAAGTTTCACGAAGCTTCCCTGGATGATGCGTAGCGTACGGAAGCTAGCACGTTACTGAACTGAAGCGACCGCGTGACGCGGCCAGTACCGAGGTCACGCTGTCCAAATCGCGAGCAAGCGTACAAATGGCGAGTTCAATTTTACTTGAAAAAGTTGGATGAATAACGAGTTGTACGAATAGCGAGGCGGACGAATGGCGGGGTTCCACTGTACTTGAAAGAATAAATAAATCATGACAGCTGACCATAATGTTGACTTTTTTATATATTGACTTAATCAATCTAATTAATCTAATCTCTGTTGAGAATTCTTATTCCAAATCATCATCATGGAGCATATTAGTTTTACAATAAGAACAATTTATTCTTTTCATCACCTTATGAATAGCATATCCAGATATATAGATAATATTGGTGCAATATAAACAGGTAAATGAGAATCAACATCTATGCTTATTTCGAAAGTATCATGTATAACATTACTTACATTTTTTTCTTTCTCATTATTTTACTCATCTGTAAGGCTGTGATTTTCTCTTTCTTGTAAACATTCATATCTTTTATTTATATATTTATTGATGGCATTAAAAGAATCATAATCAATATTTAATTTCTTAGCAATGTTAAACAGAATATTTGGATTAGGTTGTATTAACAATTTTGGTTGTCTGAAAGCTCTGTAGCATGCAGGGCTATTAAGAAAAATTTAAAAGATAAAGTAAAAACTTCAACAGAAAACTGTACTTTATGCATCGATATTTCAGTTAAATCCAATTGTTCAGTAAAAAACAAAATCATCTTACTTTTATTAATTTCAGAATTTGAGGCAAATTTGTAATACTAATTAATTTGTCAATATTGTATGTTTCAGTTATAGAATTAAATATAATCAAATATTTTATTAGATTTGTATTTTTTTTTACTATCAACATAAATTTCAAAATTTAAGTCAAAATTAATAACAATCGAATGAATTAATTTTGGGCATCCATCTAATGATATTTTACAGAAAATGACTTTATCAGGAATTATATTACTCAAAATATTGTTTAGCAAACTAACTAACTCCATGGCACTACAGCCCATGTAGGGCCTTGGTCTCCTTAACAATATGAGCCCACTCTTTTCTATCTTGCGCCTTTCTCCTCCATCCTCGTACCTGGAGCTTTTTCAAATCGCGTTCCACATCATCAAGCCATCTAAGTCGTGGTCTTCCTTTTAATCTTCTACCACCAGGGTTTCCAATGAAAAGTTTCTTAACTCCACGGTTCAAATTCATCCTTTGGAGATGGCCTACCCATTGGATCCTTTTACTTTTAACAATTGAAACCAAGCTTGGCCCCTGAAATAATTCCATTAGTTCTTTATTAGTGCGGATACGCCACAAACCTTGGTCACAAATAGCTCCATAAATCTTCCTCAGAATGGAAATATCCTTACATGATAAAGTCCATGCTTCGGCCCCATACAAAACAACAGGTCTGATCATGGTTTTATAAATCCTGGATTTGGTCCTTCTAGACAATACCGATGACTTCAAAAGGGGTAGCAGGGCGAAATAACTTCTGTTACCGGCAGCAATTCTATTTTTTATGTCAAGATGAATCTCATTACATTTCGTAATCAAAGATCCAAGATGGGTAAAATGGTTAACTTTCTCAAAAGAGTACTCATCCACTTTAAGATCTTGTACGTTACTAAACCTATCGCTCCTGTCAGTAATCATATTTAGTCTTCATTTGATTAATGGATAATCCAACCTCCTTGGAAGCACTGATAATTTGCTTAAATGATTCAGTAATTCCACTCCCATTTCTACCGATAAGATTAAGGTCATCAGCATATGCCAAACACTGCATAGTACGGTTGTAGATAGTTCCACCAGGATTACTTTCAATGCTTCTAACTACTTTTTCAAGAACGATATTAAATAGTAAAGTAGAGAGTACATCTCCTGTCTTAGACCCCGTATCACTGGAAATTCCTGTGACAACTTTCCACAGACCTTCACCCTACTAACATTGTCCATGAGTGTCATTTTGGTAAGTCTAGTTAGTTTAGGTGGTTTACCAAATTCTAACATAATTTTAAATAGAGCCTCACGATACACACTGTCGTAAGCCTGTTTATAGTCGATGAACAACTGATGGATGCTAATATTAAAGTTATAGCATTTTTCAAGGGCACTTCTAATATAAAAAATTTGGTCAGTGGTGCTTCGATTTGGTCTAAACCCACATTGATAATCACCAATAATTTCTTCAGTGTAGCCCTTGAGCCTGCCAGCCAAAACCTTGCCAAAAACCTTATACATGGTAGACAGAAGAGATATACCTCTATAATTACTGCATAGTTTAACAGTCCCTTTCTTAAGAATAGGGCAAATAATCGCAGTTTTCCATTCCTCTGGCATTACTTCATTCCTCCACACCGTACCAATTAAGTCATGGATCATATCCACTAGCACAATGCCACCATGTTTCAGCAGTTCTGCAGGGATACCGTCAACTCCAGGAGATCTATTACTCTTAAGTTCAAGAATTGCCTTATCAACCTCCGATCTTAAAGGCTCCTCAACAAGTACTTCAGGTCTCAGATTCCAAAGAATTACATCCTCATTTTGACTAGAATCTACAATAACTGGTTCCATTAATAAATCTTGGAAATATTCCGCCCAACGCTCGAGACCTTTCACTTCGTTAACAATAAGATTACCATTCTTATCATAATTTTAAAACGTAGATCGTGGTTGAAATCCCTTCTTAATCTCCTTAATTCTTGTATACATTGATCTTATTTCTTTCTTTTCTGCAAATTCCTCTATTTCTTCAATCCTACTCCTTTCATAGATTCTTTTAATTTTCCTACACTCCCTCTTTGCAGTTTTCCTTTTCTCTTTGTAAACTCTTGAAGCTGAACGGGTTCCTCTTGTAAGCATTTTCATCCTTGCCTCATTTCTTTCCTTTACAAGAGCCCTACATACTGCATTAAACCATCCATTTCTTAATTCTCGTTTTTCTTTTCCAATAATATCATCAGCAGCACTCAAAATAAAATCCTTTATTCTTTTCCATTTATCTTTCACTCCATCCTTCTCATCTTCCTTACTAGAGTTCCTGTATTCTTCAATTTTCATACTATAACATTTCTTCACTTCATCATCTCTCAGTCTTCCCATGTCGTACCTTTTTTGTACTGTTCCCCTGACCTTTCTGGAATTGCTTATCCTTTGTCTGAGTTTAATTCTCACCAACATATGATCCGAATCACAATCTGCCCCTCTACATGTCTTCACATCCAACACATTAGATCCGTGTCTCCTATCAATCAAAACATGATCAATCTGGTTCCTAGTAATACCATCCGCAGAAATCCAAGTAGCTTTGTGAATATCCTTCCGTTGAAAGTATGTACTACATATAGTCATATTTCTACCGATAGCAAAATCAACCAGCCTGATACCATTATCATTACAGACATCATGCAAACTAAAAGGACCAATAGTGGGTCGAAAAACAATTTCTTTACCAATTTTGGCATTCAGGTCCCCCAGAATGATTTTTACGTCATTCTTGGGTTGTGACTCATAGAGCTTATCCAGTTGATAATAGAAATCATCCTTTTCTTCCTCCTCTGCATCTTCAGTTGGTGCATGCATACACAGAAAAGAAATATTAAACAAAGAAGCTCTCATCCTTAATGAACACATACGCTCGCTAACAGGCTCAAAGCTAATAATAGAAGATTTAAGATTTCTATCGACCACAAATCCCGTACCAAACATATTCCTATCATTACTACTACTATAGAACAAGCAAAAATCCTTTGTGTCTAACATATTACACCCATTAGCTTTCCACCTCACTTCTTGTATAGCTGTCACTCCAATCTTATACTTCTTCAATTCCTCGAGCAGTTGTTTCAAAGCCCCGGCTCTAAAAAGGCTTAATACATTCCATGTAGCAATCCAAAAATCATTTCTTCAGTTTTGCACAATCAAGCAATTTACATCGCCACATTAGAACCCATACAGGTCAAAAGCCATTTAAATGTGAATTTTGTGAGAAGAGTTTTGCACAATCAAGCCATTTACGTCGTCACATTAGAACCCATACAGGTCAAAATCCATTTAAATGTTAATTTTGTAAGAAGAGTTTTGCACAAAAAAGCGAATTGCCATCTCACCTTAGAACCCATACAGGTGAAAAGCCATTCAAATGTGAATTTTGTAAGAAGAGGTTTGCACAATCAAGCAATTTACTTTTTCATATTAGAACCCATACAGGTGAAAAGCCCTTTAAATGTGAATTTTGTGAGAAGAGTTTTGCACAATCAAGCACTTTACATTCCCACATTCGAACCCATACAGGTGAAAAGCCCTTTAAATGTGAATTTTGTGGAAAGAGTTTTGCAAAATCAAGCGATTTACATTCTCACATTAGAACCCATACAGGTGAAAAGCCATTTAAATGTGAATTTTGTGAGAAGAGTTTTGCACAATCAAGCCATTTACATTCTCACATTAAAACCCATACAGGTGAAAGGCCATTTAAATGTGAATTTTGTGAGAAGAGTTTTGCACAATCAAGCAATTTACATCGCCACATTAGAACCCATACAGGTGAAAAGCCATTTAAATGTGAATTTTGTAAGAAGAGTTTTGCACAATCAAGTCATTTACATTCTCACATTAGAACCCATACAGGTTAAAAGCCATTTAAATGTGAATTTTGTGAGGAGAGTTTTGCACAATCAAGCCATTTACATTCTCACATTAGAACCCATACACGTGAAAAGCAATTTAAATGTGAATTTTGTGAGAAGAGCTTTGCAGAATCAAGCAATTTACATTCTCACATTAGAACCCATACACGTGAAAAGCCCTTTAAATGTGAATTTTATGAGAAGAGTTTTGCACATTCAAACAGTTTACGTTCTCACATTAGAACCCATACAGGTGCAAAGCCATTTAAATGTGAATGTTGTGAGAAGAGTTTTGCACAATCAAGCCATTTAAATTCTCACATTAGAACCCATACAGGTGAAAAGCAATTTAAATGTGAATTTTGTGAGAAGAGTTTTGGACAATCAAGCAATTTACATCATCACATTAGAACCCATACAGGTGAAAAGCCAATTAAATGTTAATTTTGTGAGAAGAGTTTTGCACAATCAAGCAATTTACATCGTCACATTAGAACCCATACAGGTGAAAAGTCATTTTAAATGTTAATTTTGTGAGGAGAGTTTTGCAAGTTCAAGCCATTTACATTGGAATTTTGCAACGAAAGCTTTGCGCAATCAACAGCTTTGATGAAACACGTGCAGGCACATCATCTCCATGTTACTTAAAATATTTTTTTCCTATTATTAAATATTATTGCATATGGTTTTGAAGTTGCAGTTAGGATAATAAAATTTGTCGTGGAGAACAGCAAATTACATTAACTGTACGATTTTAGATGAATGTATTTTAATTCTTAAAAAAATAAAAAAAGTCTTTATAAGAAAATAATATCTGTTTAATAATTTCTTTCAAATGGATTACTTTTCTAGCCTTTGAAGAAAATCGTAAAACTTCATAATATGAAAAAGTGTAAGTCATCTTTTTATGAATTATTTGATTCAACAAATCCTTTAGAATAATCATCTTATTTCATACTAGCTGTATCCCACGGTTTCGCAGGCATTTAATTGTGATTATACAAATCTGTTTCATACAGATGAGTCCATAACTAAGTGCATCTCATTAACTATAAATACAATCTGGAAATTAAAAAATACATTGCCCTTTTCGGTAAAGTTCGGTTCTCGTCATGTGGTCAACCCACCTGATTGTTACTTATTTAATAAAATAAAATGTCCATTACTATTTTATTTGCTTTTTTTTTGGGATGAATTAACTGTAATTTTACTTTTCACTGTGGTCTTCCAGCAATAATTGTCAACAGTTAATCTTTGATTCGATCGAATTAGTTTAAACATTGGGGTTTACGTATATTGGCAGAAACCATTATAATACTATGGAAAAGTGCCATTAAACAAACAAAGAAGAAGAAATGTTTTCATAATTTAATTAAGTGTATCTATACTAATAGATACAATAAAGTAATATGTTTAATTATATCTGTCTTATATTGTTGCCTACTCATGACACAGTCATTGCAACCAATTAAAAAAAACTATCTACAAATTGATTTTATTAAACGTAACTAAAACCTAAAATTTATATATATTAAGTCAAACGTACGCTTACCCGTTATGGTTAGTATCTCTTATATAGGAAACGCATAGAATTATTTTATTAAATTAACCAAACACATCCACAGAAATTAGTTCGCTGAAGCACAACTGTTAATAATGTGTAAGGAGCCGACCACATGACTGAGCCGTATGGCATGGTACCTCGCACGCTGACCTGGGCATTCACAGTTCGACTCTTCTCGGTAATGTTCGGTTCTCTTCGATAGAATTATAATAGTAGTATAGATTATAACAGCAATTATAGTTCCAATTGCCATTTTCAAATTACAAATAAGCAGATGGATATAAATAAACAATCTGAGATTCAAAAAAGAGGTTGAATATATTCATTATTGATGGGGGAAAGGGGAAGGAAACATGAATCAAAAAACAATATAAAATGAGTTACAAAATTGTAATTTTTTTTTAAATTTGTTTTTTTTTTTTATTTTATTGAAATGGTTTCTTTAATGCCACGTTTGAACCCTTTTCAATGTACTCGATGTTATGTAAATCATAATAATTTTCCGCCTGTTTTTTTCAATCTGTTATTTGTGAATTTAAACCTTCATTTAAATATTTTTAATTACTTAATTAAATTTATTATCGATATTTATGAAGACTATTTTATTGTATTAATTTCATTATATCATACCATATCCTTGTTATTGTACGTATAATTGTAACTTATTTTATATTGTTTTTTGACTCCTGTTTCCTTCCCCCTGCCCCTATTAATAATGTATTCGACCTCTTTTTTGAATCTCAGATTGCCAGATTGGTTAATGTTTATGTTTACTGCTCCGCTCCTATTGGTTGTAGCATGATGTAGTATAGCCTATAATCTTCCTCAATAAACGGGCTATCTAACGCAAAAAAGAATTTTTTAAATCTAACTGGTAGTTCCTGAGATTACCATGTTCAAACACCCAAACTCTTCTGCTTTATAATAGTAGTATAGATTATAGCAATATATAATATTACATGAGGATTAGTTTGTAAAATCAATTGTCTTTTCCACTTATTATTAATTAATATTAATTAATAGCCAATAGTGTTTATGTTTAAATACTGAACACTGGTCATACCTTTTGTTCATTTGCATTTATTTATAGTGGATGCAATCCTTGGATTGGGCTCACTAAAATTCTGTCATCACCTCCCATAACACTTCATCAGGTGGAAGTTGCGCGAGTGGCCAAGAATCCCGCAGGAACTGCTGGACAATTTGATCCTCTCCATGCCTCATCGCTGTAAGTTTGTTGTTGCAGTGTCAGGTGACCATACAGTTATTAAACAGTCAATGTGCGACACATTTTTCACGTTTGACATGCGAATGTTAACCCCCGTCTGTGTGTCACATCCTGTTCAATCCTGATAAATGGATTCTGCACCTCATTTGCTTATTCAGACAACTTCCATTTTCATGTCATTTGTTTCTCTGATAATGTTTTTTCATAAATTAACTCAAATGCCTCTGTTTTTTGGGTGTATTGTATTCATTTCGCAATATCCCCTAAATTTTGTGAGCAGTGTAGACAGAAGTTGAAGTCGATCAATTTTTTTTTTTACTGATTGCAGCAATTTCTTCAAGTGGGGATTGTTGAAGCTCGACTGATTTATTCATTCATGTTTTGTTTAAATATGTTACAATTTCCTAAGATTCAAATATTTTTGGGATTTCCTACTACTTGTGCAACTTTATTTTAGGTGGATTTTTGCTCAACCATTCTCCTCTTACGAAACTTCACATTTCAATTTACAATATATAATTGATTTTGTCGTTAGGATTGAGGTACGACATTTATTTAATATGTTTTTCATGAGGATCTTCAGTTCTATGTCAGAACAGACGCATCAAGGCACAGCTATTTGTAAAGAACAAGTGGAGTTTTTGTTTGTTTTTCTGCTTATTACATTTTATTTAATTGTCCAACTTAAGATCAATATCATTACAGCTATAGTCATCTGCAAAACATTCTTTCGACATTTCAGTGTATTTACTTATCTCATTGTTTTTAAAATTCAATTGTATGATCTCATCACCTTTATAAACTTACGGCACCTTGCAGTTTTTTTTTTCATTAGGTTTCATTGCTTATAGTTCAAACAAACATCTCTATCTTATGTCTGGGTTTGTTTTGTTTTTTTGCGTAATAATCTCTACTGTTTTGAACTTGCTTTATGTACTAATAGCTGCATATTAACATTATTTAATTTCGGCTGGAAATTAATTTCTTTTTATCTAATTTTTGGACAGTCTAGCTATTACTACATTTGCCCATACAAACACAATAGTTGCTTAAAAGAAAGTAATTGTATCAGTAAATATTGCATACTCGTCAGGAACCTGCTCAACAAATCTACTATACACCAAATGTATAAGTTTCTTCTGCATTCAATGAAATGTGTAGGGGTAAAGTCATACAGGTTTTTCTATACTTTGTATGTGCTGCAAATATTGAAGTCTTCCAATTTGTCAGTGTAAATTTCAGCAATATGATAAACAAGATACCATCACAATTGAAGTGTAAATAATTACCTAGTTTATAGATTGAATGGATTCCTTAACTTTCTTTCAGATATATCTACAAAGCAACTGTGGATAATTGCTTTTACAGATGACATGGCTTAATGTTTACATTTGAAAACAGGAGAAATAGTTAAGAATAAGTAAATTCCTTACTTTTTTTTTTTTCATTTTTGATGGATGATCCTCACCATATCAATAATCTGAACAGTTTGCATTATTATAGAAAAGAATTAAAAATGGAAGTCAATTATAAATTACCAGTTTTCACTGTAACCGAATATAGGACAAAAAACAATTCCTAAAGTAACATTCATTGTAGTTAACAAATTCTTTGAAATTTCTTTGGGAAATTATATAGTCTAGTGTATAGTAAATACTAAGTTGTTTCATGTAATTCGTAGCATTGAGTGCTTTAATCATTTTAATTTCAAGTTAACAAACTACAAATCATAATAGTTTTTACTCCAAATACCTTGAAGTCGTTAAGAAACAAAATCAGATAATGAAGTCGTATTATGTTGAATTTAATTTTTAAGGAGGTGGCTTTTCATGAAAGGTACATAATTTGCTTGTTGCTTATTATATGTAATTATTATCTTTAAGAGTTACTGAATATGAAGACTTTAAATATACATATAGAGTTCATTCAAATTACTTCGATTTAATTATTAGTAATTTATAATTTAAGAGACTTGGAAAAGTGAAATTTTGTCATTAAAGATCAATAATAATTTTCATTAGAAATCCTTTGATAACAGAAAGCAGCAGATTTCTTTGATGATAATTTCAGTAGGGATAAGCCAGGTCATCAACTACTGTTTTCTTTTGGATAACTTTAGTTTCAAAACTTAACAAATTTGGCTGCACTTTTAAATTAGCCACTCAACTTTGAAGTAGCCTATGTTTCAACTGATCTCCAGTCAAAGGGTTCTTTGCACTTTTCAAGTTGAAGTTTAAAGTCAACTATAATAACATTTCCATAAAATCATTTATATTTGCAATCTTTGAAAAACTCTTATACCCTGTATACTGCCTTACAGCATCAATCACGTTAACCAAATCCCATCTTCTGTCTAAACACTTCTGGAATATGTGAATCCAATCCTCTTCCATATTTACTAATTTATATCTGATTCACCTGTCAACTATTCTTCACCTCGTCATTTACACGATGTATTTGTCAATTTTGTGATTTTTCAGAATAATTCTGTCAACCATAGACCTATAGACATTATGAGATTATAATAAAACTGTCAAGAATAATGAAGATACAAGATTGTAAATTAAAAAAATATATCTTTATTTGCAAATTTTTATTGCATACAGCAGTATTAACAATACAGCTACTGATAAATATAATACAAAGGATTATAAAGGATCAAACATGAGAAAATAAACAATTAACTACAATAAAGAACTGAAAAAAAAAATACAAGTATGTTGTTGTGTACCAAAGATAGATCCTATATTCAAAAACTATACTTTCTGTTGCCCTTCCTCCACTAATGAGAAAGTGGATTTATGGGATAAAAAAATATGTAAGAATAAATAATAATTTTATAGAATTTAATTATTCTGTTCATTGTTGAAAACAGTAAATTGCTACAAAGTTAAAAAAATCAATGAACTACAAAATTATAATTTAAAGTTATCTAATACATTTGAAATGTTTAATGTACGAGGACGAAACAAAAAAAGGGGATAATCTTAGTTGCATTATACACAAGTCACTGGAACTATCATGTAAAATATATAAACAATAACATAAAGATAATTATCTTTATGTTTGTCTCATTCTTTTATGAATTATTTATATACAAATATGCACATACTACTGAAACAAAAATTTAAATAAATAAATGTTACAAGTGCACACACAAAAAAAAACAACAACAAACAAACTGAAATTTCGTTTCTCAGCAAAATTACTTATTTTCAAATATTTATAGACAAATGAACTAACAAAATTTAAATAAGAAGATAGATAATTTGATAGGTAAATACATTTAACGAGTTCTGAAAATATCACACTGAAATTGGATTTGTTAAGAAATGAAGATTACAGAAACATTGTTCAAGTGCTGGATTCAAAACAGGAAATTAAATGACAAACTCATCTGAGTCTGATCAAAGATTATTGCTGGAATATTCTTACCTAAATATAAAACGTGAAAGCAGATTGACTTACAGTATAAGCACTTAAAACAATGAATCATAAACTTTCACATTCATTTGGAAGACGGCTAATTGCAGAAACTGTCAACCATTGATCTGATAATGAACCTAAAGGGTAGTACACACCTAGGGACAAAGTCGTGCGACATTGTATAGAGACAGTTGCGTTACATTGTCCCTAGACTTTCGCTACACAACGTCATGCAAACACACCTAGGAGTCAGTTGCTCTACAGATATCAGAGGATTCTATTCCCTGCAGCAAAAACAGTATTGTGTGGTAACCAAAACAACTGCATTTTTTAGGGTAAGAACCAATTTTTTTTTTTACTCTGTCAGTTTTTTATTTTCTCTCTTGAATTGAGATTTCAAATTGTGGAGTTTCTTCTCCATGTCTTGAATTGCCATCTGGTATTTTTGGGTCATATGCTCCATAGCATCCTTCCTTTGATTTCTGTTACTATAATTTACACTTGTGATATCCCAAAGACACGGGAGGGCCTGAAAATCTTCGATTACATTTAATGTTGTTTCCATGGCGGACAAGTAGAAACTGACTCAGAAGTCTCGGAACACCAACAGACTACGAAATGTCGTGCAACATTGTATCATGTTCCCCGTTTCGATGGGGAACATGAGACTTGGGACTTTTTTATCTTGACAGTTCAGGAACATGAGAAAAATGTATCGCAACAGTCCCAGGACAGCCCTGAGACACGTATCGCAACAGTCCCAGGACAGCCCTGAGACACGTATTCCACGACTTTATCCCTATGTGTGTACTAGCCTTAAAGTTACAAGAAGGATTTGTGAAACATTATCAGATGAAGGATAACAAGGATCAAACACATCTACTATTAAAAGATATAAAAACCACCCTTTCTTAGAGAACTGTTTTGAAAGCAAATTCTACATGATCTATATGTAAATTATTTAATTCTTAATCAATCTGCAGAATAAGCTTATTTTGAAATTTAGAAACTTCAAAATCAAGTTAACATTGTTGTTAGAAGTAAGGATTCGAAGCTAATATCCTACAAAGTGGTTTGTTTTTTAACAAATTCTTCTAGATCATATCTTACTGAAGGAATCTACTGGATTTTTTATTTCCTTTTGGTCCGCCACTTCTTGCTTTCATTACAGAAACAGTCAAAGTAGTTCTCAAAGCTCTTAAGTTAAGAAACATGCTTTTTAATATCTAGCAGTGTGTATAATCATGGTCTGCCATTGCCAGGATATATTTTGTGGAGACACGAAAGGATTCAAAACATTCCCATTATTTAAGTTCTGATCTATGAATATTGACAACAGTATCTAATAAAGCTGATAATGTATTTATCAGATTTCAGTACATCCGATGGATGAAGCAGATCCCATTTTGTCCATCTTTAGACTGCCAATTTCCAGCAACTGTTGTAAGATACAGTGCAACTTGGATAATTCGAAGCTGAAGGGACCACTACAGAACTTCGAATTATCCAAGACTTCGAATTAAACAAGTTACATCTTTTAACTTTAATTTCAGGTCCAGT
>JAFIDM010004037.1:0-14049 GCA_023159025.1 Thereuonema tuberculata | reverse complement strand
TTCACACTTTGCTCTTTATTATCTGCAGCCATGTCAACAATTCTTCGCTGCATGTGTTGTCTTGACAGAGGAATTGCCTTCAGTTTCTGAACAGCTTCAGGTCCCAAAATGTCACTCTATAATGCAAGGCTTTATCAACTGTGAATGGTTTATTCAGTTTAGCTGTTCGAAGAGCAACATAATAGGTTGACTTCAGTAGAGACTTTTCAGTAGTTGTAATTTTTTCTATTTAATTTTCTGTCAGTTAGCATCTTGACATGTAATCTTTTAAAGAAGATTCTAAAGATTTTAGGGAAGTTTGTTTTTAAGATGATTTAGAATAAAAGAATGTCAAGTAAGTTTAGAAGGTTTCATAGCGTCTTTAGGGAGGGTGTCAGAACATACAACATATAATGGCTGTGGTAATTGTTCCCTCTCAGGGGCCATATAGTCCAGTAAAAATGTACATCAGATCATGCATCAGATCGGGTAGTTCTGAAATTTTGCTGAGTTGTTTATGATGTTATCCCAATGTAAGATCCAAGTTTTCGACTTCGAGCGCCGAACGCAACCTTGGCAAAAATCCAAAAAACCGCGAAATTTGCCATCCTTCTTCAGTGTTTGGCGATTTTAACCCTGAAGGACCACTGTTGTGGTAAGAAGTACTGAGTACGTTTAGAAAGGAGACGAAATTTCCTACAGTTTGAGATCAGAACCGTGTAAATGGGCATAATAGTTTATGAAATATAACGTTACAAAAATTAGTGATTTTTGCGAACTCTGTAAATTTTAGCAATATTGTGATGGTCTGTAGGAATAGCGAGCATGTAGGTCTATGTTCCGCAGAAAACAAACAAATATGTGAAAAAATACAACAAAAGAAATAAATAATGAGAAGGAATACATAATGTGGGGAAGTGAAAGTGATAAGAACAAAAAACAGAAAACAGTCAAGAACATTTTCCCCTCTTGGAAGGGCCCGGTTGCGCATCATCGGGTTCCCCACTTTGAACGGCAGCAGCGGAATCATTGATGTCTTCCCAAATGACATCCTCCATCATGTCGATATCTGACATATCGTCGCTTTCTGGGGAGTGCGAATCAACCGCAAGTGCGATGTACGGCACATTGTCGCATGAGGTCCCGCTGCAGTTGCTGCAGACTAAAGAGCACTTCAGCCCTGCCTTCCTGCAGCTACACGTGTTCCCACAACCCCTCTTACAGCCACACGAAATCATCCGCAACAGGTGTTGTGGAGCTGCGTCTCTGGTCATCATTTTGGGGCTGAGGCCTTGTGAAGTGGATATCCACCCCCAGTCGAGATGGTTCAGTTCGGCTCCCAGCCACTGCTGCACCTGTAACAGAAATGGACATGTATAGTTGAATAGAATATCATGAAAGACTTGTTTATAAAGAAAGTGTGTATAGTAAAGTAAGTGTATACTGTATATAAGACCGATGTGTACTTGATGGTAGATGCAGAAGGAGTGAAGTCGGGCCGCGTCTCGCCAGGAGGTAACCTGGCGAGATTGAAGCCCGTTTTTGCCGCAGCCCTTGCAAATAGGTGATAGCGCAGCTCATGAAGGCTCTGGATGTCGGGGTTGCCACCATACAAAGCAACTATTATCCGCTCCCCTGCTGCTGCTATCTCATCAGGTGTAGAGGTGGTGTCGAGAAAAATGGCAGCTACCGTATCTAGGTCCGAGTGTTTCTGGAGCATGGACAACAGTTTCATTTTCCCATGGCCGAAGAAGGAGGATGTCGAGTCACACCCACTGAAGGCGTGGATGAAAAGGAAAAGCTCTGGGTTGAATGTGTACTTTGAGGAGGTGATGTTGAAATAGATCGCATCAGTAGCTATGTTTCTGCCACATTTCTTGAAAAAAAATTTCACGTTGTTATGCGATCCAGGTGAGGAGTATCAACAAGTCTATATCCTCGCCAACGACTAACACTACATTATAAGAAGAGGCAAGAGTGACAGCTGTAGTGATGGTGAGCCTGTCAGCATCTTCCTCTGCCTGCAGAACTCGAATGTTATGGTTTGCCATTTTCGTTTTCAGCAGGTCGATGAAACGAATTTTGTTTTTTTTCGTTTGATAAGAAATTCTCTTGAACATACCAAGGCTCAGGTTTCACATCAAAGATTATTTCCGGAGATGAGTGTGACTTGGCTCTGCGAAGACGCTCAGAGCTCTTAGTTCCTTTTTGTATAGCATCGGTTGGGTATCCATCGAAAACCACTGCCACGCTTGAGCCGTAATGAGTACTGATGTACTAGGTGTACTTGTCAGTTATGGAAGCAAATGATGAGCCTCGAGGCCACACAACTTTGTGAAGTAGATGACCTCCATCCAGTACTACATATGTCGTTGTTCCTTGCTTGTCATCGAAGTTTACAGGTTGAAATGCGGAATATAATGTGGATTTCGTGCCCTTTCTAAGTCCCTCTTCGGTGAAAAGTGACAATGGAATTGGTGACAGCTCATATGTAAATAAATCTCGCAACTCGTCATCCGACTGTTTTAGGACACATACCCTGTGAAACAGTGTTAGAGGATTGACAGTGACCTTGCGATCACCAACAGCAATAGTTCGTACAGCTGAAGAATGGGAAACCACATTGTTTTTACGTTTGAATTTCACGTCCTTGAAGTTCTGCCCAACCGCTGTTAGCATCGATTTCGTTCCAATCTGTAGAGCCATGTGGCTGTTGACAGTAGCTTCTCCAACCTGTCCACTGCTGATGGACATAATGAAATCCGTTGTGGGAAATGGAGGGTGCTGCGAAAACCTACGACAAAGTTTTGCAGTATCTGATTCATCTCTCGCGACACGAGATGGTCGCATGTCTACATGCTGTTCCGTTGTTGCAGTGTTAACGTCGCAGTATGTTTCCACTTCATTGCAGATATTCTGTAGATACACCATGCCCAATGTCCATCGCGAGAGTACACTTGTTAAATACTGCAAAGCTATATTGCGAACACTATTGGGTCTCGTAACAACTTACTTGATTTCCTGAAGCAAAATGGCCCTACAGGATCCCATAGTACATCACTATATTGCTAACAATTGCCGAGTTCGCAAAACTCACTAAATTTTGAAACGTTGTATTTCGGAAACTATTAGGTTCATATGCATGGTTCTGGTCTCATACTGTAGAAAATTTTGTCTCCTTTCAAACCGTACTAAGTCATTACTATCACAACATTAGTCCTTCAGGGTTAAAACCGCCAAAACCTGAAAAAGGGTCGACAATTTCGCGGTTTTTTGGATTTTTGGCAAGGTTGCGTTCGGCGCTCGAGGTCGAAAACTTGGATCTTACATTGGGATAACATCATAAACAACTCTGCAAAATTTCAGAACTACCCGATCTGATGCACGGAACCCCCCCCCTTTCAGACGACAATTTTACTGGGCTAATAAGGAATCCAAATTTTAAATAATCCTTATCGTAATACGTAACAAATTTTCCTTCAATTTCGTTTTTCTTATCTCTTTCATATATGTCATCAATTTTGCGTTTTTTTCGACTAACTGTGAAATTGACGCACTTACACTTCTTTCAACTGTTTTCTCCTTTCCACCATTTCCAATTGAAAAAAAAAATAGTAGAGTAGAACCTCATTATAACGGACGTCGCTTATAACGGATAGCTTAACGGATTAAAAAAAGTTGTAATAATAAAACAGGATGCAAATGAAAATGTGTTTGCCTATTATGAACACTTATGGCACTTCCTTCAGTTACTAACTGAAGAAATAAGAAGCAAACAAACCCAGCAGAAAATAAATTATTTTTTCAAATCTATGAATGTAAGCATTCAATATAAACCAGGACCTTCTTGTTTTAAAGATTAATGCAGTGTATACGTACACATCTTTTTCAATTCAACCTACTATGTTGAAGGCTGTTTTTCTTTGATATATAAACATTTATAAACATTTTTTGTAGCTAACTATTGTACTTTCATTGATGTACATCCTGCTGCATTACACCCTTATAAGAATTATTTGTTATAAACCGGACTTTCATTAAAACGGACAACCTTCAGCCCCTATTAGTCCGTTATAATAAGGTTCTACTGTATTTCGTTGTTTAACTTTCTTGGTGTCCATTTTGTTTGATGGTTCATTTGCAGTTTGGCAGAGAGATGGCATGATAGAATTTTTTTTGATCAAAATTAAAAAAATACAGTGAATCTACTAATTAAATCTATGAATTTTTTATGGATTAATACCAGTCCATGGATTGGTGGTTGGAAAACACTGATTGATAAGAATGCACTATTGACAGGCCATCTTACATGATTTGAGCAGTAAGTTGAAAAAAACACTATTTGCAGATTGATGGAATGCCACATCTGTCGCCTATATACTTTCTTGAAAAGTCTTTTGATAACAATACTGAGGAGAAATCACTAGCCTAGTAAGCAGAATTATCTAAAGTTGGAATCCTAGGACTCACTAGGTTTCTTGAGAATTATGTGATTTTGTATTATATAAATTGCATCCATTGTCTTAAGATAGCAAGGATGGTCATGAAAATAAAGAATTTGCCATATCAACTTCTGTGATTGTTCAGTTGATATTCTTAGTGTTTTTCTAACTAATTCATTAAGACTTAACAGCACAAGCAACTTGATTGCCACAATTCCTTAATTTAATATATATATTCTTTTACATTGCTAAGTAATTATCTAAAATTTAATTTTTAAACTTTACAACTAAACTTACATATAATGTACAGATGAAACTTCCATATTCTATTCTTCTTCTTTTTTCAATATTATTCATATTTCATATGAGGCTTCATAGTCCATTTAAAAATATGTAATATAATGGCGAATTTGCAGAAGGCTACTAATGATATATATGATGGAAGTTTCCTTTGTTTCCTTAGATACAATATTGAGTGTCCTTTGTTAACAATATTGTTATTTTAGAAGCTTGAAAAAGGAAGAGCAGAAATAGCCTTCCCAAAATTCGCCATTATATTAAAAATTTTTGAATAGAGTATGAAGTCTCATATGAATAATGTAGAGATCTATAGGTTTATGTTTTATCATTTCTTTTACATTTTTTTTCTAAGCATTAAAAGAAATGAGAACTTAAATGTTAGAGTGAGTGATAAATGTTAGTAGGTGAAATTAGCATTTCTGAGGCCATCAAGTGTGAATTTGAAAAATGCTTCAAAACATTGGAAGGATCCATTTACGATGGGAGAACTGAAGGGTTTGTCACATTTTTCTTACTAAAGAGACAACAGAGGTTGCCAGGTTATATATAATATGTAGGCTTTTTATCTTTCATTGTTTTTATTCGTAATTGAAGACCTTTATTTATTAATTAATTAATTAATTCTCTTTTGATATTCTATTCTGCATTTTCTGACATTCAATTTTTTTTTTCTCGTTCCATTTTCCTTTTTTAGATTATTACAAAGTATTAAAAGTGTCAGTTACTATTTCAATTTGCTCTTTAAGTTTTGATGAAAGATCTTATTAAAAATTTTGTGTCAAAAATTGAATGGGCTAAAATTATTCTGTTGGTAGAGTTTTTAAATAAGAATGGACATTATTAAATTGTTCATTATTGTATGTTAATTAATAAGCTTTGTTAAATTTTTAGATGAAGTTGCTAAGCCATCAAAGGATACACCTCTTCCAACTGATGATAAAGCTGAACCAGCTGGTTGTGCTGGACAAGACACTTCAGTAGAACTTGACTTAAAAATAAGTCAACTACTGAATTAGAAGAAAAGGAAAGCTTAAATAATGATGCTGTTGGAACAAAAGAAACAGAAGATTCTGACGGTATTTTCACCATTCAAGTTAACTAATTCTCAGACCAGTGATTTTTATCATGCAATAAAATAAGCATTATACAGTCGAACTCGCTTATAACGAGCCCTTTTAGCGAGCAAACCCCGGTTATAGCGAGCAATATTTTTGTGATTCATAAAATTTCTATTGACTTCCACCTCTCAAGCTCAACTAATCCTTTCTTGGAAAAATTTGAAAATTTTTTTTTTTTAAAATGACGATGTTTTTCGGACCATGAGTCTTCTCCGAAGAACAATAACATACGAAAGAGACAAAAAGACGATTCAAAGCAAATTAACCAACTTCTTTTGTACTGTACAGAAATAAAAAATGAATAAAGTTCTGTATATTTGATACAGTATGAATGAATTTTTATAATTTTTTCACGAACCCATTTTTTACGAACACTTGGTTATAATGAGCAAATATTGTGGTCCCTTCGCGCTCGTTATAAGTGAGTTTAACTGTAATTTATTAAGATATCTTAGGAAAATACTTGGGCATTCATCACATGAGGCGAGGGGAAATCAATTTTGAGGGATGAGGTGATGGTGGGCGAAGTAATCAAGTACTCGTATTATAAGTTGGATCATACATAACTATTGTATCCAATTTTACCATCCAGCTATTTTAGTTGATGCATCTATTTAAATAGGCAAACAAATAAGACAGATGTTCATATTGAATAATAAGACTTCGCATGCTGAGTCAGTTATACTTTCGTAATTATACAATAAATGAATTAATGGCAAAGAGAGTCAGATGACCAATCGAACCACAAAAATCTGTTTAGTATAAATATATTAGTATATAATTTATGTAGATTTAAATGGCTGTGAGATGTAGAAATAAACTTGTTAAAATTTTTATATATCAACTCTTATAATAGTTTACTTTGGGAATTTAAAGGTAATTTCTGAAAATAAATCATCCATAGAGTAAACATGAATAAAATGTCAATATCCAACTATAAAATAATAATTTTTGAATTTGAAACTAAGCTAAGAAGTATTTATAAAATTTTACTTTAAAAACGACTTATAAATAGAAATAAAAAGGCCTAATGGCCAAACAATCATTATCGCCTATGTGTATCTGATTATAATACTCTAAATTTCACGAGATTACTAATTTAGAATATAAATTTAGAAAAAATATAAATCTGTTAGAATGTAAAAATATAATTACTCACATTACTTAAAGAAATTTAAAAAAAATGTTAATATATCATTGTACATTTCTGTAATAATGAGATATCAACTGCAGATAAGTTAAAACTTCTTAAAATGCCATAAATCCATAAATCTTCACATATTCTTTATTACAACTTAACTAGTAGGTGGATGTGTTAAGTTGTAATAAAGAATATGTGAAGATTTATGGATTTGCAGATAAGTTAATTTTCACTCAAAAAATCAGTCAAATAATGTTTATAGTTTTCTTATTAAGTTGTATATTTTTATTTTTCTCATAGTACTTGGTAAGGCAGGTTCTTTCTTTTGCTCCCCAGTATATTTTAATAAGTGATATTTACATTTCCTTAATCATAGGTAAGACTGGCAAAGGAAGCCGAGAAGTGCCCCAGCATTCATACAGTGAGAGGAAGCGAGAGCAAAAACCAAAAAACAGCTCCAACACAGAAAATCAAAACCTTGGCAGCACAGAAGAACAGTTTTTTAGAGATTCACAGGTACTTGAATCACAATCAGAAAAATCAAATGAAAAAAACAGAAGATTCAAAGAAATCTGAAGCTTATGACCACACCAAAACAGAAGAACAATATGATGCCCAAGTTGTTGATGCAGCAACACTAGAACAGGCAGAATAACAGCCCGTGCCTAACAAAGAAGAGGACTCTGATGTTGAATCATTGAAAGCAGATGATGAAACGCAACTTGATATTGAGGAGAAAGAAGAGGAAGACTTTAAAGGAAAAGCTTCTATTAAAGAAAATGCTGTTATGAAATTAAAAGGTGAAGACAAAAAGAAAGAGGGAGAAGATGATTCCAAAGAGAAATCAGAAGAATGTGATGCTGCGAGTTCTGAAGATACAGTCAAAACTCATTGGGTCGGTCGGAGTGAAGAATCAACAATTCACACACAGTGAACAGAAGAATTATATCATTCCTTGACTGCTTTAGAAATTGAAAAGTTACGAGCAGAATTAGAAAAATCCTTAAATTGTTGGCCACAAAGAACTGGAGATGATGAAAGTCATACCGAAGCTTTGAAAGTTTGGCACCAGTTTGAAGCCATTACTCTCCCTTGGCTCAAGAGCTTTGTGAACAGCTTCGACTGATTTTGGAGCCTTCTTTGGCTGCTAGGCTTTGTGGAGATTATTGAACAGGAAAGTATTTAAGTATGAAGAAAGTATGTTTTCCTTTATTCTTAACTATGCATTACAAAAAATACTTTTGTCTTTAGAAGTACAATTCAAAATTGTCAGTAATGTACAAATTCAAGAAGCATTATTAAACCATCTTGAATTAGCCTGATTTGATATTGTGTGAATATCAAAACACTAACACTGCAGTAGATCTCCACTGCAGTAGATCATTTGCAACAAGCAATTTCTAGTTTTGACCTTTACCTTTCTTTCTGATTCAGCTTTTAATGTTCAAATGCAGATCAGGAGGAAATCTTTTTTTAAAAAAAAGTATCAATTACTTTTTTTTGCTGTGTTATTTCATAAAGGAAACCTTTTTCGTTCGTGAAAAAAAATTTGGGTAACCTAATTAATATCTTCTTCAGAATACCAAATCTAAAACATCTTATAACTTATTAGAAAAATACTCCAAAACACCTTTGGTGATATTTCGACTTATATTTCAAAGTCTTAATCATACTTTATAGGAAGGTGTTTGGGAGTATTTTTCTAATAAGTTATAAGATGTTTGGGTAACCAAATTTAGATCCAACTTCAAAATCCTGAAATTGATTAGGAATTTCTATTCTATTTCTTTGTCAAAATTTCTGTACTAGACAAGAGATGATTTCACAGACTTAAACGAGTCAATCAAGAGGTGGGACAAGAAGGTAAGTCTATTTTCAAATGAGAAGGAGAGTTTCCTTATGCACAACTCAGAAGCCGAGTGTGTTATTTACCACAGAGCAGAGTGTTTTTCACTGAAAAAAATTCTTTCAATGACTTGAAAGTAGTAAATTTGTTGCTCATTAGAAGGTAAATAGTGTACAACATTCCAGTATAAAAAAAATACGTAGAACCAAAGCTTTGTATATTTCTTGTTATTTTAAACTGCTTCGGAATAATTATGAAGCAGTAATTTAGAGTTTTTAAAATATTTAGATCCGTTCATTAATAAAAATAAACTAAAATGACAGATTAAAGTCTATTATTTCAAGAAAATCTTTTAAGAAAAATGAATGATATCTGACAAATCATCTTCTTTAGCAGTATATTTTGAACCTGTAGAAAAAGAGTAAGATTAAAAAATAAGAAATAAAGATAAATAAAAACATACATAAATTTACTACAATAACAATCTTTAAAAAAAACATCAAGGAACATCATTTGTGAATTTGAAACAAGATTTTGGAATATAGAAATGCAACTGTTCATTGATAATGAACTTCCACTCTGGAAGAACTTATATAAAGAAAAAGAATTAATGATGCAAACAAATTCAATGCATTTCCGAATGTTCCTGAATTGGCATTTCAGTTCATTTTATCTGAGAATACTTTTTCTCTATTAAACTTCCATAGCTCCTTTTTTCTTTAGATGTACATTGGTCTTTCTGACGTCCAGAATGATGCATTAAAATTCTGATAGCTTGTCTTTGATTTTTCCTTGAATATGGTTGTCATAAAAAATAATTGCGGATTCTATTGTCAGTAATTAAATGATTTGATTCATATGTCCTAAATCTTTTCTGAGGCATTAATGTCATATTTTCCATTATTTTAATGTTTCTTGTAGGTGATTCCATACATTGCAAGCCAGTTCAGAAAATATAAAATATGGTTGCGTCGCTCAAAACCTTCTTCTTCTTCTTAGCCAACGCCCACCCTTGGCTGTTGAGCCATTTGGTGATGTGCTGACCAGTAAAGATGGGCCTCTTTAAAAAGATTATTGCAATAATTTTGGTTATGAACCAGAGCAGGGCATGTTTGCAGATGTTCAGCATTCTTAATTTCATAGCCACACAACAGACACTCTGGTGACGACAGGACACGAATCCGATGGAGATGTGCAGCAAGGTAATCATGTCCCGTTCTCATCCGGAAGGTCGCCACACTTACCGCCCGCGGAAGGTTGTGATCCGTATAAATACGTAACCAATCGGGTCTAGGATATTTCTCATTGATCATATAAAGAGCTGCATTTCTTAATTCTGGTTCCAACGACACATGTTTGGACAAGGTATGGTTTATTAAGCTATAATCTGCTGCAGGTAAAGGTTGGAAGTAATCCCGGTAAGCACACAAAGGGGCTGGTTCTCCTGGGGTAATGCCATACTTAACATAGAGTTCTATGTACCTCCAATGGTACAATTTGTGACTGAGCCTCCATTGCAGCTATTGGGGTGGATTTTGCTGCCCCAGTTATCGTCCTTAAGGCAATATTTTGTACACGATTAAGTATATCAGTAGTACATTTGCTAGCTGTGATAGTAACTTCACTTCCAAACTCAAGAATCGGTCTAATATACGTCTTATAAGTAATTCCAAGTACATTTTGATTTGCTCCCCAAGATGTAGCTGTCAATCTTTTAAGAATTCTTGTTCTTTTTAAAGCTTTCTCAGCACAATACTGAATATGGGGTTTCCAAGACAGACGTCGATCTAATGAAACTCCTAGATAATGGGAGATATCGCTACTCACTAGGGCTGTATTATTGAAGATTAAATTTATCCGTGAAGGTTTGGTAGAGAGTGTGAACAATTGAAAGGTTGTTTTTGAAGTACTAACAGTCATGGCATTATAATCAGCCCACTGCTGAAGTTTTAGCAGAGCCCAAAACCCAGTAAACGACAATATCAAGTATTGATTGCTGTGGATGTCCAGTATGGCAGACAACCAAGTGAAAGAACTTGCTTTTGAATCATTGGCTGTTATTAGTAATGCATTGACTCTTGTAGAAGCAAGATATTTAGGAATTGCAAGTTTTGGTGAATCGTTTCAACTACTACATCATTTCGATGAGCAACTTAGTGATAATTCTGGTGCACGGATTCTTGAACAATTCCAGTTTTCACAAGGGAAAACAAGAATAGCCGACCTTTTAAATGGTGCTGCAGCAGTTATGAGTTCATCCCATTCCTCATCAAATGCATCTTCAGAAACTGCCCAGCCGTTACTTATTATATCAGACGGCAGAGAATTATTTAACGAAGGTCTGGAAATTGTTAAAAGTGCCATCAAAAGAGCAAGATAAGCCAATATATTTATAGTTTTCCTTATTTTGGATATAGCTTCAAATAAGATAAATTTATCTGTAGCTTTTCCTCAAAATTTGGGATAGTGTATTCCTACCAGTTTTTATTTTGTTGAACAATAAATTTAATACATTGTTGTCCATCTAAACTTAATAATTTAACTGTTTGTTTATTTCATTGTAGCTTTCAATTCTTGACATTAGAGTTCCTGTTTTCAAAGGGTCGGGAGAGATGAGTATCATTTCATTCTTTTTTATTTAAAAGCTGTGAATTAATGACGTGAAAGAATCTGTGCTATTTTTTTTTAGGTTGGATGGCTGGCTGGTTGAGAGGCTTTTGGCTGAACCTTTTGCCCCCGAAATTTTTAAAAGAAGCCAGAGCATTCTTGAAGACACTTCATTTTTCAATGCAGTTACTGTTCTTTTCAACAGTTTTGACCCATGTTTGACGAAGACACAGAAGTGGTAAAAGTAGGAGTCCTGCCATTTTGTTGAGACGGCAGATTTTAGTGTCTTAGCATCTTCTGAATGGTTCTATGTAGGTTTTCATTTAAGCTGCCAAAGAGATGGTAATCTGATGGTACAAGATCAGAACTGTGTGCTGGAAGTGGCATGATTGTTCGTCCAGATTTTTAAGTATTTTTAATGATGAATGCATCAGTATGGCTTGTTGATAGGCGAATTCGACGATTATTACTTCAGCTTTCATTAAAGTTTGAATGCAGAAGTGAGAGCTTATTATGATAATACTGCTCCTAGAAGTCCACAAGAATCGCTCCTTTTCTTCCCAAAATACAGAGGTCATATTCGTTCCTACCAGTCTTTGAACATTTTCTTCTGTGGTGATGTTCTGTGATTGCCATTTTTTTATTGCTTGGATTCCAGTGCAAAGTAATGGACCCATGCCTAACAAAGTGCAACAGGAACTCTTCCCTCCATTCTTATAGTAGTGCAAAAGATCAGTTTCGGTATCCTTTCCTTGCACACTTAATCTTCCATGAGCATTTGAAGCATCCGTACTGCACAGATCTTTGAATAACGAAGATTATTAATAATGGTCATCACAGTTACCAACAAACAAAATGGAATATAGCTTGTTGGTTTTTGTTCTGAGATTTGTAAGAATCCACTCCTCCACTCAGTAGGTGATCTATGGTCACTATAGAGGACTATTATCCACTTCATTGCCATCAAAAAACTGCATTTGTTCTTGTTCAGTATCGCTACAATGTTTTGGCCAGCATCAAGTGCTGATGTCCACAGAAGCAGCTCCAAAACTACTTTTGAATCGTTCATGACTGCAAATTGATGCATCATCTCTCCACCTCAGGAATTTAATAATATATTGCAATTTTAACCTTACTTCTTAGGACTATTTTTCTATCCTACCGTGCTGCCATCTCTCTACAGAAACTTTGCACACTGTTTGGAATTGTGAAAAATGTGAGGAATCCAATTACAATATTATGTTTTCCAAATATTTGATGAATCGAGTGAAAGACCATCAAAGAACACTTTTTTTTAACAATTTGTGAAGTACTAAAAAAAGAAATCTCTTTAGCACATACACCAGTTATACTGTTAAAGTATACCTTATCGTAAGGGTTCTCAACCTTTTTCAACCCACATATCCCTTTTTGTGTATCATTAACTATGCGTACCCCCAACAAAAACACTTTAGTTTTATTAAATTGTGTTATATTAGTTAAAGTTTAACTTTTAAACTGTTCAAGTTTAATTACGAATAGGTAATTTAAATTAAAAACAAGAAATTTTATTTTAAATGGAAATTTTATTACAAAGTTTTTATTAATGGGACATAAAATCAAAAAAGTCTCAGAAAATAATTAGTGGGAATACTTTTTGGTAGTTAACCGCATACCCCCAAGGGGTATGCATACCACCGGTTGAGAACCGATGCCTTATAGGACTGACTAGCATTAAATAAATAAAAAAAATTACAGGTAAGTTGTGAATAAAACTGACAATTCTTCATATTTAATCTGACAACACTCTAAGTATGGACTTTGAGATGAAGTTTTAACTGAAACAAGTCTTACTCAAAACAAAAATCCTCTGGCAGATAAGGTTATGATAAGGATGGCAAAAGAACTTTACATTTAGTTTTTATGTTTATCCTGTATTTTTTTTTATCCTTGAAAATGGTTATCTAATGGTAACCAAAATGTGAAAATTTTATTCTTTATTTTTTTAATTGATTTTATCTTTTAATTATGTATGTATAAATTTCACTTTTTTTATATTATTTACTTTTATAATGGACGAAATCTTAATTGTGAAGATTTATTATCTACAAATGTTTTTAGATACTCCCCAAAATTGATAGTGGTAGCTGGGAAACAGAACGGAACATATTTAGTCTTCAGGTGAATGGATCAGTTGATGGCGTAGAGTGTGTTTCTGGGAGTTCACATAATTATTAAATCAAAGAAGTACAAAATGGTAGTAAACTACAAAAGATACCAAAGAATTGTCTAGAAGTTTTGTTCAAGGAAAGCTGTTTCACAGCTGGTAACTTTTGGATGGACTTATTCTTGTTTAAGAAAAAAGTTTTATTAATATAAGAAGAAAAAAAAAAAAACTCTTACCCTAAATTCTTGCCGAACTGTAAGGTTTCTCGTTGATTTATTATTAGTGAAAGAGATGATAAATAGACTCTTTTCTTGGAATAATATCAATGAAGATTTTTAGAAGATGCACGTTTACAAACAAATGAAAATTTTTTTTAGTGATGACACAATGGATAAAGAATGTGTGCTTTTTAAAACTTAAGAGGGAGCTATTATTTCATAATTGTCCCCAATAAGAAGCTTGTTGGCTTA
>JAFIDM010004036.1:0-14051 GCA_023159025.1 Thereuonema tuberculata | reverse complement strand
TTTACAGTAAAATAAAACAAAGAACGCACATAACTAAACAAAACAAAGTCACTGAGCTATTTTTTTGATATTTGTGCTGGAAATTGGAGACAGTACTGATAAGAGGCCAATAAGCCTCGAAACAGTACTGTCTCCAATTTCCAGCACAAATATCAAAAAATAGCTCAGTGATTTTGTGTTTTGTTTAGTTATGTGTGTTCTTTGTTTTATTTTACTGTATTAATTATTCTGTATATTGCTAAAAACAGTAAATTCCTACCAAGTTAAAAAATCAATGAACTACAAAACTGTAATTTAAAGTTATCTAATATATTTGAAATGTTTAATGTACAAGGAAGAAACAAAAATGGAGATAATCTTTGTTGCATTATACACAGGTCGCTGGAACTATCACGTAAAATATATAAACAATAACATAAGATAATTATTTTTGTCTCGTTCTTCTATGAATTATTTATATAGAAATATGCACATACTACTGAAACAGAAATTTAAATAAATAAATGTTACAAGTGCACAAAAAAAACAACTGATGAGATGAGAATCTCGTCCCCCCTTGACTGTTCTAGCCTCTTCCTGATGTTGTTGGGTCAAAAAAAAAAAACAACTGAAATTTGGTTTCTTAGGAAAATTACTTATGTTCAAATATTTATAGACAAATAAACTAACAAAATTTAAATAAGGAGATAGATAATTGGATAGATAATACATTTAATGAGTTCCAAAAACAACACAATGAAATTGGATTTGTTCAGAAATGAATATTATGGAAACATTGTTCAAGTGCTGGATTCAAAACATGGAATTAAATGACGACCCATCATAGTCTAATCAAAGATTATTGCTAGAATCCTTTCCTTTAGTTAAATATTTTGACCTAAATATGAAATGTGAAAGCACACTGACAATGTATAAGCACTGAAAACAATCAATCATAAACTTTCACCCTCATTTGGAAGTCTGCTAATTGCAGAAACTGTCAACCACTGATCTGATGATGAACCTAAAGCAACAGGAAGGATTTGTGAAACATTATCAGATGAAGGATAATAAGGATCTAGCACATCTACTATTATCCACCCTTTCTTAGAGAACTGTTTTGAAGCAAATATTATTATGATTTACATGTAAATTATTTAATTCTTAATCAATCTGCAGAATAAGCTTATGTTGAAATTTAGAAACTTCAAAATCCAGCTAACGTAACCACTTTTAAGATGCAATAGTTGTTTACTAATGATAAAACGATGAACAGATACAAACTGAATTTTAACAGTTACATTTTTTCATGAAATAGCAGTGCTACAAACCTAATATAAAATGTTGATTCATTCCATTAATAAAGATAATTTCTTATTTAATTCAAAAGTGAGCTACATCAGAGGAGCAAATCTCAACAACAAGAATTAAAAAATATAAAATAAATGGGATTTGATTTAAATATGAATAAATTGATGGTACAAGAACAAGCTTAATCTACTTAGAACACATTGGTTCCTGTACCATCAACTTATTTGACATTTATGTATAGAATGCAGTATTAAAAAAAAATATATTACAGATCTCATACAATACAGCTTGAACATAAAATTTGACTATAATATTTCAGAAATTATTGTCAGAAACTGAATTACATATATTGTAGCCAGTGTTACCTCTCACATATTGCTCTGAAATTATCATCTGGTTTTGCTAAGGGAAATGTTATAAGTAAAAATAACGAAAAATTGCGAGAAATGATTCAAATTTTGAGAAAAATAATCAAGATATGGTGCGAAATTAAAAATAATGGATTGTCGTGAAATTTATATTAAAATTAAGAAGGAAGGATTTATTGTAAACGTAATTAAACGTTCGATGTTTAATTTCGTTAAACTTACGATGGCTCACCTGTCATAAAACATGGGGATGGGGAATAATTAACTTAGTATGAGCTCTTCTAAGTTACAAATATTAACAAACAGTGGTGTTTCTTCATCCTTGTCATTTTATGTATCCACAAACCCACCCACAAAGCATGAAGGTCAAAGGGTTACGGTTACAGGCACCTCTTAATAGGCTAGGAGGGTGCCGAGCGGGTCACGACTATCGTATTATTTCAGTATCGCAGTTAGCCAGATGAGGGTTAGTTTTACTAGTAAAATATCGTGCGAAACCGTTTTGAAATAACTGGCTATCCACCATCAACATCAGGCTAGAAAGATCCGGAAGCAACACTCAATGTGCCCTCCTGCCATGCAGCCAACCAAAGCTACAGGTTAAGTAAATTTAGGTTTCAACCCCTCAGGATGTTTATATTGAAAAACTTTAATAATTAGCTTGCCTCAGTTTTCAATAAAATATATATGCAGAATGTCTGTATTTTTCATGACATAAACATGCACTTTGGTTTCAATAAATGCTCGATTTTATGGAAGTATAACAGGAAATTATCATTGAAGCAGCATTCAGCTCTTAAGAATATTTTCTGGAATAATTTGCATGCGCCAGCTAACAGGTATACCTTTTTTCTTCTTTTTATTATGTGATTCATTTCATTTATTTATTTATTTATTTTTTTACTTTGGATATTTATATTTTTGTGGAAGACATGGCTTTCAAAATATAGCAGAGACAACATGAATTTGTTGGTGATACATGTTCATATATGTTGGTTTATTTATTTATTTATTTATTTATTTGCATTGTCGTTGGAAATATGTTTTTCTCACGGCCTTTCTCATGTTGGAATAGCCTGATTTTTTTTCAAGTTATTGGTCATCTTGAAAATTAATGCTAACACCGCCATCTTGAAAATAGTTCAACGTGGCGATGTTTTATACGTGAGGTTACTCAAAAGAGTTCAGAATATATCTCTAATTTTCTTAAAAACTACAGCACCAAACCACATTTTTCCATTGCTTTTATTCCTGGTATGGATTAGCAAAGTTTTTTCTTCCCAAAAAGAGAGAAAATAACGTTAATTTCAAATGTGAGATTTCAAAAAATATTACCATTTAACTTTACAAAATTATATGAACCGTTTCCATTTTTATCTAGAGCATATTTTAAAATATATTTTGTTAATACAAAATCGCTAATATTTAAACTTTACTTTTATAAATTAAGTTATATAAGGATGTGAAGTATATGCATGGATTCAGCTACCAGAAAAGGTGTTAAAGACTTTTTATTAGTACCTTATATTAAACTTAAAATTTTATTTTATTTTTTTGTTTGGTTTGTCTTTAGTATTTATTTTCGATCAGAATAGCTATAGTAAGTCTTACAAAAAACGATGATAATTTCTGCAAACTGGTGGATCAATTGTAGATAGATTTTAACAGATAATTAATACCCATATAGAAAAATAACAACAAACCAGATATTCATGTAAGAGAAAACGACAAGTTTTGAATTGCTATTCAGAGGTCCAAAGAAATTACGTTTTTCTTGGTCACTTCGACGCATATTTAGTCGAATTTATGTGGCGGAGACAAGTTAACAAGAACTACAAAGCAATGTTCCAAAATATCATGCATGGACTATTACAAGTATATTGGCCACAAACCAACAAGTAAGCTCATTAGGCTTACATCAGGTAAGCCTAATTAGCTTAGTCAGGTATTGGATTCACCTATTGCAGTGAACTGTAGGTTAATTGTAAGTTAGGTATCGTCAGGTTGCAGGAATCACCCGTTGCAATTAGCTGTAGTTTAATTAAGTAAAGCGAGGCATCATCAGCTGTAGGATTTATATGTTGCTATCGTTTGAAAAAGAAGCTTTCCTTCGGTTAAGGGGGTAAGCTATTGTCAGTTTGAAGGATTCACCTGTTGCGGTTAACTGTAGGTTAGTTGTAAGTTACGCATCGTCAGATTGCAGTTAAGATTAGGTTAGTTGCAAGTTAGACATCGCCAGGTTCCAGGATTCACCCGTTCCAGTTAGCTATAGGTTAGGTTAAGTGAGTCATCGTCAGCTACAGAATGTATCTGTTGCTAACTTCTGAAAAAAAAAAATTGGTAATATTTTACGAAATCTCACCTGTGGAATTAGGGCTAATTGAATTGTTTTTGGACGAAAATGATTCGTTGATACATCGTAGGAATAAAAGTAATGGAAAATCTCGGGTTTTTTTGGTAGCTTTTAAGAAAATTTGAATTTAAAGCGGGGCTCTTTTGTGGAAGCACACGTATAAGGTCCCTTGCACATTACACGATTTTGCCCGTACGGGCAAATTCTTTTAGTCGACTGCAGACGAGTACTAGCCCTTTCACAATGCACGATTTTTAGTCGTGTTGCAGCCGTCCAGTGCCACTGCAGCCACGATTTTAATCGTGCGGGAGTAGCCCGGGGCATTGCTTGGTGTAGCCAGGGGACGTAGACGCTTTGTTTCAGGTTGTGTATTTGGTTGCTTCTTACTTACGAATATGGAAGGAATTGACGCTGACGTCTTGATTTCGCTAGTGTACTTCAGTAAAACAAAAATCCTGAACTTTTGAATGTTTCATTTTTTTTAATTTTAATTTTTTTTTCTTCTGTATTTCTTATTTTCTGAATTTTACTTTTATATTGAGTAAAAGTTTGAGGGAAATTATTCATTGAATTAAATTTTAAATTCGTACCAACTTTATTTAAATCACTTAATTTAATTGAAAAATACGCTACCGAAAGTTTTAAAACTGTATTAAAACCCAAGCCTCAAATTCTTAAGCCGTGCGAACACCATGCAATTTTACTGCAATTTAGTCGCGTGATTTTGACGTCACGAGTTGATATGAGCACGTTTATGTGCAACTTATTTGCAACTTTTGTCATCCGACTCCAGTTGCATGGACACCTGCAACTTGAAAAGTTGCATCGAAGTCGCTGGGAATTACCCAATCACAGGGCAGCGTTGGAACATGTCAGTTGTGAAACCACGCCCATGAAAAAAATGGCGTCGAAACCGATTTCTGTCGATTCGTTTTGAAGACAGGCTCATACTCAATTAATATCAGAGTATTGCGCGTTTCTTTGATGCAGAAATAAAGTTTATACTGAAATGCAGTAATTGTATGCGGCAGAATTTATCAGGGAGGTTTCAAAACCTCGATTTTTTCGGATTTTTCCACATGAGGTTTGGCAAACGCGAAGGCTGCTGACGCAGTAACGCAAAAGTTATGACGTCATTATTTCCAGGGGAGCATGGTTTCTTATTGGCTGTTGGTCATTCGTTACTTTTCATTCGAAATAATAACATGAAATTCAATTCCATAGCGGCTAATAATTTAAAAAAAAATATTTATCTTATGTTGCAAATCATTCACTCATTTTTGTTTGAAACGATACAACCGAATTTTGCTTGACGTCACACGTGACGTATTTAAAATCTGCGTTGTCATGGGTCGATTGATCGTCCGAGTTGCATCGTGTTCGCGCTTGACTAAAGTTTATATCAACTCGTGACGTCAAAATCGCGCGACTAAATTGCAGTAAAATTGCATGGTGTTCGCACGGCTTACGTAACTATCTGAAACAATTAATTTCATTGCAATTTTACAATGTTCTATAAATATGTTATAAACCTTAGCTTCCGAAATTTATTTGGATTTCATAACTTTTCATAAACTTATTTTCTAATTGAATTAAAGTTTATATAATTCATCTTTTATTAAAAGAAAAGAAAAAGAAAGCATATAACAGTGATCCTAATACAAAAATGAATACATACTTTTTATACTTAAATATTATAAACAATTTCAGCTCAAATAATTGTTCTAGCTTGCTCTTTTAATAGTTTCATTAAATATATTAGAAATATTTGTTTTACTTGTTTATTTTATTCTTTTACATTCAGTATTGATAACCTAATAAAAAAAAATAGCCCCAAACATTCAAATTGCTGATTGTTAATAGCGCTTTATTATTTTACCTACTCCTTCACTATTTCCTTACTACCTGATTTCAATCCAAAATTTCATAATCTTTTTTTTTTTTTTTTTAGTTATTCCTCGTAAATATTTTGTGCATCATTTTATTCTTTCAACAGAACTGGTTAAACTAATCTTTTTGAACGGTACATTGTGAAACCGCACGGGCGAAATCGTGTTAATGTGCAAGGGACCAGACCACGATTTAAAACCGTGCGGGTTTTACACGGAAAAACCCGCACGGGCAAAATCGTGCAATGTGCAAGGGACCTAAGACAATGAACATAGCGGTCGAAACTTTTGCTAAAAGGCGCTAAAAGCTTTTGCCTTGAAAATGTGCATATCCGACGCTTGTGAAAGAGTTTGTAGTTTGAAGAGGAAATATTTAAGCGTTTTATTTCCATGCCTAAGTCAAACAGAAACAATTTAAAACTCGCGAACCAATTATTTGCAAGTGCAAAACAACCAAGGAATTAAGCAGAACAGCAGATATTGAACGGCACGAAGTACGACATAAATCAATACATCTCGTTGTTTCTTGCGAATTTATCATTCGAATTCTTTTGTTTTTGGAATATTCTGTGAATTTGTGATTCCCAAAAAGAGTATATACCTCTAGGAAGTAATCCAGAAGTCGTTTCCTAAAGAAAATTGAAGCGAAATCGAAGTTTGATCGGCGTGTGGTTACAATGACTGCAGAGAAGAAACGGATTAAATGTCTGTATTATTTTGTATAGATAAAAAAAGATAGCTTATTTCAATAGTCTATATTTAAATTTACTAAATAATGATAAAAATTCATTTCTAATGTGATCGAAAAAGAACCATAATAATTCGTTTGGATGCCTTCACATTCTTTTGTAGTTAATACAAGCTTGTCTGAAATGTAAGCAAATGCATTTGCTTTTCTTTTTTGTTTTTTACTAATGAAATATTTTCGAAAAAAATAATATTTCAATAAAAATAAAAATAAAATTTTATTATTATTGTGACATTTTTTCCCCTCTAATGTTCCAGGGTCTCAGTGAAGTGATTTATATTATTTTGAGTGCCTACATGTAACGTTGTCAGCCTCGTGGTTCGTTTGTAAAACTACTGATTTCTTGCATGAAATAATAATGCAACATAAATATTTTTCATTAAAAATTGTTTCTTTTAGACTTACTTTTACTATTGACATTGTGGGAGCGCTATAGCGCTACATATGTAATATCTATAGCGACCGAGGGTGGCGCTATTTGTGATATAGATGTACAAAGTGTGAATAAAAGTTGTTGTAACACGGACCGTGCAATCATGCATATTAATGATAACTGATATAAGAAACACGAACACGATACGACAATCTGGCGACGAGGTAAAGCGACAATTAGGACCTATTGAACTGTAAGAAATGGCAACAAGCCACGAATTCATTCGAGTCCCACCATTTGATCCGGACGGCACAGATCCCGCCGAACAATGGAAAGCATGGAAGAGGCAATGGAGCTTCTACATTGACTCACTAGATGAGATGCCAGATCCACAAAAACGTGCCAAATTATTTTATGTAGCCGGTGTTAAAGTGCAGGAAATATATGCAACTTTAGAGGATCCAGTGCCAACATATGATTCAGCTATAACTAAGCTCGATGAGTATTTCTTGCCAAAATCAAACACGTTGTATCAACGATTTCTAATGCATAACATCGTTCAAAAGACAGGAGAAACAGTTGATCAGGGGGTTACACAATTGAGAATTGCAGCTGCCACATGCGGGTACGCGAATCGCACAGACGAAAACGCGGCCATCTTGGAGAGAATAATCGATAAGTGCTGTAACGGAAAACTGTGACGTCAAATATTACGGCAACCAGACTGGAAATTGGATGATGCATTAAAGGCTGCAAGATTGCTAGAATTGAGTGAAAAACAAGCAACTAGCATGGAAAATGAAACGGTCATAGAGAAATCCGCTGAAGAAGAAATAAATTTCACAAGCAAGAAATTTGTAAGTAAATCAAGAAATCAGAGCAGCTCTTCAAACTCAAATGTAAACAAATATTATCAGCGCAACAAAGGTGAGCGTAAGAAAGATGCTAATTCTTGTGGACGCTGCGGCCGAAACGGACATTTTGCACGTGACTGCAAGATAACAATCGGAAAAGTCTGTGGGAAATGCAATTTAAAGGGACATTTCGCCGTGGTATGTAGAACAAAAAACGTCCAACAGAGACAAGCAATAACACAAGAAGTAAAAACAGTGAACCCTACATACGAAAGTGATTCAGATGACTGTGGAGAAACAGTATTTTCTGCAAATTTGATAAGAAATGAAGATGAAATTTCTGTTAACATTGCAGGAAAAATAATAAAAGGAGTCACAGCAGACACAGGCGCATCCGTAAACATGTGTGGATACAGTACTTGGCAAAGATTAGCTTCATGTAATCTGCAACTAAAAAACACAAAAACAAGAATTTTTCCGTATGGCATTAAAGATCCATTACCACTGCTAAGTAAATTTACAGCTACTGTTACTGTAGGTAATAAAGAGGTAGAAACAGATTTCTATGTTGTAGATGGAGATGCTAAGACAATTTTAAGTAAACAAACTTCTATTAAATTAGGCCTAGTAACTATGGAAACAGTACACAGCATTCATTCCAGCATGGAAGCAATACTAAACAAACATGAAGTAGTTTTTCAAGGACTTGGTAAGCTAAAGAACTACAAATGTCATTTGCATGTAGATCCATCAGTGAAGCCAGTTGCTCAAAACACAAGAAGAATTCCCTTCCATCTTAGAACTAAAGTGGAAGCTGAATTGCAACGTTTATTAAATGCAGATATTATCGAACCTGTGATAGGGCCAACCACATGGCAATCACCAATTGTTGTTGCGCCGAAGAAAGACAACGAAATACGCATTTGTGTTGATATGAGAATTCCAAATGGAGCGATTCAACGCAGACGATTTCAAATGCCAACTGTGGAGGAAGCACTTGAAGAACTGGATGGTGCTCAAGTCATTACCGAACTGGATTTAAATGAGGGTTACCACCAAATTGAATTAGACAAAGAGTCGAGAGAGGTGACCACATTTGTAACTCACAAAGGAACTTTTCGTTTCAAGCGGCTAATTTTTGGTGTCACAAGTGCGCCAGAAATATTCCAAAAGTTAATGGCAAAAGTGTTAGAAGGTTTGCCAGGTGTAAAGAACATTTCTGATAACACCATCGTGTATGGCAGAAACCAAGAAGAACATGACGAGAGGCTCGACAATGTACTTCAGAGATTTGCAGACAGAGGTATAACATTGAAACGAAAGAAGTGTCAATTTGGCCTGTCGAAGCTTGATTTCATGGGCCACACCATCACTGGAAAAGGGGTAATGCCAAGCTCTGCCAAAATTGAAGCCATTCGCAATGCCAGAACTCCAGAAAACGCAACAGAACTGCAAGGTTTTCTTGGACTTGTAAATTTCTGTGGAAGATTTATTCAGGATTTGGCTACCAAAACTGCTCCTCTCCGAATGCTGACTAAGCAGAATTCATCTTGGACGTGGGGACCAACTGAAGAAACAGCATTCCAAGAACTGAAAACATGTCTGACAACAGACAATGTATTAGCTTATTTTGACAAAAACGCTAAAACAAGACTCGTCGTTGACGCGAGCCCAGTAGGAATTGGAGGAATAATGTTGCAAGCAAAGGACGGTAACAATTTTCGTCCAGTGTTATACATCAGTAGAACACTAACTGATGTAGAATCCAGATATTCACAAACTGAAAAAGAGGCACTTTCCTTGGTGTGGTGTGTCGAAAGGTGTCATTTGTACTTGTATGGCTCTGAGTTTGAAATAGAGACTGACCATAAACCACTTGAAATGATATATGGACCAAAATCGAAGCCAAGCATGCGAATTGAGCGATGGATACTTAGGCTAATGCCTTACACATTCGACCTGGTGCACAAAACGTAGCGGATCCATTGTCAAGACTTCTATGAAGAGAACTGTCTCAACCAATTAAAAAGAAGAGCATCACAAAAGAACATGTAAAATTTATTGCGACAAACGCAACACCTATTGCAGTAACTCTCGAAGAAATAGTGCAAGCAACACAGGAAGATAACAAACTTTCCCAAATAGTGACCAGCCTGAGAGAGGGTCGATGGCACAAGGACGATGAAAATTATCGTCGAATTCAGGACGAATTATCAGAAATAGATGGCGTGCTGCTGAAGGGTACACGAATCATTGTGCCTACACAACTTCACAACAAATTACTTCAGGCTGCTCACGAAGCACATTTGGGAATTGTGAAAACAAAACAAATGATGCGTGAAAAAGTGTGGTGGCCAGGACTCGACAAAGACATAGAAAAACTGATTCGAGGCTGCCATGCCTGTCAGGTAGTCACAAATAAAATAGAAAAGTGTCCAATCACAGTTACAGAATTACCTGAAAAGCCATGGAAGAAACTAGCTTTGGACATTTGCGGACCTCTACCAACTGGCGAGTATATCATAGTACTAGTAGACTATTATTCACGCTGGCCAGAATCAAAGGTCAGTAAATCCGTTAAAACTAACGAAATCACAGAATGGCTAGAAGAAGTGTTTGCCAGATGGGGATACCCGCTCTAACTGAAGACGGACAATGGTCCACAGTTCATGTCTGCAGAATTTGGAACATTCATGAAGGAGCGTGGAATAAAACACCACAAGGTCATCCCATATTGGCCACAGGCTAACGGCCTTGTAGAAAGACTGAACAAATCTTATCTAAAAGCCGTCCAAGCTGCTAAAATTGAAGAAAGAAATTGGAAGACAGCAGTTGTTAAATTCCTACAAGCATATCGAAGTTCTCCACACAGGATGACTGGCGTCTCACCAGCCGAATTAATGTATGGGAGGACAATGCAGACAAAGATTCCTCACATATCTAAAGATAAAAACCATAATATAAAAGTTGTTGTAACACGGACCGTGCAATCATGCGTATTAATGATAACTGATATAAGGAACACGATACGACAGACATAAAGTGTAAAAATAAATATTCAACAAAATAACCGAAAAAAAAAAGTACAGTTAATAACAGTATTGTACTTTCAAAAAACATTTTTAACTTTTAAAACATAGGACCGAAACAATTAAAAAAAAAAAATTACTTTTTACAATAATAGTGAATAAATACTTTTAAAATGTTTAAAATAAATATTTAATGAACTACTCTATTCAACTTGGCTTTTCAAATATAAGACGAAAACAAGTAATCTAGGTTTCGGAATAACTTACGATGATTCATATGCTTTAAGCTTCCGTATAAAGAAAATGGATAAATAGGTTTAAAATATTTTGAGCTAGATAGCTATTTTCTCAATCATGTGTTTACGATTCGAAATTGTTTGCCTTTAAGAACTAAAGAAAAAACATGAGTTGGTTATTCTGTATTTTATTAATACTACTTAATTTTTCTCTGAATACAAGACCTAAGACATGGATTTAAATATACAAAAAACTGAAATAATAACAAATTTAGATTATTGTCGACGTTAGTAACAATTACGACGAAACATAACATTTGCGTGTTGAAATGAAAAAAATCAGTCCAATGCTAACGGCTTGTTTGCAATAAATAAAACTAACGTCGAAAGATTTAGGAGAACTTCCTAAACGATTTTTTTTTTTAAAGAACTTGCCTGCCTGTTGTATCAGAAAGTCTTCCTTTCTGAAATGATTGCTGTAAATCTGAAGGTTTTTTTCCGAAGCGAATTTCACCCACAATGCTTTTTTTAAAGCTTTGTCATTCGGAAAAGAATGAAAACTTATATTGTTATTACATCCAGAAACCTTATTAAAGCATTGTGTAACACAACAAGTCCTTTCACCTCACTTTTTCTTGATTTTTCCCTCGGACATATACGCACGTGGTTGCTCAGCTGGGCGACTGATCAACCATACGACGTTGACTATAGCGCCATCTACATTTCATTTCGCTTCCCAAGAATCAACAGTTTGTGTTTACAAAGTGATGCCGAAAGAATAAAAGTTAAAAGAACTTTAGTAACGTTAATTTGTGGACTTTAATTAAAGAGGGAAAATCTATGCAAGATACAAAGTGACTCTTAATTTAAATGTTAACTTACATTGGTTGAAGCTCAACTATGTTTCAAGAATAAACTATTAAGAAATGTAACCTTTGAAATAGCTAATATAGCGATTTTGTTAAACGCATTCTATTTGTTTAATTTTTGGATCTCGTAGTTCATATCTTTAAAGTTCAATCACATAAGTTAAAATCTTGGGGCAAACAAGTTAATGAATTTATTTATATCAGCGATCCTCAGACGATACCTTCACATTCTCACGGAAGGGTTAGAAACCTCACTATCTGATATATCACACAATAAGGCAACATCTTAAAATAAAATAATTTCATCCCCTACACAGAGCTCTAAGAAAATCTCGAATTTTCTTAAGAACTACCAAAAAAAGCCGGGGTTTTCCATCACTTTTATTCCTAATATGCATTGACGAATCGTTTTCTTCCAAAAAAATATTAGCCCTAATTCCAAAGGTGAGATTTCGTAAAAAACTACCTTATCAGGGGCGTATATAAGGGGGGAGCCGAGGGGGCCCGGGCCCCTCCCGAAATAATGAAGATATGTCCTCCGAACGTTTTTTTTGGTTGAACAGATAGATTTTCATTGTTTTTTTTTTGTTTAGTTTAATAGATTTTTTGGCCCGGGCCCCCCCCGAAATGTCCTCCCAACGTTTTTTTTTGGTTGAACATGGGGTGTCGGCCCCCCCCCCCCGAAAATATATTCTATATACGCCACTGTACCTTATTATCTCAAAAAAAGGGAATTGATTATAATTAACAAAAAAAAGAACATCTTTATAAAAAATAATTAAATTTAGTTATTTTCAGTTTTAATAACGGATTTTTTTTTTAAGTGCATTAAGTTTATTTTTGCATTGCGAGAAAAACATAGAAAATTCGTTTCTTATAATCTTTAAAACCAATAAAGGCATAATTATAATTTTACTTAACAATTATAATTAAGAAAGTAAATTGAAATATCTTTGTCATATATATGTTTTCGTTTGATTTTAGAAGAAATCGTCTGTTATGGCTTTATCGCTGTTCGCCATTTCATTTCAGTAACGTTGCAGGCGCTCCACCTCAAAATACTCTCGACTACAGTAGCGCACTACGGTTTATGAGGAACACGTTTTCGAGAGTGTAGTGCACACTACGTAGCGCTACTGTAGCTGCCAGCGACCATACTAACCGCGGAAGTTTGAGTCGAAGTCGCTGATTCACTGCTTTCTAATTAATTTTAGCGGAAACGTTTGGAAATATCAGTTCCAATTATTAAGTTTTTCCGTGAATCCTGGTTTATTCCTAGATTAGTTTATGGTAAGGATCTGTTTCAATCATAATAAAAATCTTCATTCGATTGGTTGTTTTAAACAATGAAATAGGCTTATCGTCCGTGTGATGGCCGCCAATTGCATTTCAGTGAAAAAGTTGTTTCTCTTGTTTTATTAACTTAATTCCAATGCTAAGATATTCATTACAAAATTGAAACAAGGAAAGCAAACAAAGATACGTAAATATAAGGAATTTAGTAGGACTTCTTTCGATTAAAATAACAACAAGAATTTTAATAAAAAAAACGTAATTGAAAGCCTGTAATGAAAGAAATAAAATTTACTGGGTACATTAAATGATCGACTATTAACTATAAAATGATGAACATTGAGAGATCGATAAAAATCCCACAAAACTAAAAAGGTTTCCAAGATTTTAAAACTGTCTTCAAAATCAGCCAAAATGACCGATAACATAATTATCCAGAAAGACGAAAAGCCATTTAAATGTGAATTTTGTGAGAAGAGTTTTGCAAAATCAAATAATTTACATTCTCACATTAGAACCCATACAGGTGAAAGGCCATTTAAATGTGAATTTTGTGGGAAGAGTTTTGCAAAATCAAGCCATTTAAATGATCACATTAGAACCCATACAGGTGAAAGGCCATTTAAATGTGAAATTTGTGAGAAGAGTTTTCCAAAATCAAGCAATTTATATTCTCACATTAGAACCCATACAGATGAAAGGCCATTTAAATGTGAATTTTGTGGGAACAGTTTTGCACAACTAGGCCA
>JAFIDM010004035.1:0-14052 GCA_023159025.1 Thereuonema tuberculata | reverse complement strand
CTTTAGCAGAACTTCCTTCGATTTTAAAATTCAATATATTTTGTACTAAATGTAAAATAAAAGAAAAGTTTAAATATATACAGGATGACCGGGAAGTTCCCATACTCCCTATTATGTTATTATTATATTAAGGAAGATTGTTGTATATATTTAGATTACGATGCTTCTCCCATCTTTAGTAAATGACCTATATATTTGTATGGGAAAGTTTGATTCTTAGTAGGATGCATCCATTACATATACCCAAATTAAACGATTAAATTAAATAAAAACGGACTCTGAGGCGTGTGTCGTTACGTATACGAGCATCACGTGAGCAGCTGGCATTTGCTACGTTGTAATCCGTTGGGTTGGAAATGGGGCTTGACATTAGTGGTGTTCGCAAAGCGGAGCAGGTGTACAACATATTCAAGTTTCCGCCTTGAACAGAATCGGTGATGCAGAGGTGACAGCAGTTCTTCCGATAGAATCTGGCGCAACCGTAATGTCAGCAGGATCAGCTGCTATTCTCCGTATCGTAAATAAATTTCTTCATATGGCCCTAGGAAATAGTTCCTTCCCTTCCGATCCATTTTCCGGAAATATGGTATGAAGATGATGGCAAACTGCTAGTAGGGTTTGCGCTTGCGCGCTATCAAGTTGGAACCACATAATGCCCCGTGTAGCAAGCGGTACATGTTCGAGGAGCTGCTGTAGCACCTCATCCAGCAGAAACCGGAGATAAATGACCCCAGTGAGCCGAGATGGTAATACGTAGGGCCCAATCAACCAGTTACCTAAGAGTCCACCCACAGATCCACTGTAAACCTGCACGGTCTTTTTTTGCATAGTCATCAAAGAAACAAGCGGTCTTGCGTGCTTATTTTCTTCCGACTTCAATAGTAAACTGGCTACACAAACTAAACCAATTTTGATAATAACTTAAATTGCAAGCAAGCTGATGTGACAGCTGTCACAATCTAACAAAATGGTGTCGAATGACATTAAATACACCGAAGGGCTACTAGAGTCAACTTACGTAAAAAAACTGAACTATCTTTTTGGCGAACCCAATATATCTATCCCGAAAAGCCCGTAGAAGTATCCTTCAGCAATGTTTGCCCATTCCCTCACCGCTTTCCCGTTTACACCCAATAGTTCTAGTTTTTGCCTCCAGGTTAATATGTGGCATTATTGTGTGCAACAATATTTTAGTTCCAATTGTTGAACAACAATGTTTTTGTAGTTCCAATTGTCGCTTCCAGTTGCATATGTTGGCCTTTTCAGCAAGTTGCCCCCTCCCCCGCTGTTTTCACCTGTAGGGGTGGTATTTTTAAAAATTCTTTCTTTTTGAGTGCCTAGGTCATAAGGGGAAACTGATCCGAAAATTTGAAGTTCCAAGGTTCGGCTGTTTTGACTGTTTTCACTGTTAAGAAAGCTTATACAAAAATGTACGGATCCTATTCCGAACATTTTCGGAGATAGTTATTTGTAAATTTGAAATGAAAACTTAGAGGTATCACAAAATGTTTCTAATAATTGTTATTCAAGTATTAAATATCTTAGTTTCTAAAAAAATTTTCGAAAATTCCATCTTCAACATCAAAGCACTCGTATGATAGAAAATAACTCAACATTGCTCTCCAAATTTAAAATAATGTTAATTCAAATAGCTGTGACTCGAAAACCTTCGTACTAGGACACATACTCATATAAACATTTTTTTGTTTTGCAATGGCCGATACTGTGAACTTTTCTATTAGGACACGCTGTATAGTAGTTTAGCGAGAAAATAGTTAAATATTAGAATAAGATCAGTATAAAGATTAATTATTATTTCCAGTTACTTCTCCAACTCCAATCCTGTTTATTTGTAACTGCTGTACTTTATAGAATTAAAAGTAAATTAAAATAAAGCGCCTATAAAATGGTAACACATTAAAAGGTTGAGACCCAGCATTCTATTAGGCGACATCTCAGGATAGCTATTTCACGTTCTTTAGCGTTCATCAGCTGAGCATAGTCATCAGTAAAACAACAAGGTCTCAGTATGGAAGTGATTTAATGATAATTGGCAGAAAATGTTGAACCTCCAAGAATAAAATAAAAAATATACATTAAAAATAAAATATAGAAAATTCAAGTACCAGTCTCCGCTGGCCTCTTATGAATTTTTTATGCGCAATTAAATAAAATGTTGTTTTACTGGTGACTATTCTCAGCTGATGAACGCTAAGAGCGTGAAATAGCTATCCTGAGATGTCACCTAGTAAAATACTGGGTCTCAACCTTTTAAAGTGTTACCATTTTTAGACGCTTTATTTAATTGCGCATAAAAAATTCGTAGAGGCCAGCGGAGACTGACACATGAATTTTCTATATTTTATTTTTAATGTCTTATTATTATTTTTTATTTTATTCTTGGAGCTATCACATTTTCTGCCAATTTCTTTATATAACATTTCTTTAAAATAAAAGTACATAATTTATTTATTGTTGAAAATAGTTAAACGAAACTAAACTTAGAATTATATCTTACTGAATCATTATCAACAATCCTGAAGTAGGTTTGACAAATGTAAGTGAAAAATTGGCGTCCATTTATTCGATCTTCGAGATCAAGAGAAAGTCAAATGTTTACGGAATAGCGCTTTGGCATTTTTCGGCATATATTCACCCGATCAATCTTGACAGAAAGAGTTATTGATTCAGAGTCCACACAGGGTTATGTAATGATGTAACTTTCAGATGCGACAAAAATTAGCTGTAAAATCAATGCTGCAGCATTTTAAAGGTGTGACGTATCATTGCAGTGGAATTGACACTCAAAGACAGAACCTCAGAGTGACAAACAAAGCGATAACTGTTTGAGCTCCTGGCAAGGTTATCCCTCCGCAGCGACCACCTTTGCTGTCATCAGAAAATTAATGTAGCTGTAGATCATCCAGCATAAGACGCAACTTTTAAAGCTGCCTGAAGCATGATCGGTGTTTCGCAGTGCCTTTGGTCTGTCGCCCATCTACAGTCTTTTTAAGAAAAATCACTTAAACAAAAATGTATGGATTCTATTCCGAACGTTTTCAGGTTAGAATGAGAAAGAATTTGAAATTATGAGATCACTTCGAAACTTTCTCACGTCATTAGGGGAACCTTTCCCGAAAATTTCGTTCCTCGGTTCAGCGACTGTGCTTTGGTGAGTGAGCCTTTTATTTATAAATATATATATTATATTTAAAGATCAGTATTCAGTATATATATATATATATATATATATATATATAGAATTCTAAATGTTGGAATTTTGAGATAGTTTTTTTGAAGATTTGAAATGAAAAAAATAGAGATATTACAAAATATTTCTAATATTTATTAATCAAGTATTAAATAACTTATTATCTAAAAAATTTTCGAAAATCCCATCTTCAACATCAAAGCACTCGTGTGTTAGACAACGATGTATTACAGTGTGATGGAAGGACAGCATTGCCCTCCAAATTTAAAACAATGCCAATTGAAATATCTGTGACTCGGAAACCTTCGGTGTAGGACACATGTTCATATAATCTTGTTTTTTGTTCTAGGATTGGCCGATGATATGATTTTCTCGAATACAGAACTTTTCTCTTAGAACATTCTGTTCAGTTACTAAACGAGAAATAAGTAAAATGACAGAATTAGATCAGAATATAGATTCTTTTTCCAGCAACTTCTCCATCCTTTTTATTTATAACTGCTGTATTTAAACAACTTTTCTTTAATAAAAAACTGAATCTAATAAGAGAAATGACATTCATACCAAAAATAAAGTAGTTTACGATATTTCTTGCCTCAACTGTTAAAAAAACAAAATTGATCGGTTATACGAAGCAATCGATAATAAAAAGACTGAAACAACACCAGGTAAGCAATAGAAATAAAGACGATTTCAAATCTGTATTATATCAACACAATTTCGATCAAATTCAAATAATAGACAACTGTCTTCTCCCTAACATTATGTGAATCCTGGCACATCGTCAATTTATCCATAATCAACAGCGAATTGTCCAGTAATATCATTAGAAATTATTTGAACCTACCTTTCCCCGTTAGCAGCACAGTTGAAAATAGTCTATCGTTAGTCTGAAACGTTCTGTATTTTATGTTTTTAATCTGACGACAAAATGCTAAGTATTTTAGATTCATGTATTTTATTAAGATTCATAATTTTGAAACATTTCTTTAAAATAAAAGTAAATTATTTTATTTATTGCTGAAAATAGTTAAACGAAACTAAAATTGGAGTTGTATCTTACTGAATCAATATCAACAAACATGAAGTAGCTTTTCCATATGTAACTCAAAAATTGGCATCCACTTATTAGATCTGAGAGATCTAAGAGATAGTCAAATGTGCATGGAATAGGTCATCGGCATTTTTCGACTATTCACCCGATCAATTTTGACAGAACGGATTATTGATTCAGAGTTCACACATGGATATTTAATTACGTAACTTTCAGATGCGACAAAAATTAGCTGTAAATCAATGCTGCGGCATTTTAAACATGTGACTTATAATTGCAGTGAAATTGACACACAAAGACAGAACCTCAGAATGACAAACAAAGAGATAACTGTTTGAGCTCCTGACAAGGTTACACCTCTCCAGCGACCATCTTTGCTATCATCAGAAAATTAATATAGTTGTACTAGCCGGGTACCGTCGCTTCGCTCAGGAACCCTCGTATTATAACATAAAAAAAAGTTTTATTTATTTCGGAACTTAATATTGAGATCAGAGAATACACGACTTCCCAGCCCGTTGTGGCCTTCTCCGCTTAACTCAGATGTATTGCGGGTTGGCGCCACTCACCTGGGGTTGCGCCACTTACATTTTTGCATGTATCTTGCAAACGCAGAAACGTTTGTGAATGACTGATATATCGTTCGATAAAACTTTCAAATACCATCATTTTCTCAATATAATTTTCTCTTTCAAATTTTATACTTTTCGTTTAAATTGAGAAAAAGTCAAAATTTGACCCTTTAAAAGGCGCCATCTTGGAACCAAAAATTTTTTTTCGAAAGATTTTTGTAGCATTTTGTTTGTCTTAAAAAGATCTACATTTTATCCATTTGCAGGACCAATCTATCTCTTATAGTTTGGTCACAAAAATGGAAAAACTTAAAGTCTTATGACAGAATGACAGACAGAATAACGTTTTTATAATATATAATTTCATCGATCATAAGGCAACTTTAAAGCTGCGTGAAGCACTACCTTTCTGCTTTCAGCCTATCGCCCATCTACAGTCAATAACCTCATCAATTGTGTTTCCAGTGATGAGCTTCAGTAAACTGAATTGCAGAAAATATGTCACAGGTTCCCTTACACGCTTTGAGATCCTTTTCTGGCTGAAACTTATTAAAAATAAGTTTTTAAAAATAAAACGCATAGACCGGTAAACTTGAAGAGTGCATGTTGAGTGACCAACACCGAGCATCTAAATTTGAGGAGAGTTCAGTAGCCCTCCCGAATGTATTTGGTTTTCCTCACAGGGATTGTCAGTCCTTCTTCAATCCTTAAGAGATTTTCCGGTGCATATTTTTCCAGATAATGCATCTTCGGATAGGCACATGTACACACAAGATGTGGGTACATGGATATCCGTGATGATGCTATTGGCCAACAGTATTTGTCCTAAAATCCATCTCTGTTAAGTATATTCCAACTCATAACAAATATGTAATTAATAGATCAAAGACTACAATATTTAAAATGTTATAATTACAAAGCAGCTATAGTAGAGTCGCGGTAATCCGAGGTAATTGGGGCTGATGGTACCTCGGATTACAAAAAACTCGGATTATACGGAAAAAAGAAAAAAAAAACTGGAATTCAACTAAAACGAGTCAAATTTAATTTATAATAGATATTAAAGTTACAGATACATTAACAATGTTACCTGGTTACATGAAAGACTCTTTATAAACATTTACAACTTTAAAAAAACTTTCAAAGGTCTGCTTCAAAGTAGAGGCATGCCGGAGGGTCTGAAGTTCGCTCGAAAAATCGAACATACACTCACCCTCTAGAATTGACTAAATCTGTGTCAAAACCACAGACAAGAATGGAACGTTAATCGTCCGATTATGATCATGCTGGAGGCAGAGATGACCCTTTTACGACTTCTTGTAGTTTTCAACTAAAATTGGCTAGTGCGGCTGCCCCTCGGATTACACGGAATCTGGGATTATCACGACTCTACTGTATCTAATGAATATTATGACATAATTTGAATTTTTTAATTGATTGAAAAAAACAACAACAATTGAGAGTCAAAGAAGTTAATTATTCAAAAAAATGTGGGAAATTTTATGTTTATTTCACAAGACCAAAAAAACCAAGACTTCTAGAGAGAAACCCTACAAAGTATTAATTGTTAAAGTAGTTAATTACTACAAATTTTAGTGCTAACAGCATTTAATCTTTTTTTAATTTTTGCGTTTCGCTATTGATTTTATTGTGAGTTAGAAAAAATACATTGGACAGTTGTATTTTATTGTTTAATTTAATTTCAAAACAAAACACTCATTCACGAATAAATTTTCATAAAATTTAATTCAAGTCTTTATAGAAGTTTTGAGAAACACACTCGTTGCCAAGAAAATTAGCTCACCCAGAAACAGCATTCGAAGTGGAATGATACTTGGCAAAAACAATGAGAATGATGCTAATAATAACTGATTACAATAACAGAGCAAATATTCCCGTAAGACATGATACGTCGATAGTCCTTTTAGTACTACGTAATACTGTCCCTAGCCTGATTCCGAAATTTCCAATTTCATATTATAAAGTTACATTTACTCCTTTCCTATTTATTGTTTATGATCATACTGCAAATAACTATTATTTATTGAATAATAAAATATTATTTATTGACTTTTTATATTTTTCAGATAATAATTGGATTAAACAATAAATTAAGGTAAAGTTAAATAGTCTCTCTTCTAGTCTCTCTCTTTAAAACATCGTTCTGATAACAATGAGAGATGGAACTGCAACGTAAATCTAAACCTATGATTCATTACGAATTCTAAATATTCGAAGGAAAAGGAAATCAGATGAATGAATAGTACCTTAGCTGCTACAGATATGGAAGAAAATAAACAAAAACAGGGAAACCCTTTTCTGCCAGTAAGGAATTCAAGAACAGGTTTAGAAAATCCAAAGATTCAATCTTTCAACAGAGGTGTAATTATAAGCATCCCTGGCGAAGTGAATAGTACAATTTCTACTCCCAAAACCAAAAAAAGAGACAGCGAAACATCGCATTCAAGATTGTCACATTTGAAAGGATTAAAAAAGCCAACTGAAACAAACCTTAATCGTTCTGAAATATCAAATTTGGATGATAAGAAACCGAAATCAACTTCAGATGACCAAGAAGCGTCCAAAATCACCACAACCTCACAATTGATTGAATCGATTGCTATTGGCATCACTAACTTTGATGTAATTTTTAGGAAAAATATTGCCTTTGACAAAAAATTCTACTGGATTTTGGCTTTCTTCATCTGCTTGCTAATTTCCTTACAGCAAATTTCCAGTTTTTACAAACACTTTGAGTATTTTGAACCAGTTGCTAAGATTGAACTCATTAGACTGACAGAAGTAGAATTACCGGGTTTTATTATCTGCAGATTCACGGGGCCATATGTGTCTCCCAATTCTACCAAAGCTCCTACAACTGAACTTGTAGTCGAGATTAGAGTAAGTATTACAAATATTATTATAACATAACCAATTAAGGCAAAGAATTTTTAAATTGCTGTTTGGAGTATAAATATATTATCAAGGTTTTATAAAAAAATTAAACAACTGTTTATTATAATTTCACAAATTACAATCATTTATGATTAGTTCAGTTTCCGTCGCTTAGTGTTTGAGCAAGCAGAATACAAAACAGTAGCTGTCGAAAATCGCTTTCCTTAAATTATCATCAAATTCAAACTTTAAAAGCATAAATATTCTGATTGTGATTGGAAAGAAAATGTAGATTTGAAAACTCATATCTACATTTACCCATATCCTTTTGGATAAGAAGAGGTCCATTACTGATGAGAGATGGAAGGGATGAAAATGTTGAAATAATCTTATTTATGTTTTAAGTTTAACTATAAAGAAACATTGATCAAATTTTAAGAAAATCGCTCCAGTACTGTGACTTGGGATGGATTTTGAGGCGTTTCGGAGGATTAGACACTTGAGGCAAAAATAATCGTGATTTTTAAAAAATCACTCAAAAAGCCCGTGCATCTGCTTAAACTGTTTAATATGACATAATAAAAATTTAATAAACTGATAGTATCTATCAGTGTATTAAATTTTTATTATGTCATTTTAAACAGTTTAAGCAGATGCACGGGCTTTATAAGTGATTTTTTAAGGATAGACAGTGCATGTAAAAGATTAGTAATAACCATGATCTTGTTATAAATTGAACTATAAGTAAACATCGAACCAAATTTTCAGGAAATCGTTCGATTGTAGCTCAAAGTTACAATACTACATGCAACATAGGGCCATTGCAATTCAAACTACTAATACACAAGCTTTTCAAGCTTACTTTAAAAATGAGGGTTACTCAAATCTCCCCTCAACATATGTATACTATATGTACACTATACAACACTACTAAAAGTTCCCAAAATAGTATTAGATAGAACTAATTACTTTGAATATTGAACATTGCAATCCAAAACTATTAGGTATCCAAGAAATAACGTGAGGTGTTTGAAGCGCCATAAGTTCATAAATATTAGGTGCAGCGATATCAAACTTTGGATTGTAGGCTTATGAGGAGTATAATCTTGAGAATAAAGTTTCTAATTCACATGGTTACTACAAGGGCGCATATGACGGTGCTGTCAGCTAAGGAAATGGAGCTTTTTTTGAAAAGGCTAACACACGATAACTCATGCACTAGTCTTGAACAAGAGAACAGCAATGCCGTTGACGCTTGTTGACCTCACTTTACTGGTGAAAATTTATTATCACTTGTATTCGAATGACTCTAGGACATTACGTAAATACAGGCGTATCAAAGGAATCGGAAGGAATCGAGGACCAATATTGATAACACATTTAAGATGTCTGGTTCGCAAATGTCAGACAATTCAAATCTTTATTGCGAAACTAAATGTTTCCATTCCTGCTGTCGGCTATGTCGGAAATGTGGAACAGAACGATCGATCACAGAAGATGTTCAATGTGTCCTCCTTCATCAGAGACCATTTGCAATCGATGCTTACCGTGTTCTATAACATGTGGGTGCAATTCATCATGCAGACGCCCACATCTTACGGCGTTTATCAAATCCTGTAGCGTGTGTATCTTACCTCGATAGAACCTATCCTTGAGATAACCACAGAGCCAAAATTCATATGGGATCGTGTAAGCATAAGGATAATGCTTGCTAATTACATATCATTATTATTGATGCACTTTGCAATCGCATTCTTAGCAACACGTGATATGTGCATAAGAAACATCGTAAATTTGTTATCGATAGTTGTCCTCGATTCCTTCTGATGTCTCTGATCCGCCTGTATTCACGTAATACCCTAGTGGCAACTGATTATAATGTTTCAAGAGCAAAGCACGTCAACAAGTGTTAACGACATTGTTGTGTTCTTGTTGAAGACTAGTGCATGAGCCTAGGAGGGCTCCATTTGCATAGACGACAGCAACGCTACATGCCCCCTGGTAGTGACCATGTGAACTAACAACTCATGATTGCACTCCTCATGACCCAAAAGCCTAAAATCCAAAGTTTGAGATCGTTGCACCTAATATTTATCAACTTATTGCGCATCAAACACGAAACGTTATTTCTTGGACACCTGGTACCAATGCGCAAGATCTTCAAGGTTTTAAAATTGAAGGTTGTTCAAATCTTCCCTTAGCATATATGTATACATAACACTACAAAAAGTTCCCAAAATAATTTTAGAGAGGACTAATTTCTTTAAAGATTCTTTACCTGAAATTTCTTTTCTTCAAGAGAAAAATTCGGTCCAAGTGTTTTTTTTTTCTTTACTCATTGGAAGCTGCTTCTTCGAAACTGCTGTATATGCGAAATTTTTTTCGGAAATAAGTTAATTAATATTAGCCAATCGCAGTCAACTTTTAGAAACACGACACGTTAGAAACGACTTATCAGTCTCACTGTGCTTGGTGCACACCAAATTTTATTTAAAGACCTGATCACGACGATAACGAATAGCGCCTCATTAAGTGACGATGGCTTTGCTAGAGCATTAGTGCACACCGCCCGCACTGTACAAATGCAACGAGCAATCTCCTTATTGAATAGGAAAGCTGAACATATTATTTTAAGTCGAAACTATTGCAGATTAAATTCAGAATACCTTGTCTACTATCAAAACTTATCTAAATGATAAAATGTATGCGAATAGATCGATTCATGATAAATAGATACATCTTTCTATTTAAAACATATTCTCTTCAAAATCTGAATATTATAAAGTAAAATATTAGGGGGGACTGGGACTAGTTGGCATAGATTTCGGTTTTTGATTTTTCTATTTTTTTGTGCAATACTTAGGGAGATTCTGGTGAATGCGGCGGATTGCTTAACTTTTTGACTACAAAATTATATAGGACCCATTAAATAAATCCTTGTTTAGGTAACCCCAAAAACACTTTTCCTAAAAGCTTGTAACTATGCCAACTAATCCCGGGTGCAGGGCAGAATTTAGTTTGGTCGTACCAAATTTAGTCTTCCTCGTCTGGCCATCTCCAGTTTTTCCTCTTTTTTTACCATTTGCCATAGCTATGCCAACTGACCCCAACCTAACTATGTCAACTAGCCACACAGGGATTTCCAAAACAAGATGTACACCACACAATCCCAAACATCGGAAACGAAAGATTATGCTATATGCATGGAACCACAGTTATCCACTCTTTTGAAAACCGCCATCAGCAGCACCTCAATTCGATCTACACGTTCACCAGAACAAAAAAAATTTACGATGAAAAAATTTACTCATCAGTTAGGAAAACGATGAAACAGGGGTCGTTCCTTCGTAACACTTTCAAGCAAACTAAAGTCACAGGGAATGGTGCATCTTTACATACACTTCCCACTATCAAGATGTCAGAGCTCTAGCTACACGGTGGCAGGAAATAGAAGCTGTGTGCCAACTAGCCCCTTATGCCAACTGACCACGGTCTCCCCTAATAAATAAAATTAATCGACGAAAATCGTAGTACATGTAATAAAATCTATTATTTCACAATTTAGTTTTAAGAATTTTTATCAACATAGGTCATCAGTCATAATGAATATTTTTTGTTTAGTGTACATATCCCAACAACAATATAACGTGCGGTGATCCACCTACCATCGTTGCAGTGCAAACACCACTGGGAGCTTGTGAAAAAGTAACATTTGGTAAGTTATAGTTAAAATGTGTTCGTAAGAATTTTTGTAAGCTACATTCTTATAAGAAAATTACCAAAAAGTTGACCTTTACTTTTGTTACTAAATTACTGTATATTTTTGTCCTTTTCCCCCTCTATTTTATTCACTTTGCAGTACGATCTCGCTGGCTAAATGATAGCACCAATATCATCTCTTACTTAGGGTATAAAGAATTTTTTAAACTTTTAGTTACATTTGAAAGATAATCTTTCTTGAAATTTTAGGTACTTTTTCTTTTAATTCTCTTGGCAAAAACATCAGAACATACATTAAACATATATTAAAGAGAATCTTCAAAATAATAGTTTAATTGCACCAAAATAACAAATTATTATTATTAGCTAACAAATTACAGAAAAATACAATAGATTTCATGATTAAATTCAAATTATTCTTTTAGAAAAGACAGTAACCTATTTAAGATTGTAAGAGCGGATTTTATTTAAGGTTCTTTTAGTTAAAGAAGTGAACAATTAATTCACTCAGCTTAGTTGTCTACCTATAATTCTAGTTCTGATAAAGGGCTACACTTTCCTGTACGTACATAGATCCTTGTACATGAGTCAATGTGTAATACAAACCAACTGCTACTTAAGCAACTAAACAACAACAAAAGATCTTGCATTCAATACATCTACAATAACATATATACATAATTACGTTATATCAAAGTATTGTTTTCAGAGTGATTTTGCAAAGCAAGAAATTAGTATTTAAGTTTGTTTTTTTTTTGTTTTTTTTTGGTTTGATTATTGCTTCACTTCAGTGGCGTAGCGTGGGGGGGGGGACGGGTCCGCCCCGGGCGGCACTTTTTTTGGGGCGGCAAAATTTCGTAATAAATAATAATAATATCCTGGAATCGGAACTAAAAATTTGAACCATTTAATAATTAATTCTCGCTGAATATTGTCGCGGTTTATTATGAATTTCTCCCTTGTTTTTATTTTGATTAGTTCGCTTTATTTCCAACTCTTATTAATTTCTTATTTTTTCACTTTTTTATTTTTTTGTTTCTCACGACTTTCTCCATTTCGCCACTTTGTATCGTTTCCTTTTGTAAGGAAATAAAATCATGAATTGTAGAAATGTAATAGAGTCAGTGTGAATTGGACGACTGATGTTGCAGATGTTTGAACTCTATTCTTTATATGAAAGAATTAATTCTCGCTGAATATTGGTGAGCAAAACCAAGTGAGTATTACAATTTTTATTTTTGTTTTCCTGCTAGTTAGAATTATTTACTTTTTACTATACGGTCAATTTTGTAAGTAATTACTTAATATTAGTAGAATACTAAGTATATTAAACATCTTCATCAACACACAAAAATAAATGTAATAATATATATATTTATTCTAAAAAAATGCAAATTTTCAAGGAGAAAATCGTCTCCTCTTTTTCAAGCCTAACTACAGAATAAGTTGCGAAATTCTTAACAATCTCCGACTACATCCTACATAATATTGACTAAAGTACGCTGCCCAAATAATGCCACCTTAACATTTAAATTATTGTTAAGTCTGGAAATAAGGTGTATCGAAACACGACAATTATGACCAAGAAAGTTTAATCTTCTGTTTGAAGCATACCATAATGAAACATATGATAACTTTTACTGGAGAAGTATGAGAACTCAAATAAAAAAAATTTGCAAACTGGCGTTATTAGGAACACCTGGTACAATTAACGCCACCTACTTTCTAGTAACTTATCTTATTTAAAATTAAGAATTATTCCATCATTGTAAACATTATTTGTACAAAATTACAGTAAAAAGCAACTAAATTTGACTTTTTGTAAAAAAATAATAAAAAATCACTTGAAATTAACACAGTGTAGCTAAGCCAAAAGAGGAAATGTAAAAATTAATTCGAATATCCCCTCCTTTTAAATGAAATGAGACAATAAGACAAAATACCATAAAAAAACAATATTTTTCAGTTAACTCAATAAGCTTTAGAGAAGTAATCTTACAAAAAATAAAAAGTTTATTAGTGGCGTTAAAGCGCTACTGAGCACATGGATCACATGATACACTTGTTTGTCTACAATTTCCGAATTTTAAAAATAACTTTATCTTATCTATATAAAAGAATCTTCAAGAATCAAGAAAATATATAGTTTTATATAGTTAATCTTTGCTGAACATTAAAAAATCTATATTTTATCTTACATTGATATAGTAGCAGCCTTTCAGAACGAGTCCTCGACACGAAATAGTCGAAATGTAATTTCACTCGAAAATGTTGGCGGTCTGCTAATAACACACTTCAACACTAGAGGGCATGTCAATGCAAACTTCTTTAGTGCAGTACAGCCATCTCTTAGGTTAATGAAGAACTAGCTGTACCCGGCATGCGTTGCAATGGCACTCAAAGACAGAAAGGGCTCGTGAGAAGGGGCCGTAAATATAAGGTCCCAGTGTCGATCGGGGGTGGGACACTTAGGCCCTTGTGTCGCCATCCCCACCCAAGTGTGATGGACCTGTCCCCCACAGGAGAGCGAATTTTTCTCTTTTTCTAATTGATTTAGGGGCCCCGAGAAGGGGCCCTAAATATAAGGTCCCGGTGTCGAT
>JAFIDM010004034.1:2895-14054 GCA_023159025.1 Thereuonema tuberculata | reverse complement strand
GGTCAATTCATCCGTTAGTTCAATGGAAGAATCTCACCCTGGACCACCGCCTTAGTGATCACGGTAAGTCAATGCCAGGTAAGTATAATTTTTCCTGGGAAGCAACGCAAAGAGTATCCACAGTCTCTTAGGAATCCAAGTGGGGAATCATTTTATTCAAATGGAAATTATTAATTCTCAGTGTAGGAAATCTTAAATCATCGTGACTATTAAATACTATTAATATATCTGCCATTTCTCTGTAGAATGATAATAACTTGAAGAGGCTCATACCCAACTATATTTTCTGTAATTTCAGATGTCACTGATCGCCATTCCAACCAGATCCGGGAATTCCAGTAAAAAATTAATAAAGTAAAATAAATAAAAATTATTTTTAATAACATTCCACATCTCAATCACATTACAATAAAATATACTAATTTCATTCTATTCTATTGCATTATTTTATCTCAATTTGCTGTTAACATCCTTTTTTTAATGCATTTAATTCTTATGTATAAATTTAAATTATTTGTATTAATTTGAATGTTATATTGTATTCTTTATGTTGTATTAATACTAGGCCATTACCCGTGTACAGATTGATTGATATAGAAGATTTGAAGAAGAGATATGTTGAGATGGATGTTTGTTGATATAAATGATAAATGAAGATCATAGCTCGTGTATTCTTGGCGACGAATTGATTGTGATTACTGCTTGCCCAAGCGATAAAGACTGGGTTTAGCGCACTGCCAAAACAAGCCGAAGGGGAGAATTACATTCTAAAAGTTTATTATACATGTACGAGATTCATTCAAGTTATAACATCTCCGAATTTTTTAATCACTAACGAATCACACGAGAACTATGAAACTTGTGTCACTTCTCGACGTAATCTCTCTGCAGCCGTACACATTTTTCACAACGTCGACGCCATGATTCCATGACCGCTGAGAACGCTTCTTTAGGAGTCTGTTTTGACCACTGGAAAATCGCCGATGCAAGAGAGGCACGGATAGGGAATGTGCGGCCACGGAGATTGTCTTTCATCGTTGAAAACAGCCAAAAGTCGCTAGGAGCCAGGTCAGGTGAGTAGGGAGCATGAGATATCACTTCAAAGTTGTTTTCACGAAGAAACTGCTGCGTCACGTTCGCCCGATGCGCTTGTCTTGGTGAAACAGCATACGTGCAGCCTTTTCCACGTGCACGCAATGCTGGGAGCTTCTTCTTCAAAATATCTTCGTAGGATGCACCTGTCCCCGTAGTGCCCTTTGGAACGCAATGAGTTAGGATTACTCCATCGCTGTCCCAGAACATGGCCACCATCATTTTTTCAGCACTGGCGGTTACCCGAAATTTCTTCGGTGGCGGTGAACCTGTGTGCTTCCGTTGAGCAGACTGGCGCTTCGTTTCAGGATTGAAAAGAGGCATCCATGTCTCATCCATTGTCACAATCGATGAAAAGAAAGTCCCATTTATGCCATCATCACGCGTCAACATTGCCTGGCAACATGCCACGCGATCAGCCTTGTGGTCGTCCGTCAGCATTCGTGGCACCCACCTGGAGGACACTTTCCGCATTTTCAGGTCGTCATGCAGGATTGTGTGCGCACATCCCACGGAAATGTCAACTTCGGAGGCGATCTGTTCCACACTCATTCGACGATCCTCCAGAACAACTTTCTCCACTCACTCGATCATGTCGCCAGACCGGCTTGTGCGAGGCCGCCGTTGTCGTGGTTTGTTATCACATGACGTTGTGCCTTCTTTGAACTGTCGCACCCACGCACGCACATTAGACACATCCATGACACCTTCACCACATGTCTCACTCATCTGGCGATCAATTTCAATCGGTGTCACACCATGCAAATGGAGAAAACGAATGATAACACGCTGATCTTGCAATGAAAATGTCGCCATTTTCAGTATCACAAACTGTCGCTCACTCTCGCCGCTGCCGCTAGGGTACTGTGTGCCGTACAGCGCTGCCATCTCTGTCTCGCAATGACAAAAAGGACCCGCATATTTTAAAACGAACCGCATGTTTCTATCTGTTTCCAGTGCTGAGAAAAAAAATTCGGAGGTGTTATAACTTGAATACACCTCGTATTTCTTATTCTGTATGTGGATATTTTATTCTCGCGTTAATTTTAAACTCAATTTTGTGCAGTAATTTTTCACTTTATGCATCTCTCCTTTATATGTCGTTTGTTTCTGTTCTTGTCGGCACACACTCATCTCCCCTATTTTAACGCCGAGAAAAAGGTCGGAGCGACCAGTAAATCACGTGACCAGTCTCTTTCGTCTGGCTAAGCAGTATTCTTTCGAGTGAAGAAACCAAATTCTGGATTACTTGTGACTCTAGACATACAGTTGTGCGTGAGTGAAGACAACGTTCTCCAAATAGATGGCAACTTTATTTAGAGTCTGTCCTTGAGCTTTATTGATAAACATCGCATAAGAAGGTCTGATCGGAAATTGCCTTCTTGTGAAAGTGAATGGAAGTAGATTATTGCTTGGTTGCGTAGATATCCTATGGATGAAAACAAAATCTCCTTTGTGAGTTCCTGTTATAATCTCGGCTTCTATGAGATGATTATCGAATGAACGGCATTTATGAACGGTTGAGTTCCGTTGCAGTGTCCAAACTTGGGATTGATGTTTTGCATCAACTTTATTGGAGATCCAATCTTCAATGACAAACAATGTGGAGGAATACCGCTGATATTCAATGAGTTCAGATACTCAGGAGGATAGAGATGTTCGTGTTGTGGATCATCAGAAGTGTCAATTTTATTCGCACTTAAATACTCTGTAGTCTCTCCTTATATTCTTTGACTTATCATTCGATTGATGTTATCCACACTCGTTCTTCGGAGTTATAATTGTCAATTCATAGATAAGATATTTTTTCTATGAGCTGGTTGAATTGTTCTATTTTGCTGCAAAGATTACCACGCAATGTTATCATTCCTTCTTTATGTTGTTCTCGATTGTCTCCGATTCTGAGCAAATATCCGGCAAAATTTCTCTGATTCTTGTCATCTTGGTTGATGAGCCGCATATTTATCGTGAGTTTCTTGACTTTGACGTGATTCCAGGTTTTTGAGTAGTGATTTTTCAGTAATCTATCTAATAGAAATAGTGCTTCTTTCTTTCTTCGCTCTCTTTTTTATGTCCCAATTGATACTTTTCAGTGGTTTTTGAGTTACAAAAAGTGATTTTTCAGTATTTTACCTATTAGAAATAGTTCGTCTTTCTTTCTTGACTCTCTTTCCTTTATTCCAACATCTCTCGTGTACACGCGCTTGTTTTTCAATATCACAAAGAATTTGGTTCAGTAAGAATATTTAAAATATTACAACGTTTCGGCAATTATAGTTCTAATTGTCATTTTCGAATTATAAATAAACTGACGGATGGGAAATAAATAAACAATCTTGAGATTAAAAAAAAAAAAGATTGAATACATTCCTTATTGATGGGGGGGGGGACAAAGGACACATAAGTCAAAAAACAATATGAAGAGAGTTGTAGTCCCTATGGCCTAATGGATAAGACGTCTGACTTCTGATCAGAAAGTTGCAAGTTCCATTCCTGTCGCGGACGTTTCATTGTTAAAATTATTTCTATTTTCCATTCTCACAGAAAATTGCGCCGGACAGACAGAAAGACAGACAGATAGAGAAATAAAAGATTTTTGTAATATAGATTATATATTATTTTGTAGTAAGTTACGTGAACTGGGTTATGAAGCGATGTTAAAAAACAAAATCCAACATGGATATCAAGTGCAGTCAGAAATAATAGGATATTAACATAGAATTCCAATAAAAAAAGATCCTATCGCTTCACACCATGCAATTTAGAGATAAGAAAAAATGAGTATATAGTTTGGAGGGGAAAAAAAAAACAAAAGCTTTTTCTGAATTTTATCAAATTTAGGATTTATGAAATTTAGAAATTTTATCAAATTTCTTCCCTATTAGGAAGAAAATGCATTACAGAATCATCATCATTATATATTATTTCTCAAAGGGTTTTTTTTGTCGGAACGCTATATTTCCTTTACTACTTCATCAAAATCAATGATTGAGGCATCATTTTGCAGATTACGTTCCCCGCTAATGACAAAAAATAAACAAATTGTTTAAAATTAATGTTTTCGTTAAAAAACTTTATTTTTAAAAACTTTTTATACAAATGTAGACACGCTTTAACAGAAGCGCCTTATTTTTCGAAAGTGAAAATATTGCTTTAGCGTTGTAACTTTCAAATCTTTCCTTTTTTGAATAAAAATGCACTTTAAATGATATTTCATCGTTTATTTAATAACAACAGATAAAAAAAAAACCAAAGATTTATATTTTAATAAAAATAAACGATTTATTACAATAGAAACATAAAAATTAGTCAACTTCTCATATATTATTTTATATATTATTTCTCAAAGGGTTTTTTTTTGTCGGAACGCCATATTTCCTTTCCTACTTCATCAAAATCAATGATTGAGGCATCATTTTGAAGTACGTTCCCCGCTAATGACGAAAAATAAACAAATTGTTTAAAATTAATGTTTTCGTTAAAAAACTTTATTTTTAAAAACTTTTTATAAAAATGTAGACACGCTTTAACAAAGCGCCTTATTTTTCGAAAGCGAAAATATTGCTTTAGCGTTGTAACCTTCAAATATTTCCTTTTTTTGAATAAAAATGCACTTTAAATGATATTTCATCGTTTATTTAATAACAACAGATAAAAAAACAAACAAAGATTTATATTTTAATAAAAATAAACGATTTATAACAATAGAAACATAAAAATTAGTCAACTTCTCATATATTATTTCTCAAAGGTGTTTTTTTTATTTCCCTTAATACTTCATCGAAATCAATGATTGAGATATTTTCAAGATTACGTTCACCGCTAATGATGAAAAATAAACAGATTGTTTAAAATTAATGTTTTCGTTAAAAAAATTTATTTTAAAAATCTTTTTTGTAAAAATGTAGAAGGCAATCTATTGACAATCTGTTCATTTATTTATTTCCACATTACCATTCGGTGACTGATCAAGATACCATGCGAATTATTCGCACGGGTCAACTTTTTTATAAAACTTGAGAAGACGCCATCTATTGACAATGTGTTTAACTAACATGCACACATGTTATTGTTGGATTTGTTTATTATTTCTCAAAGGTGGTTTTTTGTTGCGAATTATTCGCACGGGTCAACTAGTCAACAATAATAATAATAATTAATAATAATAATAATAATAATAATAATCAAAATAATAATAAATATATATAATGCCAGCCGGGTACCGTTGCTTCGTTCCGGAACCCTTGCATACATAGCATAAAAAAAACTTTATTTATTTAGCAAATTAATATCGAGATCGGAAAATATGCGAGTTTCCAGCCCGTTATGACCGTCTCCGCTTAACTCAGATGTATTGCGGGTTGACCGCCACACATATAATGGTCATTTTAAAGCGAAAATATAAAGCCTCTTTATTCCCTATCCCCGTGGGAATTTCGAAAAATCCGGCCTTATTTTTTGTCTGCATCATAAAGGGAACCTCTGTGCAAAATTTCAGCTTTCTAGGTCCAAGGGTTCGGGCTGAACGTTGATGAGTCAGTCAGTGAGTCAGGACTTTTTTTTTTATACAAGTATATTGAGATTTCGTATTATATTTGAATCAAGGTTACGCAGTACAGAGAGTAACTCCTGTAGCCTACACAGAAATAATGAATTCGGAAAAGTTAAAGCCAAAACAGATATTCCAAAGTCTTCGGATATTTTTAACTGATATTAAATTTCCCGAATGAGACTTCCGTTATTTTAATAAAAAGTTAAACGTGGAACCATAAAGTTTTGTGAAAATTAGAAGTGTACATAAATAAACAAGGTTCTCGTATCCTGAGCTATCATCAAGGGTAAATCTGACTGAAGAAGCTTAATAATGTAGAAACAGTTGTCTGAGATTCCCTACACTGCGAGAACCTTTGTTTATTTAAGTGCAATTTTAATTTTTCATAACATCTAAGCTATCTTTATTTAAATGAATAATTGTACACAAAAGTTTTGCAGACGTCCAAAAATTTCAGAAAATTACAAACATAGAATGAAATATAACAACAAATTTAACGTGCGGAAATCATAATAATATCTCAAACTAACGAAACCTACAGGTTGTTCTAAGAAAGCCAAAAATAATTTAAAAGATGGGTTATAAACATAATTTCATATAATTTAATATCATCCAGATATTAGTTTCGGATGTTATTTACATCGATTTCCAAATCTAGCGAACACGAATTTATATATGAAAACAATCAAATATTACTATGCATCATATATTTCCAATAAAATTAAAAACATGCACATTTTATAATAATTGAATATTCAATATTTGTTAAATCTGGAAGTTCATGTTTTCTATTCATAAATTGTTTCCTTTGTATTGCATAAAATGATGATGGATGGTTTCTTCATTTACTACGCAATCTTAATTGACATTAAAGATAAAGCTTAATAAACAATAATTTAATTCCATTAAGCCAAATCCACAGAATTTGTTGATAGAGTTAATATTTGTTCAAGAATTCACTAAAGTTTTCTTCTAGTTGACGAAATGCAATTAGAAAATTAATATTTGAATTTCGATCTGTTTAAGCTAATATTGAGACATCTGAACAATAAAAGAGTACAACTTGCAATTTACTGAAAGTGTAAACATTAATAGAAGACAACTGCGCCCACACGATATTTCTCGAAGGATAGCTCAAAAGATAGAAAATAATGGATGGTTAGTGTTTAGTGGTGTTTCTGCAACGTTATCATTATAGCATAAAAATGGATAAAATCAAACATGGCTTAAATCCCACTCTATCAGCTGATAACTGGTTACCAATAGATGAAAGAAAGTCAGAAGCTTATAGGATTATCCAATGGGAAATTCTACCCTTAAAACTGCTTGGGTTTTGTCCTGTTAGTGGCGTGTTGAGGAAAAAGATTCCCTTCCAATTCAAATGGTTGAGTTGGAGTGCTTTGTATTCAGCTACTGTGGCTACATTTTTAATGACAGTGTTTATCTTAACAAGCAACGACCGTTTGCGATCAAATGATTTATTATTAAAATCACTTCATTCCGACGATTTCTCTTTGCGCATTCAAAATATCCTAATTTGGACATACGTTACAATCCAATGCTGTCAAGGTGTCCTTGTTTTGCGTTTGACAAAGCGCCTTCCGAAATATCTTCACAAATGGTACAATTTCGAGAACGACTCTGGTTACATTTTAACAACGAACTGTTTTGAAAATCGATTTGTTCAATTTACAATTTGGGTACTTAGCATAATAACAGTAATTTCAAAGCAGATAAAGAGGAGCTCAGGATTTTCTGTGTTGACTTCTAATGTACTGTGCGTCTATTTAGAGGTAACATGTAAACTTGCAACAGCCATTTTCGCAAATTTCACTTCACTACTCCAGCTCTCTGTGCTGAATTTGGAGAAACGTTTGCAAACAGAATCCCAAGAAGAATTGCAGACAGAACTTTACAAATCAAAACGAATCTACGGTAAAATTGTCGATCTTCTTAAAGATTGTAATGACATCTTCAGTTTATATTTACTTCTTGGAATCGTGTCTTATAGCTATTTCATAGGTAGCAATCTTTATTATTTTTTCACAATAATTATCAGTCATGAATTACAGAAAATGCATCTGATGACAACGATATGCTACATATGTAGCGACTTCTTGGAATTGGCCTATGTAAATTACTGTGGTTCTAGAGTACTGAATCAGGTAGGAAATTATTACTTTACATTCTTTAAATACTTCGCTAAATGAATTTGTGACAAATTTCATACAGACAAAATCAACCTTATCTTAACTAAAGGGTTTAAGGTGATTAGAACAAAATCCAAAGCTGGTGATCTAGGATATTACGTTTACATAATTCAAAAGCGATCTTAGGTAATGGTATGGAAATGTGGGAAGGCATTTGGTATAAATAGGCGTTGGTGCACTGCTGATGAGAACTGTAACTGTTTATTAGAACAGTGATTAGAAAAAAATCCAAAGCTTATGATCTAGGATATTCTTCTTCTTCTTCACTTAGGACCACGCGGAATCAACACATTTTGAGCCTTCTTCCTTGTCCAGTAGTTCTTCTTTTAGATGAACTTCTGCTCCTCCGACCATGCCCGTCGTGTTGGTTTCTTCACATCTTCCTTAAATCCCCTTGTGTTGACAATATGTCTGACCACATTTCTATCCTACAAATTTGGAGATCCTAACTCAAGGAGGTCCTTTTCTAATTATTTATATCCCTTTGGTCTTGTACTTTTGTTTTGTAAAAAAATTTAGATACGATAAGTAAATCTGGAATGATTCATTCTTTCCAAATGACCTAAAAATTGACTTCGTCGCATTCTCACTGTGTCAGTAAGTTTAGAAATGTGTTTATAAATTTCAGAATTGTGCTTGGGGTAATGAATTCCATTTTTAATTCTGGGCCCTAGAATTTTTCTTATAACTTTCCTTTCCTTAATCTCTAATTGTTCCTTCAATGTCTTATATTGAAGTTTGAGCGTTTATGATGCATTGAGAGCTTCAGGTTTAATCACTGTTAAGTAATGGCGAATTTTACTGTTCCAGGACAAACATTGTTTGTTGTAAACATGCTTAGTGTGTTGAAAAGTAACTTACATTTTCTGAATTCTTGATGTTACAGATTTATTTTCGTTGCCGTTTTCTGTGATCCATTCACCTAAGTATTTAAATTCCTTTACTCTGGCAAATTTATTAGCGCTAATGTTCACGTGCAGCGTTTTTGATATTAGTCATAAAATAGCTTTTTCATAAGAGATTTGAAGCCAATTTTTGCTGCTTGCTCTTTCAGCATAATAATCTGCTTCTGTGGGATGTCTCTGCAATTAATGCCATGTCATCAGCAAACGCAAGGCAGTCAATCTCAATACCCTTAATCTTTGGCCCAAGTCGGTGTGACGGTGCACCTGCCAATCTCCATTCTCTGACAACTTTTTCAAAAGCGCAATTGAAAAGCAATGGGGAGAGCCCATCACCTTGACGGACACCCGTGTTTATTCCAAACTCATGACTACATTCACCCATAAACTTTACTTTAGCTTTTGTTTCAGTGAGAGTGTCTTTGATAATATTTCTTGCTTTTTGGTCAGGTCCCAATTCTGTTAAAACATCAAGTAGTGAGTCGCGGTATATACTGTCATACGCTTTTTTGAAAACAACAAATGCGATGACATAATTTTTGTTAGCTGTGTTACGAAAATAATGTCTAGTGTTTTTCAAATTCAAAATTTGTTCCGCACATGACCGTCCCTTTCTGAAACCATCTTGGTATTCCCTGATTTGGTGGTCCAGTTGATTGTTTGCCCGGTTTAGTAGAGCTTTTGAAAGAATTTTATGGGGTCTGAAGAAGAGAAACGCCTCGATAATTGTTTGGATCAGTTTTACTTCCTTTTTTGTGAATAGGATGAATTATCGCCATCTTCCAATCCGTGGGGATTTTTTCAGTTTTCCAAATGCCCAATAAAATTTCGTGAAGCTAATAAAATTTTCTCCTGCCTTTTTCCACAGCTCTGCAGTTATTTGATCTTCCCCAGCCTTCTTGTTTTTTAGTGATCGAATGATTTCTTTAATTTCCTGGACAGTCGGTGGGGTTGAATCCTGATTCGTTTTGCAAGAATTGAACTGAAACTTTTCTTGAGGTCGTTTACTGTTAAGTAATTTAGAAAAGTACATTACGAGGATTTTACAGTTAGCATCGTTAGTATACCCCAATTATCCGTTTTCATTGGCAAAATGGAGTGATGGTACGGAAAATTTAGTTAACTTCCGTTTGAAAGTTCTACAATAGTTTCGTGGATTGTGTTGCTTAAAGTCGTCTTCATAGATTGTAACTTTAAATCTTCACTTTGTTTGCGCAATTTCCTAATTGATTTTGTAACAATCTTTCTAACATTTTGAAGTTCTTGAAAGGTGGTGTGGTTTTTAATATATGACCAATTATGCCAGGTTTGTTGTCTAAGTTCTTTTAAATTGTCACAATCATCTATCCACCAAGGGTGTTTTCTTGTTCTTGTTAGTGGTGCTATGTTTTCGGCTGCTTGTAAAAGTCCCGCTTGAAGTTGTGGCCAATTTTGTGGATTTAGTTTTTCAATTTCTTTCGTAAAGTTTTCATTATCCTTAATATTCTCTATGTCATACTTTCGTTGTGGTATTTGCTTCGTAAAATTCCGTTTTACAGGGATCACATCTAGGGAAAACTTAGTTGGATAATGGTCAGGATCCAAGTCCAGTCCCTTCAGAATCTTGATTTTCATTATTTCTCAAGTATGAAAGCGGGAGATCAGCACATGATCCAGTTGATATTCACCCAATAAGGAATTAGACGATACCCAAGTCTTAGTTTTAGACGTTTTCTTAAAGAAGGTCGACTTGAAAAATAAATCATGGTTTGTACACAATTCAATGAGTTGCATGTCGTTCTTATTAGTTTGTCTGTGGCCAGATCATTTCCAAACCCAATAAAGATATTTCTTCTCTTTGCCAACCTGTGCATTAAACTCATAAGGATTTTAACATGATGCTGTGCAATTCTTTTGTAAAACAGTGTCTATTTGATTCCAAAATTGTTCCGATTTGTCAGGTGCTTTCTTGTTAGTAATGTTAGTTGGCGCATGACGATTAACCAGAGTATAGATTTTATTCCCCGATTTTATCGTTAAGGTGAAAAGACGTCCTGAGTAGGACTTGAATGCCACAACTGATTCAAGTATTGATTTATCCAATATAGAGCCCGTTCCAAATTGAAGACAATAAGGTCATGGCTCGTTTACCCGGTTTTCTTTTGAAAATCCTAAGGTTTTCAGAATCAAAAGAGCTTTCATCTGGGTAGCGTGATTTTTTGGACTGCAATAATTTTAATCTTACATTCTCAAGATTTTTAAAAAAATATTAAATGTTTCCCGGCTTTCAAAGGAGAATTATCATTAAATGTCATTAGCCAAATCCGCGATCTCGGATATTACGTTCACATAATTCAAAAATTATCTTAGATAATGACATAGAAATGTGTGAAGGCATTTGGTGTAAATAGGCGTTGGTGCACT
>JAFIDM010004032.1:0-14056 GCA_023159025.1 Thereuonema tuberculata | reverse complement strand
AGCTTTCGCGCCAAACCTCAAGGGTGAATTCTGCTGATGATTTCTAACAAGGATGAAACAGCTGTTCAGAATTCCCGTTGATGTTGACTCATTGTGCGAAGGCATAGTTATTGTCCGGTTGTGATTTTTTTCTCTCTAATTATGAAAACATCTTCATTGGAAACAAAAAAAGAAAAAGAAATTAAAATCTAATATCAATGAAATAAAATAAAAAATCCCAAGGGAAAACAGGAAATCACTTCAAGATTAAATAAAAAAAAAAAGCACTTAATGCTTTAATGACATTTATTTTGTTTTATCTGTATTAAAATTTAATCTAACTATTTAAAATGGGAAAGTAACAGAGATAATCCTTGATAACCTTCAAATAGAATTAAAATCATAAATTGGATATAAAAGTGGTTTTAACGGAAATAAGGTGACGATCTTTTAATTCACACTGAAATTTACACTTCAGATTTAATAGCAATTAATTGCTGTGACTTCCTGCTTATTTCCACTAATAAGTGAATGTCAAAATTAATTCAAAGACACAACAACAACATTGTCTTCCCAAAATCATTCCTAAATTTAGGAAAACCAAGGTTTTTATGTATATTTTGAAAAACAATCCAAGAAAGAGTAGAAATGGAATTTAAAAAATCTGTCAAAAAACATTTTTACAAAGACACAACATTTTAATTTAAGAAATAAACCACTTTCTCAATGTTTTATTAAAATCAAACAAAACCAACTTTCTTCAAAAAAGAAAGAAAAAAAGAAACAATTAATAAAAAGGTTTCCATCAAAATCAATCGGAGAAGGTGGAAGTAGTTTAAAAATAAAATTCAAAATAATTTAAAACTTCACGGAATAAAATGAGAGAAGGGGTTCAATTCCCAATTTCACTTTTTAATTCTCTTGGTTTGTAACGAAATCAATTCGTCCTCAAATCCTCTTTTTCTGTTTCTAATCATTATTACTCGATCGATTCATTCAATAGTAGAAACACATTCAACGCACGACTCTACATGGAATTGAAACAATAAATTACAATAGAATGGAACCCAAAAGGATGCAATAATTTCAATGCTTTCAATTTAAAATGTTAACTACTAATATTTTCATCAATATTGTGGGGTGTTTCCCGTGGTGTCTGGTTCGTAGTGAATAAAGGTGGCTTAGACTTGTTGGGTCTGACCGGAACTCTGAGAACTGTAAGAACTGTTTATTTTGGGATTGCATCGGTATTTATAGACTATATACAAATGATTTGATTGGTTGTGGCGTTTACAATTTATTGGTTGATTTAAATGACATATGATCACAACGGGTTTTTAAACCGTTGTGATTTAAATAAAGTGAATTCTTTAAAAGAGATGCTACAACAGTCTGAATTTAAAGATAAACAGATTAATAGATAAATACAGAAAATTGAATAATAATGATTAGAACACTGAAAAACGGAATAACTAAAATACAAAGGATAAAATTATGATAAAAACTATAAAATAACTAGAAAAATCACTACAATATAATTATAATTTCAGAAAACCTCTCTCGTAGGGGTTTTGTATATCTTGTATTAAGGCAGAATGGGTAAGAGGCTTTACATTTTAATAATATTTAATTCAGCTCTACAAAGGTAGAATACCCGTCGTTGCTCGGGAAAAAATATTAAATCATCAAAACGTTTTTCATAATATCTCAAATTTGATTTGTTTATTGAGATTAATGGTTTCTTTAGTAATATTTAGCCAGGATTTGGCTTCTATAGTGAAGCAAATTAGTGTTACATCTTTCCTTAGATGAAGATATTCAAGTAGACAGAAATTGACATGCTTTATAAAACAAACAATTTTACGTTTTCTTCAATTAACCTTTGACCATTGAATTGAAACGTAGCTTATTAGAAAGATACAAAGCAGAGTATCATTTTACAATTTTACTTAAGTGAAATACATTAAAAATAGATATCTATAAAAAGAAAGAATTTATTACAATAAAAACAGCTTCTATATTCAAGATCTTTAAGCATATTTCAAATGTAGATTTCTTTATCAATTATTAACTACATTTAATAAAAGAATCTGTATTTTTTGGTAGATTCCGCTATTTGGGTCTATGTTTTTTATCATTAATCCGTTTCTTTAATCTACGCAGAGATCTAAATTCTTTGGAAGTTTTTTTTTACAGCTGTAACCTCTCTCTCTTTCTAAATGTATGTTGAAAAACACAGTTTTACCAAAATGTCTTTCGTTGTCTGGACTAACAGTAGATAGAAACTTATTTATTTCCATTTCCGAAGCAGAAAATAGAAAAGACGAACCATTTAATTAACAATTTCCTTAGAAATCCTTCCATTTTCTATTATTTTAAATACAATTGCATTTTAATATTTTCCTATAAAATTGAATTTTCTGCTGAAAGATCAATAGAAACTTTGTTTTGGATTGTATTAAATACTAATAAATCATGGATTGAATTCTCTCTTAGCGACGACGCAGACCAATTCAGGTGGTTTGTTGCCGTAAATCAGGGTGTGTTACAAGTGAGGATCCCCGGAGGCGAGTGTCCGTCACCACAGGCCAATCATCGAAGCACATCACCATAGCTAATTAGCCAATCAGAACCATTGAACAAACACGCCTCTCATCAACCCTTTTTACTTCTTAAAAAAAAAAAAAAGGAATAATGATGTTGATCTGATTGGTTCTCATAAGAAGCTCTTTTAAGTCAATCGATGATAGCTTTTCATCACCAGAGACTAAATCAACATTGCTTCTAAATAAAAATAATAATAAAGAGTTTGGGGGGGGGGGGTATTACAGAGAGAAAATTCCATAATAAATCAAATATGAATTTTCAATAAATCCGTAATATTTAAAAATGTACTAAATAGAAAAGTGTCTTCCTCTCAACCATTCGAAGTAATTTCAGCTCTGGAATTAGATATTTAAGGAATACAAATAGACACGGCAGCCATTAGAGAAAAAAACAATCCAATTCTAATGTCTATTTGTTTTATTGATGCTTTTCATAAAATTGTTTTGGGGCTTTCAGAATTCACAACTGAACATTTTAAAATACGAACCTAAATTTAGTTCAACCATCTGAACTACAACATTTAAGCCCCATTTTTTTTTTTTTTACTGTACAAGTGATACACCAAAGCCATTTCTCCAAACAGTACTTTTGTAATGTGTTCATTATTAAAAAAAAAGGTCTAATTTTAATATTGTGCTGTATACTACCAGTTTATTACACAGAACAATCAAAAATCCATTTTAGATGGTAATAAAATCTATTTAAAAGCTTCATTAAAACAAGGGAATATAATTTTATGCTGAAGCATAAATTTCAGGGCGACCCACAATAATAACAAAATTTAAAAATAATAATAAAAAAAGGAAGTACATTAACGAAAGGAAAAATAAAAAAACTTAGGGAAAAAATAAAAAGAACGTTAGGAAAACAAGAAAAAAATTCACGCGGACATTGAGCAAAAAAGATTTCTGAAAAAAAAGATTTTCTTAAAGAAGAAAAAAAAACCCACGGAAAAACACGTAGATGCACGGATTCGAACCGATAACATTCAGCATACGAATCCAAGAATTTACCGATCACGGTAAAGTTGACAACTGAAATGAGGTGGTTGCATTTCTAACATTTAAGCTAATAGCGGAAATTCAATGAAAACAATGCCAAATATCTCGGACATTGAGGCGTTGGTCCCTAAAAACACCTCTATTCCTATGTTGTTTGGGCCTCTGAACACGATGGTGAAGTCAGTTAGTCGATCCGACCCTCCGTTCCGGAGTTGTTAGGGATGGACAGACACGGATGGACGGACAGGACAAACATAAAAGCTACCGATTTTGGTCACTAAAAACGGAAAACTCGTATTTTAATTATTATAATAATAATTAAATTATTAAAAATTTAATTTTTATGATAATTTTTAATGAAACATTTAACTAATTGTCATGAGTTTAGCATCTTTTAGGTGATGGAGAAACTAAATGAGAGGAAAGTTCTGAACAGTTTAACAAAGGGATCCAAGACTCCCACAAGAGGAGATTCACGTCATTAATAGAAGACATTCAGTAAAAGTTAAACATTGGAATTATTAAATGAATTAACAATTGTATCATGATTGTCTGTAGAAAAACATAAGATTGTTAATTCTCAGACTCAATTTCATTTAGATTAGGTAAAAATTTCTTGGTAGAAAAATTCTTGGAATTGAATCAGTGTGGCACTGAAATCACAGACAAAAGTGACCTTATATGCGATTTAAGACCTGACCATATTTAATTTAAGACCTATTTAAGACCTGACCATATATCCGATAATCCATATCAAAGAATTTCTATTCAATGAGCCGGGACTTTAGAAAAGTGACCTTATATGCAGGGTGACCTTACATGCGGGTGACCTTATATCGAGGTCTGACTGTATGTTGTTATATTTTATTAATTTCGATTCTTTATTTAACTGAACCTAAGACTATGTTAATGAAAATCAATGCAAACGATATAAAATAAAATGTTGTTATATTCGTGCAACTATTTGAAAACAAAATACTGAAAAGAATGAATTCATAGAAAATTCACTTGCTTTGAAACTATGTATAAAAAGATATAGGAAATAACAACAACAAAAAGAACTGTCTAGTTTATAAGTGCTTGTTAATATAAGTAGGTAGTAATACCGTTATATAGATGGAAACAAGCGATTAATGTGTAATTATCTGTTTATAGACAAACCTATTATAAACTATTTAAATAATTTTCTGTATACAGGTAGTTTATTTATAAGTTAATAGAAGAATGAATTAAATTACAATTTTATTTAATTGCATAAAAGAACTCCAAGTATTATCATTTAATCCAAAAACTTAATAGTATTTGTATTATGTTTCCAAAATAATCAAGTTACCATTCAAAAATAACTAGAACCACTCATGTATTCCGAAGAAATGAATAGAAATACTTTGCAAGGAAATATACATATAATTTATATATAGATAGATAGATGTTTTGCGCAATGCTCAGGCACTTACACTTATGCCTTTGACCTCAACAAGTGACAGAAACTGTGAACTATTTAATCGTTACCTCATGTACATAATAGGAGGCAATTCACAGAAGAAAATCACATTAATGTTGGCGATGGGATTCGAACCCACGTTCAAATGTAGCAGCCTCGTAGGAGGCCATTACATTGACCACAAAAGTATAATGAATAAAGCGAAAGCAAATCCTTCAAGAATGAAATAAAGAGATTGTCTATTTTATTCACGCTTTGAACTATCGGGGATAACTGGTTCGTCCTTATTATAGCCTTTCACGTCCTTTTTTTCTATTGATCGTCTATAGAAATATTAGGACTAGCTGATGAGTCCTAATAAAGACGAAACAGCTATGCCAGATTCCCGTGAATAAAATATGCAGTCTTTTTTAATTTTTTTTTCATATTCCTTAAAGAATTTTTTTAAAAGTGTTTCATTATAAAAATAAAAATCCACAAAAATTTATTTCGATAGTCTGCTATTATTTTGTTGTTTTTATCTTTCTTATTTGTTATTCATGGATTGTTGGTTTCTTTATGTAGTTTCCAAATGGTTCTTATTCTTTTGTTAATTTCGGAGCATTGATGTTTGATTTGTCCCAATGATTGAATTAAAATAACCCTTAAACTTTAAACTGTGTTTAGACATTATTAAATTGGATTCTACTTAAAAAGAAGCAATTAAAATAAAGATATGGTAAAACAATTAAAACCAACCGTTTCCAACGTGTCAGAGTAAAACTGTAGAAAACCCTTTTATATAGTTTGAGAATCGTGAAAAAGTGACTGACACATAAATTTAATCCAGAAAATATTAAAAAGTAGTTCAGAAGATCTGAAAGTAAATCGATTAGTAACAAAAAGAAAATATATGATGCAGTGAAACGAAATGAAAATAATAAATTAATTTAAAAGAAGAAATTCAACTGATAACTATATGATATTAATTCAAGTAATAGTGCACAAGGCTTACACGGAGAGGTTTCACAAATTCATTAAACTTTTTTTATTTAATGTGCTACTAACAAGGAGAGGTCACGGCCTATACATCGAAAATCAATGCCCTTTTGTGAGGTGAAAGTACTAAATGGAGTACTTCAAAAACATATATGGGTTGAGGGGCCAACTCTCAACCGTTTTCGAGTTAATGACATTGTTTTCATTGATTTCCGAGTATTATTATTAACTTTCTGTTCGTTTTCTAAGCAAGTGTTGTTGTGGTCCAGTGGGTTAAAAAGTTAGTCTATAGATGTAAGGATTCTGCGCGAAGGACAAGTGTTTTTTTTTTATTTATTTATTTATTTATTTATTTATTATTATTATTATTATTATTATTATTATCATTATTATTATTAGGGACCAACCAATGGGACCACAACAATACTTGTTTAAAAAACGAACAGAAAGTTAATAAGCTAATACTCAAAAATCGATGAAAATAATCTGAAATTTCTCGAAAATGCTTGAGAGTTGGCCCCTCAACCCATATATATTTTTGAAGTATCCTACTCGAGTACTTTCCTATCACAAAAGGGCATTGATTTCACGATGTACAGGCCGCGACCACCTCTCCTTGTTAGTGGCAACACTAAATAAAAACATTTAATGAATTTGTGAAACCAGTCGTGAATATGATACACAAAAGCTTTTACAGCAGACAAGTTTTTTTTTTTTTTAGTTATGTTTGTAGGCATTTTTAACTTAACGGATTTATTCACACAATGTTAAATCATTTTCCATTCCAGATTAATGAATTGTTTTGATTAGCGTAGAATTTTATAAAGTACGAACAATTTCTACTTTAAATTAAATATTTAAAATAGATATTATATATATATATTTGCATTATAACAAGTGAGTAACAAGTGAGAATGACATATAACTAACAAAATCTAAATACGTCTTTGTATATACTGTATATAAACATGTATAAAAACAATTATATATACATTAATGGTAACTACGGAAGACACAATGGAACCAAAAACATTATCCCTTCCGTAGCTATCAAACTTGTTATTATTAGGCATGTTTGTTATTATGTATATACATTATTTATTCAGATTTAGTAGTTAATTATCTTTTTATGATTATGTCATTTGTTTAAATGTATATTTTTGATTATTAAGTGAATACAAACAGAGGTTTTAATTAAGTATAAATTATTTTTTAATAATTCATTAGAATAACATTAAACCATTTTTTTTCTTTTTAATAATGATTGAAATTGCAAATTTCCTTTCTCTTCTAAAACGATCTTTTTTTTGTTTTTTTTTTTGAGTCTCAAAAACCCATAAATCTTATGATAATTACATGGTGTTTCCATTTGACTCTAATGATAGGTTTTAATCTTCCCTGATTTCGAATTTAATCTTTGACTTTTAAAGATCACTTTTCGGCCGCGAATTCGTAATATTGACATTGGAAATCCTATCGTTGGAGGGAGGAAGCGTGTATGAATTGTAAATTTCCTAATTGCATTATTTCCTTGTGAATCTCATCACTAAGGTAAACACACTCGACCGGAAGGATTCATTTTCACAGCGGAGGGGAGATTCTAGATCAAACACGTCTGGCGCCTGGAGCAGAGGATTTCAAGGGCGGGTTGTCAGTTTCATCGGGTCCAACCCATTCGTCACGTGATTTCAGGTTCCTTCACCCTTAGCTCAGTGAATCTGTCTCCGTTTCATTTAGTCAAAGAATCCACCAAGAAATGATTCTTACATTAAAACAAACAAAGAAAATCAAAACCCACCTCGAGTATTTTTCTCTTTCCGAATAATTTTGAATTATTCTTATCTTTGAAAAATGACCGAAAATCCTCTAAGTCCGTTGCAATCTTGACAAATCCAATGTTAAGACAACTTGTGGCATCAACCGCTAGAAGATGTTGCCAAGCAATAGAGTTTAAGATGAAACCAGCTTTTTTTTTTTTTTGTTCGAAATTAGAATCAACTAAAACTTATTATATCTTGAATACTAATGTAATAAATACAACTTTGTGAAAATATTATAGTTTCAATTTTTAAAAGAATTTTGATTTATAATTGAAGTTTAATAATAAAAAATAAATAAATTAGTGATAAGAAGTTTTTGTTATCAGTTTTTGTAGAAAAATCAACTGGCAAATTTTAATATTAACAATTAAAATATAATAAAGAAACTAAATGAAAGTTGTTTAAATAAGAAATTTTAGTTTTTCTTCTGCTGTTTTTTTTTAAAAAAACCACCTCAATTTGAAAATCATAACTTTTGAATCCATTTCAGTTGTTTTTGGATCAATTATTTATTTTTTTCCTAATATTATAACAAAAACTGTAAAAATCAGAAATAAATAAAATTCTTTCCCAATCACCTCATAATTTTCAATTGCGAAAATCTTAAATATGAAGCAATAAATTATTAATATTTTTTCCAAATGTGCGAGTTTTGTTATTAAAACTATTCCTTACAAATCAAAATCCATTTTATTCATTAATAATTTAATTCTATTTTATAAAATTTTACATCTTTAGTCACAAGTAAGGATAAGTGAGGAAAAAAGAATAGGAGGGGTGGGGGTGAGGGGTTAACTTCTTTTAAACATGTTTGTAATAAAAAGCACAAGTTTATATAAAAGAGCGAGACGCCATTTACTTAAGTAACTCTGCCTGGACTTTAAAAAAAAAAAAAAAAAAAAAGTGTCTCGAGAAACCCCTTGGGAATCTAAAAGAGACCTGATAGAATAGACAAGTCAATTACGATTGTTTAAATAAAAGGTCGTCTAATCTACACATTTATTTATATCCAGTTTATTGTGTAACAGAAAACAATCTTATATCCAATCTGTTCAGATTAGGATAATTTCTTAATTTTTATGGATTATTCTCGAAATCTTATTTTTCTATTAAAATTTCCTTCATCTGAGTCTCACAATAATAATTTGTATCAGTAATTCTAAATGAAATATTTTACGTAAAAAACAATTATAATGAGTCCTAATGCACAGAGTAAAAAATAAGCTTAAATAAAGTCACGTGACATAATTAATTACCAAAAAGTAATAATTTTTCCTTTCGCATTTTGAGATGCTGATATCTTGGAAAGGCTGCTTCTCCTCATCTCTGTGAGTTCCAAAATAAAAGTAATTTAACAAACCAATGGCTTCCATCTTCTTTCTTTCAACCTTTTCCCACTTCTACGTGTCTCTTCTTTTATTCTTTTTCTCCATTCCTCTCTCGCCCATCCTTTTTACCTCAGATCCACAGTCACCTGATCTCTCCATCTGAGTTTGGGTCTCCCACGTTTTCTCTTTTCTGACACCTCCAATATCCTCACTGCGTAATCTTCATTCCTTCGTTCTATCATCTTGGTCTACTTTCCTGAATTTTCCTGGTCCCACCTTGACTGTCCCTCTGATGTGTTGATACTTAATCCTGTTCTCTCTCTCTCATTACACCACTCATCCATTCTTATTTCCACTTTCCTTTCCTGTGACTGCCCATATCTTAGTAGCATACACCATTGAAAGTCTTACCACCGTCTTGTATGATTTTCCTTTCATCTTGCAGTTTACTTTCCTTCACTGATCTTCCTCCAATTCATTCATCCACATTGGATTCTACTTCATCCTCTAACCCTCCGTCCTTCTTGAAGTTTGACCCCAGGTACTTGAATGTTTCTTACTGCTGGTAACCTTTCACTTTGTACTTTTATAAATATGTTCATCCATTGGAAGTAAGCTTAAAATTTGGGAAACAATTATTCAGAAGTTCACTTTAAATTAATTCCAAAAATAAAAATTTTGACAATAAATACCGGTATTCAGTTTTTATTGAATTGAAATTAACTAACTGTTGATTAATTCGATATTTTTGAGGTGAGAAGTTTTTTATACACGGAACTACCACAAACACTGAGACAATCGCTTTCTTTTCCAGTACATGCCACCAAACCCCGCATAAAAACTTCTCTTTCGTCTGTGAGCCAACGGTCCATTGCTGATCCGGTATTACAGTGCTCTGAGCCTCACCAGGGGCAGTGAAAAGCGCCACTTGACATAAAACAATTTGAAACGTGTAACCTGGTCCGACGATCAGCGGTTCCAACGGTTTTGGGCAGATGGACGATTACACTTGTGGAGAAAACCCCACAAGGCAATCGGATGCCAACAAAGACAGTCCAGTGCGTAGGATATTATGGTGGGGGGTGTTTTCCTTAACCCTTGATACACCTGTAGACATCAATGTCCTACGGAACCATCCTTTGCACCCGTTCATGCCATAAATTCACTCAGATTGAATCAGGCTCTTTCAGCAGGACAAGGCGTCACCGATAGGTCCGCAATCACAAAATTATGGCTGGAGTAATATTCCTCTGATTTTAGCTTCATGAGTTGGCTAATCGTTCTCATGATTTGAACCCAACAGAACACAGTTCAGCTGCTGTTAGTGCCAGGGTTCCACCATCGGCGAATATTAGGCAATTGTGGACGCTATTGAGAAGATATGGTGTCTACACAGTACTCTTGAGTCGATGTTACCGTGGTCATCCGATTGAAAGGATATATCAAGAACGTTGTCTTCTTACAATTAGCTTTAGGGAATCCCAAAGATAATTACCTACAAATATCTTTAGAAGAAATCCTTGATTAAAGTTTAAGCTTCTACAGTAAGTCTTTAAATTCTGCTCTAACAATTAACAACAAAAAGATAAAAAAAGTTGAAATTTACTCTTAATAAAGATAAGAATGGATTTTGTAAATTTGTAGAAATTTTTGTAAATAATTTATTTTTTAAATTTAACGAGATTCTATAGCTTAAGAATAAATAAAGGTGTCACAACGGGCCTGTCAAACATCAACTGAAATGCAGATATTGTATGAAATTCATGAAGTCATGAAAGATAAAAGGGAGGATTTACAAACGATCTGTGGACCTTATATTTATAATTATTAAAAAAAAGAAATAAAAAGATAGTATTAAAAAATTAATTCTATTTTTTTAACTACAAAAACGAAAAATCTACTGAATATAAGCAATTAATTTTTTTTTTTTATCAAAAAAACTAATTCATTAGGCATTTATTATTTAATTCCATCCAAAGTGGATCAAATACTACTCATCGGTTCTTCTATGGGAAATGTCAACATTATGATGTAAAAGCGATAAAATTCACTCAACTGATAATCGCAAGAATATGTTGTATGAAAAATATCTGCCCAATATTCGAGAACATTTTTTTCGTCAATCATTCATCGCAGGCGACAACTGAATGAAGAACTGAAACGAATCATGCATATTCTCTAAGTTCAATCTGTAGCTCCATATGTTTGTTTTTAGTTCATCTGGATGAAGTGATAATGAAAGTATCTTAGAAAGGAAATAATGTTTACACACACATATTAATTTTATGCATTAGAAAAAAAGTGTTTCAAATCAATATTTTATTTCAAGATTTCCCAGCAATTGCTGTCGTTCACTGAGGATTCTAATAAATAATAGAAGAAATAAATAAGTTTCAAACAGAATTGTTTAGGAACTGCCTTTACATCTCACTGGACAAAACCCTGTTTTGTGTTTTTCTTATTTTTAAGTTAATGTCATTTTTTAATTGGTTATTTATTTTCTTCTACTTACTTTTTTTTTTACATCAATTGATAGAATTCGATTGAAATCAAAACGTTCTTTCTAATATTATTTCTTCTATATCAGCAGTTAAAACGTTCTTTTCAAATTACAAAGAATTCTTTCGTTTTCTTATTTAGTGAGATGGAATTTAAATCTTTTACCTGAATCATAACTTAATTTATTTTATCTTTATTCTTCTCTTTTTCATTTTTCTTTTCATCTCTGTAAAGAAAAAAAAAAATCTTCTTTCTGTTGTTAACGAAAAAGTTAAATTTGATGTTGAAAAAAGATTTTGAATAAAATCATTGCTTTGTTTTCGTTGAAAGAGTTGCCATTCCTCGATGTCTGTTGATACAACAACGGAGGCGTCTGCTCTGTGACGATGACAATTATAGCAAACAAAACTGGTTTCTCAGACAAAGACAATCTGTCAGGACCCGGAAGACGATGTCTGCATCTCGGGTGTTTTCAAAGCTCGTGTTTGTAAGTCAGTTCCAGAATTTTCATTCGTCTTAGTAAAAGTACTGGTTTTATTTTAGTGCTCTGAAAACAAGCCGAAAATTAAGTTAGATTTTATTATTTAGCCTCAATACATAGCTGTGCAATTCATATTATTTGTTTCGCACCGAAGTGCGATCTTCGTTTCCGAAGGTCCGTGTTCTAGTGTTCCCAAGATAGCGAACCCCTAAAAGAATCCATAAAATTTCAAGGCAAAGATACTGAGGTTGTTTCCCGTTGCCTTCCTCAGTAAATCATTAAGGAATGAAGTCAGACCAGAAGAGAAAGAAGAAGAAACAGACAAACATAGGAAAACAATTTTTTTCACAAACAGCCATGCCCACGCCGGGATTTGAACCGAGATTCCGACGTATCTGCCTCATGCGGGGCCGTCACAAGACCACGCCGGAACGGCTTCTATCATGAATGATTAAATAAATTCGAGATATTTTTATTAATCAATTAAACTTTAGAAAACCCTACTTTACTCTGAGCTACGGACGTTCACTGCAGAATATTAATCAAATTAGATTCAAATTAGATTCAAAATAATAAGAACAAAATTAGAAAAGAACTCTCCTGTTAATTCACTGTCAGTATCTCATCTTAAGATTCTTCACGAATTTCAAAACCTTCTCATCTGTTGTGGATGTTTAAAAAATCTGAGGAGAAAAAAAACAAAACAAAAAACAATAGACTTTTACTGCATAGGAAACCTACAGAAGATGAGGCAAGAAAGGCTTCACATCGGACTTCCTTTCAAAATTAGTTTCATGTTTTGTTTCTCTTCAGATAAGTGCGTATTTACTTCATTGGAAATAAATGAAATAAAGGATTGTTGGAAATTTGACACTGAATGATTCCTAAGACATTGGTTCATCTTAAAACCATTTGAGTGAAGAAACCTGACAAACGAAAAAAGCCTTTGACGTGGAATCCTTCAAATAGTAGATATGAGAAATATACGATGTAAAAAAAATATTATGTTAATTTTATTTACTATGTTTTATTCGTAGAATAATGAAGACCATGGAAATTACTATTTTGAATCCAAGGCTTACTTCGAAGTGTTATTTCTCCATTCAAAATTCAAAATACTAAATAGAGAAATAGAAAATTCAAAATGTTATTGTTAATTTTAAAATGTAAAATTCATTAAATCTGCTATAGAATTTGGTTTAAGTTAATATATTTAAAAAAATATGTTAACTTATATTTCTTATTTATAACAATCTTAGATAATTAAATAAAAAAAATAACAAATATTTTTCCGAAGTAAAAGATAATAGAATATTATGATAAAGAATTGAATTCTGAAACTAATAATTTATCTGGATAAATCTTCTCAAATATCTGAAGAGATATATCTCCAGCAAATTATCAGGTCTTGAATTGAAGAAAATCAAGGGAACAATTTTCCTCTGAAACAAACTGCTTGGAGAACATTTCGACTTGGACAATATTTTAAAAACAAAAGTTGTAATAATTAAACTTATAAAAATTAATAATTGTATTTTGAACATAAGTTAAAAAACGAAGTCCATTAAATTAAGTATCCAAAAACAATGAAACTGATGAAGATAATAATTGTGAGTATTTTTTGGTATTTCATTTTGGATTGTTTTTATAAAATGGGATGATATTTTTCTAACTTAATTAAAATTCCTTTTTTTTTTTTAATATTGACAAATGTACTTCTTTTATGGATTGCAATTGAATGTTGTTCATTCTTAGGGTTCCATAACTGAACTAAAAAAAAACACACAGTTTACAGCCCTTACTATACATTAGAGAAAGAAAAAGTTAAAAATTTAGAATGATTTGTCGATTGAGTTGTGATCAGGATATTTCAAAAAAAAAGAAAAAGAAAAAGAAACTACGCTGAGAAGGCGAGGCTT
>JAFIDM010004031.1:0-10597 GCA_023159025.1 Thereuonema tuberculata | reverse complement strand
TTGTAAAGTTCTTCTGTTTGATTGTAACCCTCCCCCTACATCCGAGAAATGACACTTTTTATTGGATGAACGACTACTACCATCCCTTGACCTGAGTACTCTAAAGTCATGACCTATAACTTCAACGCTACCCTATTTGACAGCAACTTGTTTTAAAATGGATCTAATTACTAAATGTAATTAAAAAAGACTTGTTCTAAATCATGCTGATCATTCGAGGTTTTTTAATGATTATTATGATTGGGGGTTTAAATTTTAGATAGATCTTTTTCTAATTTTACTATCTACAATCATTCAGTTTTTTGTTAATCTGTTTCAAGCAAACATTTACAAATTCCTCCAGGTCCTTAGAAAATCAGGCGGCGAAAATATAACGCTACAGTTTCCAAAAAGATTCTCAGATCGCCTGTGATTACTGCTTGAAATTCGAGCATTATGTTTGTACCACCCCTAAGTAAAACTGAAGCAGTTAACAGAACCTAATTTACTAACAGCGATCTACATTCATATGCTAATTGCCGTGTTGTGCTTTCCAATCAAAGGATGAATGGAATTCATTCACTTTTTTCCTTTAAGGGCAATAGATATAAAATTAATGTATCCCAAATTTTTTTAATTAAAAATATGGCAATTTACGAACTGTACGTGATGGCAAGAAAAACAGCATTAGTACAACCAAATACTTTATACTTTTTATGTTTGAATATTACTATTATAATGATTTAAAAAAAATAATTTATTTTTAAAAGCAGATTCAAACGTGTTGAAACATTTACTTAAAAAAGTAATACAAACATTTTAATTTGTGTTACTTCATCCTTTGTATATTAATTTTAAGTCGTTAATATAGAGATTAATATAGTTTATTTAAAGTATATTTGTATTTGCTGTCAGAATTACAATTTATATAGAACAGCTAAATAATCGTAAATAAGAAATAACTAATAGCAGAAATGGCCTTTGCACTTGTAGTAAACAGTTTTGAGAATCTTCAATTCGAAAACTATATTATGGTCGTAATTTCCAGAGCTTTTCTATTTTGTAATTATATTTTTTTAAGGTATGTAGTGTTACGAACATACCTATACATTCAGGAACAACTAAATACATTTCTTAGTTCTGTACAAAAATGTGGTTAAACCCTCGTTTTCAATTCAAAATAACCCTTTAATCATTTCAATTAATAAAGTGTTGCTTACCACGGGCTGGGTGTGGCTCCTCGCGATCAATTTGGGTTTCTGGGCGGCAGCCATAAAGGCATCATAGGACGCATCAAATTCTATCTTCATTCGGGTTTGACTTCACATTGCAGCTGAGCCATGAGCAATTACTAGTCATTCAACGAATTAGGATGAAAAGGGTTGAACGCTCAAATTTTGAATCAAGGTTCAATTTTTTAAACATTTTTAATCAGAGGCCAAGAGCCTCTGATTGCGTAGATTTTAAATTAAAAAAAACGTAAGCCAATCTGGAATGATGACAATGAAGACGAGACGCATGAAGCAGTTACTGTATGAAGTAATACAACTTGATTGTTATCTTTCTTTCAATATAATCGAAGAGCATTTTATTGTTAAGAAACTGTGAATAAAGCAAAGCATTTGTTAGTAGTTTTTTCCTACAAAGCTTTTCAGGAATACTTAAGATTGACTTAAAAGTGTTGATATGAGTTAACATTCGAAAAAAATTGTAAAATTGTTACGGAACCAATTTTAAAACCAATAAATTCAATCAATTAAACTACAGTAAATACATCAGATTTTTCGTAATAAATGCCGTGATTATAATAATTTAACAATTTACTTCAGCAAATTAAAAACTTTTAAAGTGGAAAACAAAATAGGACTTTTTAAGAGCTAAAATATGGGATATACATGCTTTTGTTAAGGGCTCTGAGACGAAGATAGCTGATACTTTTTCTCGTAAGAAACTAAAACTTTAATGGGAAACTTAGATTTGCAATATGAACTGCATCGCTATCATTGATATTTTTATCAATGGAAAAAATCTTATAGGCTTCAACTAAGATTTATGTAAATATTGTAAATTTCCCCTAATAAATTCAGTTAACTAAAAAGTTTATAAGTTTTGGGATATTTTTAGTTTAGTTAATACAGTTAGCAGCAATCATAATTCTTAAATTTGTATGCGCAACCATTTTTTTTTACGGTCGCAAATTTGAGGAAAAAAAACTTAAACAAAAAACCTAGAAAGTTTTAAAAAAAAAACTAACATCAAAACACTTTAGATTCCGGCACTTTAGATCGTATCAAGCTTTTAAGTAATGTTGTAACGTAAAAAGTCATTTAAAACTGAATCTAGCTAGTAAAACGCTTTAAAAAGGAGTAGGAAAGATAAGAGATAAAGAAATTTGAAAGTAGTGCTCTTTTTTAAAAAAAAGAAATGGAAAAATACTTATTGAATTACGAATGCTGATGAATGAAAAAAATACTTACTTTTTAGTGTAAATAATACGACTGTTATAAAGGCTTAGTAAACTGTGTCGGACACCACACCCCACCCCATCAGAAGACATTACCTTTATGGCAAACACAGAAGCCTCAGAAGCCTCTACCCCTCAGTCCACATTCCCCAACAATACAACTAATGACATACAACAAGCAGCACATGATAATTTCTACACCGCACTAGCACAATATACAGGCGCAGACCCCACACTCAGACCTGCACTCCCCAAAGTACACACATCAAAACAACTCGCCACAGTCATATACCATCTCAACACACACACTATCCCACAACACCTTGACAATATCCAAACATTAGAAGACATACATACAACACTCTACTGCGCGGCACAGGGAACCATTCGGGCACTTGGAATCAAACAACACCACATACCTACCACTGCACGGTCACAAGAATACATCCCCCCTTGGAGACGTCGCCTTGAAGGCCGCATCAGCGACCTTAGAGGAGACATAGCCAGGCTCACACAATACTGTGCAGGAAACAAAACAAAGAAACTTATCTCCCAGGTTAGGAAGATATTCAAGCACATAAACACTCGCCCTTCACACTCAAACCATCATAACCAGGTTCAGGAACATCTCGACACAGTAAAACAAAAACTCAGTGCACTTGCAAAAAGATTACAAAGATACAAACAGTGCACTCAAGGCAAACAACAGAACAATACTTTCTATTACAATGAGAAAAAATTCTACAGATCCCTTTCATCTCCCTCCACTGCACCCAACACAAACACACCCACCAGCGAGGCATTACATGAATACTGGTCGTCTCTGTGGTCTAACCTCATCCCCCACAATAACAAAGCACCATGGATCACAGATGAAGAACAACTCGCTGAACACTTACCCTTCATGCCCTTCCATGATATTACTCTCGCAGATATACAGACAGCACTAAAACATGCACACAACTGGAAGGCACCTGGTGCAGACGGCGTTCAGAACTTCTGGATCAAGAGATTCACGTCCCTGCATGGGAAGCTAGCTGTTGCACTCACTGACATAATCCAACACCCAGAACATATGCCTCTTTTCCTCACACAGGGTATCACTTACCTACAGACCAAGAACACTGAAACAGCACACCCTGCAAATTACCGTCCAATCACTTGCCTCCCCACACTTTACAAACTCCTCACCTCCTGCCTTACAGACAAAATTTACACACACATCGAGACACATAACATTCTTTCCGAACAGCAGAAGGGCTGTCGCAGGAATTCCCAGGGTTGTAAGGAGCAACTCCTTATTGACTCTGTAATCCTGCGCCAGGCGCGCGCGAAGAATAGAAACCTACACATCGCGTACATCGACTACATGAAGGCATTTGACTCAGTCCCCCATTCCTGGCTTTTGCACACTATTCAACTCTACAAAGTACGCCCCAAGATCACGGCATTCTTGGATGCTACGATGAAGAGTTGGAACACAACACTACACCTACGCACCTCCAACACCTCCATCACTACAGTCCCCATTCCCATATGGAGAGGTATTTTCCAGGGAGATTCCTTGAGTCCTCTTTGGTTCTGCCTCGCCTCGAATCCATTAAGCCACATGCTAGACAACACAAAACACGGTTATAAGCTTACCTCAGGCACTCTGACACCATACAAAATCACACACTTACTCTACATGGATGATATTAAACTCTACGCCACAAACAGTGCACAACTTACTAATTTACTACAAGTCACAACACAGTTCACCAAAGACATTGGGATGGAATTTGGAATCGACAAATGCCGCAAGCTACATATAACAAGCGGGAAGACTACGAATTTGGAGGGTTTTGAACTGGACCATGGGTTGGCCATCCAATCCATGTAAGAGGGAGGGACCTACAGGTACCTGGGCTTCAAGCAAGCGCGCGTCATTGACAACGCAAACATCAGAAACGCACTCAAGAAAACATATTGTGCTTGCGTTCACAACATCCTCAAAACACAACTCAATGCCAGAAATAAAATTAAAGCCATTAACACTTTTGCCGTCCCCACACTAACATATTCGTTCGGCATAATTTCATGGACAAACACTGAACTCGAAGCACTACAACGCACAACACGCACTACATTCACGAAACACAACATGCACCACCCCAAGTCCGCTACGGAAAGAATGACTCTTCCCCGCAAGGAGGGAGGCCGAGGAATCATCAATCTCATCACCCTACATGAAAAACAAGTACAGACACTTAGGGAACACTTCCACCAAAGAGCACAGCACTCCTCACTCCACTCAGCCATTGTCAAGGCTGACACACACTTCACATCCCCGGACCTCGCAAACCCTTCTCTAACACTCACCACTCCCGACAAACACACACAGCAGCTGCGTGAATCATGGGCTCGTAAGGCACTCCATGGCAGACATCGCCACGAACTCAGCCAACCTCATGTCGACATGGAAGGGTCGAACAGATGGCTAATGAGTGGTGAGCTGTTTGGGGAGACCGAAGGGTTCATGATCGCGATACAGGGCCAAGTCATTCCTACACTCAACTACAAGAAACACATTCTACACAACGCAAACACACACGACGACAGATGCAGGAAATGCCACACTACACATGAGACGATCGACCACATAATATCTGGCTGTCCCTTCTGTCCCAAACAGACTACCTCCACCGAAACACTCAGGTAGCATCGATCGTTCATCAACAGCTAGCACACAAACATTCACTTATTAAGAACACAGTCCCATACTACAAGTACATCACAAAGCGTACAAGGGTCACCCTCACATAAGCTGTACTGGGACCATCCCATTCACACAGACAAAACTATACATTACAACAGACCTGACATTACACTTGTTGATAAGGTCAACAAACAGACCTATCTCATTGATATTGCAGTTCCCATCAGCAAGAACATACAGAAAACTCACGCTGACAAGATAAGTAAATACACAGACCTAGCACACGAGCTCCAGAAGCAGTGGAGGCAGGACCGAGTACGTGTTGTACCCATCATCCTGTCCGCTACTGGTCTAGTGCCTCACACATTGCATCACAGCCTCAGCACACTAGGACTTCATAAAAACACTTATGCACAACTCCAGAAGGCTATAGTACTCAACACAACACGCATAGTTCGGAAATTTATGGACACAATCACACATCTCTAACTATTCTTCCAAATTTTTTTTTTTTTTTTAATACACTTGGCAATATGTGCTTTGGTCCTTGACCCGCCATATTGTCTTAGCTGGGGAATCCCATGATTTGAAACTTTTTCGATATAATAATAATATTCGTTCGGCATAATTCCATGGACAAACACCGAACTCGAAGCACTACAACACGCAACACGCACTACATTCACGAAACACAACATGCACCACCCCAAGTCCGCTACGGAAAGAATGACTTCCCCGCAAGGAGGGAGGCCGAGGACTCATCAACCTCATCACCTTACACGAAAAAAAAGTGCATACACTTAGGGAACATTTCCACCAAAGAGCAGAAGACTCCTCACTTCACTCAGCCATTGTCAAGGCTGACACACATCTCACACCCCTGAACCTCGAAAACTCTTGTCCAACACTCACCACCCCAGACACTCACACTCAGCAGCTGCATGAATCATGGGCTCGTAAGGAACTCCATGGCAGACATCATCACCAATGCGGCCAGCCTCATGTCGACATGGAAGCGTCGAACAGATGGCTGATGAGTGGTGAGCTGTTTGGGGAGACCGAAGGGTTCATGATCGCAATACAGGACCAAGTCATCTCCACACGCAACTACAAGAAACACATTCTACACGATGCAAACACACATGACGACAAATGCAGGAAATGCCACACTACGCATGAGACGATCGACCACGTAATATCAGGCTGTCCCCTTCTCTCTCAAACGGACTACCTCCACCGACACAATCAGGTAGAGTCGATCGTTCATCAACAACTGGCACACAAACATTCACTTATTAAGAGCACGGTCCCGTACTACGTACATACCACAAAGCGTATTAGAGTCACCCTCATATAAACTATACTGGGACCGCCCCATTCACACAGACAAAACCATACATCACAACAAAACCAGACATCACACTTGTTGATAAGGTCAACAAACAGACCTATCTAATTGATATTGCAGTGCCTATCAGCAAGAACATGCAGAAAACTCACACAGACAAGATCAGTAAATACACTGATCTAGCACACGAGCTCCAGAAGCAGTGGAGGCAGGATCGACTACGTGTTGTACCCATCCTTTCTGTCTGCCATTGGTCTGGTGCCTCACACATTGCACTATAGTCTCAGCACACTAGGACTTCACAAAAACACTTATGCACAATTGCAGAAGGCTGTGGTACTCAACACTACACGCATAGTTAGGAAATTTATGGACACAACCACACATCCCTAATCATTCTTGTACATGTCTTTACACTTGTCAGTATGTGCTTTGGTCCTTGACCCGCCATATTGTTTTTGCTGGGGAACCCCAAGGTTTGAAACATACAAACATAATAATAATAATAAGAGCTAGGGTGTCATTCATCTTCCCTTCCTTCTACTCTTCTTAAACCTGGTCGTAGGTATTACACAATATGGTGAATATAAATAGCCTCGGAAAAGAGCCGCTGCCTGGGGAGCGCCAGGGCACGTCTGGAGCCGGTGCTGGACGTGACAGTGGACGAGCCATCGGTGACAGGGCGTTGAACTGGCGGGCCCCTGTCGGGCGAGATCCCGAATGTTCTACAGCCGACCGTTTGCTACCACAACAATTAGTTGCAGCTGCTGAAAGTGTTTCCTCTGGCTTAAGCCAATCGACTACTAAAAGCAGGAAAAGTTAGACAGCGCCTGAAATGGACTACTGAAATGAAGAGGGATGTCTTGCGCTGCTACTTTCATTGTACTAAACTAGAAACAGAGCTAACAGCATATAGAAACCAACTGCATAAACTCTTCACTGACAAATACCCTGAACTAAAAAACATAAGTGTTCAAAACATTGTTGATAGAAGAAGAGCTATCACGGTTGGGAAACTACTTTCAAATCTTGAAATGGAGAATGTACGACAAGAAGTCAGCAAAGAACTACAAGATTTGCCACAGCAAATTCTAAATATCCCGGAGGAAGATAACATTGTTGAAACCACGGATTCCTCCGGCCCAGTCAGAGATCAACCTACGATGGGAGTAAGAAGAGCCAGAGGCTGATCTAGTAAGCAAACGAACAGAATTGCAGATTGAATTTGAAAGGACAATGGTGGATTCAGAGAAAAAAACCCAACGACCAGGCACAGACTACCCGAACCTAGAGCTACTCCTCTGATGAATCAGTTTCTAAAAGAATTAAATAATTATATACTACCTTCAAATGTAGAGAAGTGAGACAATATTGAAGATCTGCATTTTGTGATATATTGCTCTGCAGTAGCTGTTGTTAGATTAATGGGTTTAAAGACATTTCCTCCAAATCCATATCTTGGAGAGAGAAAAAGAAGCTGGCGGTCTCTTCCCTGGATGAAGCGCCTAGAAAAAAGATTTCACACTCTACGTTAGAAGCTAGGTCAGCTAACACAATTTCGCAGATCTAAGAACCAATGCTCCAATAAACTGAAAAGAAAAATCGCTTCAATCATTGGATCTAATAAGGTAGAATCACTTGATAAACAGCACCTTTGCAAAGATATTCGACAAACATAGTCAACAACTCTCAATTTACGCTAAACGACTTCGCAGATACAAACAATGTACTACACGAAAAATACAAAACCCTGATTTCAATTGAAATCAGAAGCGTTTTATCCGAAACTTGATGGAACCAAGAAAAAAGGAAAATAATGAAACCCCATAAATCGATGCACTCAGAACATTTTGGGCTAATATCTGGGAACATCCGAAAGAGTATGAGAAAAACACCATACGGATGGATATTGAGAGGCAACGTGTGACAGACATTGAAGATATGACAAACTTAGATATAACATCCGCAGATATTGCAATGGTAATCAAGAAAACTAGTAACTGGAAATCCCCTGGGCCAGACCAACTTCAAAATTTCTGGATTAAGCACATTATGGAAACATATGATGCTCTTGCCAAACACTTCAATGGACTAATCGAATCTCCCACTGATTTCCCAAGATTCCTTACACATGGTGTAACATATCTAATTCCAAAAGGAAAGAAAAGTTCTGATCCCTCTCGATACCGGCCAATAACCTGCCTTCCCACACTGTACAAACTCTTAATATCTGTCATAGCTAATAAAATCTATCGACATTTGTTATACAATAACATAATGACTGAAGAACAGAAAGGCAAGGATGCAAGGACCAAATTGTAATTGACGAGATATGCATGAGACAAGCTAAAAAGACGACGAGAAACCTAAGTGTGGCCTATATCGATTACAGAAAGGCTTTTGACTCAGTCCCACATAGTTATCTGATCGGCATTTTAAGAACTTACAAATTACACCCTAAACCATCACTGTCCTCGAACATGCCATCGTAATGTGGTCCACCACACTTCAAGTTAACAGTGATACTTCCACACTATACTCAAGGACCATCAACTTACGGAGGGAGATTTTCCAGGGTGATGCACTCAGTGCACTGTGGTTCTGCATCTGCCTTAACCCACTGAGTCATCTACTAAATAATACCAAGTATGGATTTATCATCAAAGCCTCCAAAACAGAAAGTCACATACTCAGCCATATACTATATATAGATGACTTGAAAATCTACGCCAACTCAGAAGAATAACTTCACAAGCTCTTGGATCTCACCCGAAAGTTTTCCATTTCTGTCTGTTTGGAATTTGGATCAGAAAAATGTAAAAAGATGCATCTGAAGAGAGGGAAATTACTGCAGACAGACGGCAGTGAGTCTCAAGATGACGACCTTAACATCGAATGCCTCACGGAAGGTCAGATTTTACAAGTACCTGGGCTTTCATCAACTTCGAGGTGTCAACCATACTGCCATAAAGGAAGCAATAAAGAGAAAGTTTAGCGAACGCCTAAATGCTGTATTCAAGACTCTTCTGAACACGCGCAACAAAATAAAAGCGCTCAACACCTTTGCTATCCCTGTAGTAACTTACACTTTTGGCATTGTCAACTGGTCAAAAACTGAGCTTGAAGAACTGGATCGCATGGTACGCGTACAAATGACTAAAGATCGAATGTTACATCCAAACTCAGCAGTACAACGTGTGAATCTCCCAACAGATGAGGGAGGGCTTGGTGTCACTTCACTTAGACATCTTTGCCATCAACAAATATCAAGCCTGCGAGAATACTTTCATATGAAATCTCAGGAACATCACTTGTTTGCTATGGTTTATACAGCCGATGCGGGTTCAGCTTTACAAGAGGCCATTGACACACAGTATTACACGACAGCGAATTCTCAAATTGAGGAATGGAAACGAAAAGTTCTACATGGAACCCATCCTGCCCATCTCAACTGCGAAAAAAATGATAAGAAAACCTCTAATATCTGGCTGAAGTATGGTGAGTTGTTTCCGGAGACTTGTGGCTTCATGATTGCCATTCAGGATAGGATCATCGCAACAAGAAATTACCGCAAATGCATCCTTAAAGAACAAAATGTAATTGATCGATGCAGACAATGCGGAGAATCAACAGAGACCACAGAATAAGTTCTTGGAGCATGTAGTACTCTGGCTGGCACCGACTACACAGAAACGCACAACAATGTGGTCAAGATACTGTATCTTGAGCTTGCCCATGGCAGAGGTCTCATTCAGGGTAGAACACCTTACTAAAGTACCAACCAGAGGATATCCTTGATGGCATCCAACACAAGATCTACTGGGATATGGAAATTCGTACTGATAAGAAGATTGAAGCAAATCGACCTGATATCATCCTCGTAGATAAGGAGAGAAAAGAAGCCACATTGTTTGATATAGCTGTGCCACTGAACCACAACCTTCATAAATTATATGCCAGCAAGATTAATAAATACACAGAGTTTGCCTTTGAAATAAAGCAGATGTGGAAACTCAGAGCAGTTCACATTAGGCCAATAGTTATATCGGCTACAGGAATTTTCCCAGACCATGCATTCATTGATATCCATCAGATTTAAATGAGAAAA
>JAFIDM010004030.1:0-14063 GCA_023159025.1 Thereuonema tuberculata | reverse complement strand
TATGTAAGATGAATAAATTTTGATTTATCTTGATTTAAGTAGATTGACCAACGAATGAACGGTTTTTTGGCCTCCAACTAATATATCTTGATCGGATATTATGAAAATCAATAAGAATCTAACTACTGGTTAGAGGTATATTCATCTTCCATCTTATTATTTCACTATTTCTTCGTGATCGTGGTACCACCATTATCTTAATAACAAATATAAATAATATCGTTGTGCATCATTACTTGTTATAATAGTTCACCTGCTTTATATAAATGACCTTTTCATCTCTGCTTTATATAAATTACGATTGTACACTAGTTAGTTCAATATTGCATTTTACTCTTTTATCTGAACAAACATTAATTGAATATATTTGAATATAATTTGAATATATATTTACAACAATTCTATATTAGCTCTATATTTCTGTTCTAGATTTAATAACTGATTAAAATAGATTTTTCGTTATCCTCAAAAGTTTTAAAACAGAAATTCTGCTGTTAGGCCTATTTTTTTTTTGTTTTGTTTTGGTTCTGCTCATTGTACATCGACCTCAGTATGGGTGACTTTCTTACAGAATTGAGGAACTTATAAAGAAACTGCAAAATAATAAAGACAAAGATTTTTAATAAATATAAAATTTTGGAACCACTTCTCCCCCATTAAATTTTTTACAGTTTGCTATTCTCACAAGGAACATCTTTGGTTTCCAATACACAAACATGCACCAGAACTCATTGGATGATGAGAACTCTGAATTTACTGGTGATAGCCGTTTTTCTGTAAACCTCCGCAGTTGTCCACTAGAGGTCTCTGTTGAGTCCAACCTCGAACACGTTGCTCGCTTGCTGATACGCCAGTCGAGACTGTGCAGATGTCTGCATCGCATTACTCAAGGTTGTTCGTTTATGTGGTGAAACGAAAAATGGTTCGAAGATTGGCGATCAACCCAGCCAATGTATTGAGATTGATTGATGTCATGTTACGATAAAATGTGCGCCGTGAAGATGGTATTGGTCTGAAAGACGAGTCATTCGCATGTTTTCTTTGATCATTTTATTGAAGGTCCTCCTACGCATTATATCCTTAGGACATTTCCAACAACTTCCGCGTCCTAAGAAAACTGACTATCGGGTAATGAAGTCCGACACGTCACACTTTCCTATGTACAGATTTGCATGTAGATGCAATTTTTCAAGATTCAACGTGTCCTTTATGCTCAGAGATCTCTAGTATACAACTGCAGAGGTTTACAGAAAAACGACTATCACCACTGAAATTCAGAGGTCAGAAAATGATCATCCAATGAATTTTGGTACGTGTTTGTTTGCTAGAACGAAAATGTTCCTTTTAAGTCGTTTTCTTCTCTCCGAGACATACTAAGGAGGGTTAACGACGATCCAAAACAAAATACCCTGCGGTAGCTAACTATAACGAGGATATAAAATTATAAATGATCGAACAAGTGAATTGATATTTTAATTGTGATTTCAAGACCAGTAAGTGTATATAAAAGATCCATTTAATTAGAAATACAGGGGGTTTCTTACCAAGAGCACCTCACGTCGAATCGCCGTTCGATGGTAGTGATGACCACGTTGACGAAGCCGTTGACCACCATGCCCTGTAAGGCACCGGCCCAGTACAGCCAGAACAGCACGCAGCGGGCAGTACGATAGCCCTGCAGAGAACGAGGGCGAATGGGACCCCAGCCACACGTACCGCCATCATCGTCATCTTCGTCTCTGGCAAGAGCAACCTGAAAATATACAATTACACACTGAGAACTTCGTAATAGATTAATATTTTAAGAGATTTAATTCGCATTTTAGAAGTTTTCAAGGCTTATTATGTAAGAATACTTCTGCTTCAGTCACCTGATAGGTGGATATCCAAGCCGTGTCACATTATAGAGGGAGTCACCCGTCTCCGGAGTCGTTGGCAAAGTCTGTCCATAGAAACCTATGTTAAAAACACCAATTTCTCAGTCTAATTTTACCTCTTTCTCAAATATCATTAATGAATAAATTACATGCTTTTATTCTATAAATATGCTATTTACATCATCAATAAGACTGACTGTTATGCTATCTATTTAACGATTTTTTTTTCTTTTCAATAGTTATCAAAATAAATAATTTATTTTTAGGTATAAAAACGCCGATCATGAAAACAATGATTCATTGAACAAAATAAAATCTAAAGGATAACATCTATTTTTTGGAATTACATTTCTTTCATTATTATAAATCTGATGTCTTGCTTGTCTGTAGCTTTTAATTAATATTTTAACAGTTCTTAATCATATTGTAAGTCTTGTAAAATAGTAAAAGTAAAAAAAAAAAAATCCCAATACAAAATAAATTGCTAGTCTTATTCCTGAAGCTTTTTGTAGATGTTTTGATCGAATATCAATTTTGGGATCATTATTTTTAACTTCGTTGTAATTAATAGTTACTTATTGGCACTGTGGAATGAGCAGGAACACAACACAAAACCTATGCTGATTAGGAAAAATTGATATTTTAGGAATCTTGCGATAATAAATTAAAAATTTTAGACCAATGTTCAAACTGACATCTGAAGACAGCCTGTTTCACCCTGATTAGGCGATCATCAGTTGAGATTAGTCAGAATGAACAAAGCAGGTCTCATAATAGAAGTGTATTTGAAGTAGAGTGGGAAAAGAAATGGAACCTCCATGAATCTAAACTAAAAACATAAAAACACATTAAAAATAAAGAAAAAGAAAATTCATGACGATTGTCTTGAGATGTCATTTGAACATCGGTCCCCAATTTTGATGTGCTTAGACATTTTTAGGCGCTTTTTTCTTTATTTACATGTTCATAAGAAATTCATTTAGTCTGACTGAGCCGAGCACATGAATTTTCTTTTTCTTTTATGGATGTTCCATTTCTTTTCCCACTCCTTTAATAAATTAAATGAAATTATTTATTTTAATGTCGTTCCACTCCGACGTTTTCTCTTTTCATTAAGAAGATTAAAATTCAAATGACCGAATTCTAATTTTCCTTAAATTACTTCTTGTGAATTGTGTCACTGAAATGGTGTTTATAAAGTAAATTATGTATTACTTATTCTCCGTAAATTCTTTTACTTTTGTATGGCTTAAAAAACATACATATACACATTTGTCAAGAAAAATTCACAAATTTTACAAAAACAAATTCTACAGCGCTTATACAATTGAAACGAAACAGAAACTTAATCAGGGCGCTAAAAAGAATGGCCGTCAGTACAAAAATCTTAGTCATGAATTGTAATTTTCTATTTAATATGGATTGCATTACTTTCATTAAAAGTTATTTATTTCACTTAAATAAAACTGTATTAAAATATTTTAAAAATTTTAATTTAAAAATATAAATTTATATCTGAAATACATTAAAACTCGCCTAAGACGCAATTTTCCATTGGTCCCTGGACGCTTAAGACGCTCTTTCGAGGTGATCCCTTGAAAAGCGTCTTAAACGAGTTTTACTGTATTTTATTATAGATATTATAAAATTTGTTTAGCTCTAATTTAACTAAAAATAAAAGCAAAGAATAAACTTTATTACATTTAACTTCTGGAAAAAACTTAGGCCTACTTATCTTAAATCAAAATTCCTATTACTTATTTTAAAAATGGGATTTAAATTACTTATGTTACTTAACAAATATTGATTTGCGATAATCAATTATTATATGAATTGATCTTACACTTATGTTTTAGCAGAGGGAATTCAATTACTATTATCTGTGACAACAAAATCCTACGTTATTTAGAAAAATGCATCAAGACTCAAGTAATTAACAAAATATATTAATTTTCCTAATTTAATACACCCGTTACAGCGCTCCAAAATTATTACGTATCTTCCAACAAACTTATATTGAACTGTGAATATTAAGCTTAACTAAGCATTGTCCATACATGTGCGGATAGTATTAATAGGCTGATCTTTAAGCCTTTAATGTTCTTTAGGTTTAATTCATCTGAACTGCTTACTGTTCTAAAACCAAAATATTCAGGCAAATAAAAATTCTCGGTTTACCTGAACCTCAGTCCAATCGTAATCTCCGCTCTTGATGTATTCGGCATATTACCAAATCAACTGGGAAACACTGACTTGTTAAATACGAAAAAAAAAAAACTGCTACATTTTTTCCCATCTTCAATCGTCAAGACGCCAGGCACAACAATACTTGTTCATGTCACACGTGATACACACGCATGACACTATATTTGGTTAACAATTGTCCCTTTTTAGTTTGTTTGTAGTTCACTATTGAGTCTTGTTATTGTTCAAGTGAAAATAATAGTCTTGTTTTCACCAAATAATTATCACACACTTTGGTTTGTTCAATGGTGAATGCTCATTTTCTTGACACCTGCAGTTAACCATAAACATTGTATCTTATTGACAGTGTTTTTAATCATATTACTAATTTCAAAACCTCAAATAATAATATAACATTCAGTACAAATATCAGTACAAATTTTCTTTTCTTCAGAATTTTTTTTTTCGCCCTACTAGGCAAACTTGAAATCAGGATAAATCCATGAAACGATCTCAATGATTTTTGTTAGGAAGACAATGAAAAAATGAGAAAACAAAATTCAAAATTGTTCTCGAATATTCCCAATAAACACAAGAAAAACTTTTTTAATTTCAGTCAGAATTAGTACTTATATAATTTTAACTTTCTATTTCACTTACATTTATCGTGAAATTTAACAATTTGTTTAATATTTGTTAGGTTTATAAAAATCTAATACTATCAGATTCTCTCCAATTTGCTAGAGGACAATAAATTAGGTCGATACCCAGGGCAATTCCTGGGGCTGCAGGCGCCCGGGGCGAGACGTCTCTGCTAAATTTTCCGATAGTCTCTGCTCATTGCTTTGCTGTTACTGGAGTTCATAACAAACAAACATAATCACCTACAGAATACGGATTTTTTGGGTTTATTCTTTTTTTTACGAGTTTCAATAAATAGGTATAAAAGCATTAAACCCCGTAAATTCCCACCCTTACAGCTATTCTTTATATGTAAGGAAATAAAACGCCCAATTCACATATATTACTTTTTAGGGCGCGGAGAGGTTGGAAGGGCGCAAACGCATCAAGAGAGGAAGGGGATGAAAAGCTTGGCGACTGGCAACGGTCGACTTTATTGCGTACTTTAAGGATGCCGCAGAGTGGGGTATTTGGCCGATCCAGCTGGCCAAAATGATTTCTGTAGTTTCATTGGTTCAAAACGTGTCTACCTACTGATTTATTGCATTTTAAGTGATTATAAATAGTTTTTATACAGAAATTAAGATAATTGCATTTCCAAACGAACTACAGTAGACTCCCACTTAACCGGACTTCCTTTAACCGGATCTCCGCTTTAACCTGCCGATTTTTTCATTATCTATAAAATGTAAAAAATAGCTAAAAATAAAAAAAAACCAACACGTATTTCGTAATTTAGTATCGTTATCGCAGATAACGTTATTTCAGACACGGGGTGGTCCCGGAATGTCAATATGACAGTGGGGGGGAGTGGAATGCGGCTCAGTAATTGATAGGTATATATTGTATGTATGTTTAATGGTATGTAACTTATAATACTAAAAGTATAATACAATGAATAAAATGACGCAATATTTTAATTGTGTATGTATTTATAAGACAAATACATCCGAACTTTAATTTATTTCAGTTCTCCTGTTTAACCGGATTTTCGCTTAACCGGCTTACCCTCGGTCCCATTTAAGCCGGTTAAGAGGGAGTCTACTATATTTAATATTTTGTTTTAAAACAAAAATGCAATTATCTAAAAATAAATTCACCAAAATTGATCAGCCGATGATGTTGAATGCCACGGTTCTTCATCAGAAGATACCTCTACTTCTTCTGAGGACTCTGTATCTTCAGATACATCTTTGCAAGGGTCCACATGTAAAGGTTCAGCTGGAAGTAACATTTGAAGTGTTTCCTTTAAGAACGGTTTTGATTTCTTCCACGATGTTGTCCTCATACCCGTTAAAAGAGGATCTGAGCTTAACAGTAGCCTGTCAAGAGGTTGCACGACTCCCTACAAAACTTCCTTGCGTAGTCCCGATTGCTAAACTACTTTTGGAATTTCAATTGGCTTTTCTAACCAGTCACAATTTTTTTTCAAGAAATGTATCTTCTTTCTTGTGTGCTGCCATCCACCTACATTTCAATTTAGACTTACCCTATGAAAATGTGTGCTTCAATTTCTTTCTTTGCTGAGATAAGAAGTGCAGAGATAATTTTCGAAAAACCTCAATTTTTCATTAATGCTAGATAAGTTTTGTTGCTGTCTCATGTTAAATAGTTCTCTTCGAGTCATTATTCTGATATCCGATGATCCTAAATCAAAATTAAGACAATTTAAAATTAAAATAAACTCGAGGTTGAAAAATTTACATTTTTGCAGTATGTATTTATTGATCAATAAATCATGGAAATCCGCGGGAATCCCTGATGTATAACAAATCTCTTCGAGATTGTTAAAGTTGGTTAAAAAAAAAAAAACCCAAAGAAATCAAACTTTTTTCAAAACACTATATCTGAGTCAAAATCAAAATATTTCAAAATTATGCACACTTATCTACTTTATCCCAATTAATAATGATTTGCTTTAAATTATATTCCGAATAAAATATATTCAATGTAGAAAGTATGTCTACGCAACGAACGTCGAGAAAAGATTTGTGCAAATAAGAAGACGATCAAGTTCAGACTTGTTCCATGCCACTGTGTTTGCGCAGAGGGCTGAGGCAGGGGTGGAATATTGTTCCCGGACTATTCCACTGTGTCATGGAAGCAATTATTTCTACTAAGAGTAAGTTTTACAAAATCGACTTTTGGCCAGCTAGATCGGCCAAACACCCCACTGTTGCCTTCGGTATGGATATTTTCTTTGTTTCTTGTATTTGTCTGCTTCTTCTTCTTCTTCTTTTCTTCCTCCGCTGTCAATGGAATGACATATTCCAAAATTCTAGGGTTTGTACGATAGATCCTCCAAGGATGAAAGTAGTGGTGATTTGTTCCCCAGCGACAAATCAGAGTGAAGGATAATAAGAGTTGGGAGTTGGTGAACGTACTTAACCTACTGTTTAGTGACAATATCATAAGCTCTGATACCTTCAAATTACCTAGAAATGCACTAAGGAGCATATCGAAATTAAAACTTCAGCCAAAAACTTTTGATAATGCTTTGAGTAATACTTGATTTCATTCTAATATCTTCACTCTGGAAGAATCCTAATTAATTCCTATTTTTGTACTTATCCTTTGATTTTTAGAAATGCTTTTTTCTTTCTTATCTAAAAGAATTTCAAGCCTTTCTTGAACCATTATTGTACAAGAAGTTGTTTTATTTTACATATAATATTATAAAATATTGCCCGTTAAGAAGATGAAAAATTATGTTTCTTTGCCTATTCCGATGATGCTTAATAGACCATCGACTGATGAAGTTGCGATTGCTAGAGAACAGATTCTGCTCGCTAACAACGGTGGCAAGTCTGGAGACACTTTATATAATTTGAGATATCGCCACAACATCAAAATTGTCTTCAAACAACCACTCAATGCTAAATTTCATATCACCGTTCTCCCTCCTACTTCAGCGGCAGCTCGACAACATTTCAACATTCAACAAGTTCAACAAAGGCAAGATGTAGATTTAGATCCAACACAATTGGATGGCGAATGGAAGATGGCAGGTTGCGACCAGTACCCCTCCGCCTTGGAAACAGCATCTGAACACATTCTTCACCTCATATTATGCAACTGCTAATCTGGGTGTGAACAAAACTATGACTGTTGTCGTAGTGGACTGTCTTGAACTTACATACGTGGTCATTGTGCTGGTCATGGTTCCAGTAACTGCTCGCCACACCTAATCACTCATCAAAAAAAAAAGAATTTTACTAAAAAAAAAACAACGAACCCTTTTTTTTATTTAAAAATAAATAAACACCATCTAATGGAAAAAAGGAAAAGAAACAAAATCGTGAATATAATAAGGGTTAAACTGACAAATTTTGAGTCAAACTGAGAACAGCTGTTTCGTGATTTTTAGGCTTTTCTCAGAGACTTTTCACATAAGCCTGGCATTTTTATTGCGTGAAATCCCGTATTTTTGTGAACACTGCGTTATACAAGAAGCAACGGTACTAGAACATATTTATTGCTATCCCTGAATTGATATAGATAGAGTTTTTAATCAAAATTCCTTCCCTTACAGCGACGAGACAATCACCTGCATTGCTTTATCACAAGAACTATTGACATTTTCTCCAGACTTTTCCTGTGGTATTAGACGACCAAGTTTGTTACAGGAGAACATTCCCCAGACCATAATTCCAACGCTATCTGCTTGAAGGGTTGTCACTTGGTCCAAGTTCTGCTTGCGCAATATTCTCATTCTGCCATCAGCATTGTGAAGGAACCGAGACTCATCGAACCAAGCACCCTTTTTTCCATTCATCAAGTGTCCAATTGCGATTCTCCTTTTCTCTTTATATTTTCCCTTTTCCCGTGATAGCTAAAGCACCTTTGCTAGTCTCCTGCTGTTAAAAACAAGAAGGGATAAGGTCCGTCGAGTTGTGCGTTCGGATAACGTTTTGGTGCAACTACGTTGTACTCAGCTGCTATCCTTCGTGTTGTTGTCCTTTTGTTGCCACAGACGATTCATGCCAGTCGCCTGTTACTTCTTTCATTTACAAGCCCTTTATGGCCGCAGTTGCGCTTGGTTTTAAGGTTTTTGGCCCAACTGCCATTCTCTGATCTACCGCGATATTGTTGCTCGAGAATGATCTTTATAGTTTTTAAAATCCTAGAACCTACTCTTCCTGCCCCCATGATCATGCCGAGTTCGAAGTGGTTTAAATCTTTTGTCTCACCCACAATACTGTTACACAGTTCTCTTGATACCGAGCATGCCTTATGTACGCTACTCGTTGCTGTCGCGTCATCGTGCGTCCCTCCGTACCCAGCCAAGTTACAGTGAGGATTGTCTCTACTACAATGGCCTCAGAGTATATTATTTGAATTACTTGCTAAGGGAGGCCTTATATTTTTTCGAATATATAATATATAAAAGGCCCCCAGGACCTTTAGGAATTCACTCCCTAAAAACAAAATATACAAATGCACTGTTATCGTTCTAATAATATATTGTATGCTTGAAATAGTAAATTGAAAAAAAATGTTTACTATGATGCAAAATTCAATATCAAAATTCATTTTTAAATGAATGTTTTAATATTAATGAAATAAAAGTTTAAAATTATATTTTGAAAAAACTATTTAAAATAGTTTTTTTTACTTTTTTTTGCTAATGTGGCGAGGGGTCACAGATTACTTGGCTAATGGAAAAAGAGGTCGCGCCTTGAATACAATTTGAGCACTGATGGAAACGACTAAATTTTTTAAGTTATTTATTCAATCTTTTATTTATTCTTTGTTTGTCAAAACTACTGTGTAAGATAATGTATTCCTTTTTTGTAATCTGAAGAGCCTGCATGGCCACTTTCGTCTCCTCCAGACGGTATTCAAGATGTAGAATTGGAGGTACCGGATTCCTGAAGATAAAGCAACATTCATACTAAAAATCTATAATGAATTAAATGGAGATTTACTAAACTAAATGTCAAGTAGCTCAGTGTTCGAATAATTAAGTACGTATCCGCTTTGTAGAATTACCAATGTAAATGGAACCTCGCTTAAGATCTTATATTATGATTTACGAAAATCATTACATTTTGATGCAAAGAATATAGTTCAAAATTCTTTACTTAGATTGTCTGCCTCAGAGTTCTGTAGATGGAAGTTTGTCGCAGAGTTTCTTTCTTTTTGAGTTCACTGAACAACGAATAGAGAAATTTGCAATGGTGATGTAATCAAAGTGAATCTTCAGATTTAGAAGTTTGGTCATGTAATTCTGGAGACTTTAGTTTCATGGGCAAGTTTAGTTATGAACAACAGATCCTGAAACCACTCATAAAATAATGATTAATCAATACCAATTTTAACGTTTCAGAGTTAATTGAAATACCTAGATCTCATTCTAATTTGGTGCTTTCACATCTATTTAAATTTGTGATTTTAAGTAAGTGTTATTATATACGTATTATTATCATATATCAATGTAGTTCAACGTGTAGCTCAATCAAATAAAATGCGATTTGAATTTATATAGAAATTCTAAATGTACTGAGATAATTTTCTTCCTTAATCATTTACCTTGATTGAACTATAATCTACAATAATTTTTTTTATATATAGTATTCAGACATCGCAAGTGATTTCTTAACTAAATTTGTGGAACTTGAAAATTCCTTACGAAATCTTCGGTGAAAAGTCACTGGTTTCGTTAGTTAACAACTGTAAATTATTAAGGCTCTGATTCTTTACATTCCCTTTATTCTTCAGTAATGTTTAAACAAAATGCAACTGATCTAAATTAAAGCTTTACATTCATGTTTTAGAAATGATGATATTTTATTGTTTACAGACTTGCAGTCTTTTAATGCTCACATAATTATGGATTAAACTATTCCCTGCTTAAGTAGGCAGAATTGATTTTTGTATTTTTAAGTATTTTTATCTAGAACTAGTCGGCTACCCGTCGCTTCGCTCCGGAAGCCTCCCTTATGTAACGGAAAACAATTTTTTATTTATTAAAAAAAACACACACACACACACACACACAAATTACATCAAGGAAACTAAAACTAAAATTTTTTTAAAAGCTTTTTTTTTTAATTTAATTTTTGATGTCTATATTCTCTCAATCTACGACTGCTTTTAGAACCACCTTGTAAATCATATATCTATGATATATTTTTATTTTTTACAGAGATTAGAATGTAGGCCTAGTGGTCTAATGGCTAAGACGTCTAACTTCTGAGCAGTATTCTACCTAATAGAAATAGTGCATCTTTCTTTCTTGACTATCTTTTTTTTTATTCCTATTGATACTTTTCAGTGGTTTTCGAGTTAGAAATAGTGATGGTTTTTGAGTTACAAATAGTTATTTTCAGTATTCTACCTAATGAAATACTGCTTCTTATTTCTTGACTCTTTTTTTTTTATTTTATTCCAAATGATACTTTTCAGTGGTTTCTGAGTTACAATAGTATTCAGTATTCTATCTAATAGAAATACTGCTTCTTTCTTTTTTGAGTCTCTTTTTTTATTCTAAGTGGCACTTTTCAGTGGCTTTTGTGTTCCAAATATTGATGGTTTCTGAGTTATAGATAGTGATTTTTCAGTATTCTATATAATAGAAGTATCGCATCATTCTTTTTTGACTCTCATTTTAATTATAATTGTCACTTTTCAGTGACGTTTGAATTACATTTATTGATGGTTTTTGAGTTGCAAATAGTGATTTTTTCGGTATTCCACCTCAAAAAAAAGAGTGCTTCTCTCTTTCTTGACTCTGTTTTCTTTACTCCAACATCTGGCGTGTACACCCACATATTTTTCAATATCACATAGGATTTGGTTAAGTAAGAATATTTAAAATATTGCAACGTTTAGGCAACTATCGTTCTAATTGTCAGTTTCGAATTACAAATAAACTGACTGATGTGAAATAAATAAACAATCTTGAGATTCAAAAAAAAGATTGAATACATTCCTTATTGATGGGGGAAAGGAAAGGAGATATAAGTAAAAAAACTATATGTAGTCCCTATGGCCTAATGGATAAGGCATCTGAATTCGGATCAGAAGGTTGCAGGTTCGATTCCTGTCGCGGATGTTTCATTGTAAAAATTATTTCTATTTTCCATTCTCTCAGAAAATTGCGCCGGACAGACACACAGACACACAGACAGACAGAAAGACAGACAGACAGATAGAGAAATAACAGATTTTAGTAATATAGATTGATTGAATATAATGAATGTTTTTTATTTTTTGATAAATAAATCTGCATTGTAACGAAAAAACATGAAGAGTATTGATCATTGTTCGTTTGCTTGGTAGATATAAAAGGGAACTATATAAGTAAACTGCATCATTGTTGATTGTTTATTGTTAATTTGTTTGTTAGATATAGAAGGAAACAATAATTAAAGTGCATCAAAAAGTGATGGTAACGATTTGATATATGAATTCCACTCATTGTTGTGACTTCAGAGTTGAGATGTTCCTGGATAGTTTGTAAGTCATTTTCAGGAATTTATCTTTGTAATGACCTAAATTTTTAGTAATGATGTTGATCTAGATATACTGTCATAATGAACCGATTGACTTTCATCAGTAAAGTTCATGATGTCCTACTGCAAGAAATACTTTTCACACTGTTAGTTTTCTTGTTGGTTTGGGACTGAATGGAAGACATCATTGCATCTAGACCTGATCAATGGATCTTGAGTTTTCTGCCGTGGGCTTTGCTGACTTCCGTTTTGGTGCTGCTTCTGTGTGTTTGCCATTCCATACCCATAATTTTCTACCTCCTAACGCTAATCTTCTGCAGTTGTCAAGGCGTATTCCTATCATGTTTAACAATAATTTACCGATGGCCCAATTTCCTAATAGCAGCGGTATTAACAACATTCGTTTTCATTGCGGCCATGACTTTTGCCAAGATGCGGTATCACAACTACAGAAGAGTCTGGAATCACTGTTTTCTCTTAATAGTGCAAATGTTAGACATTTCGGGGATGTTTCTTTCTTTAGCTTTTTCTGATTATTTGAACAGTGAGTGAGGCCTTGTATTTTTGGCTCTTGAATTGATATTCCATGAGCTTTCATTCATTCATTTCCTCAGAGATCTCATGAAGCGATGGCCCGCTTTCCTAATAGCAGCGGTGTTAACCACATTCGTACTATAGCCCTGCAGAGAACGAGGGCGAATGGGACCCCAGCCACACGTACCGCCATCATCGTCATCCTCGTCTCTGGCAAGAGCAACCTGAAAATATACAATTACAGATACTGAGAACTTCGTAAATGATTAATATTCTAAGAGATTTAATTCGCATTTTAGAAGTTTTCAAGGCTTATTACGTAAGAATACTTCTGCTTCAGTCACCTGATAGGTGGATATCCAAGCCGTGTCACATTATAGAGGGAGCCACCCGTCTCCGGAGTCGTTGGCAAAGTCTATCCACAGAAACCTACGTTAAAAACACCAATTTCTCAGTCTAATTTTACCTCTATTTCTCAAATATCATTAATGAATAAATTATATGCTTTTATTCTACAAATATGCTATTTACATCATCAATAAGACTGATTGTTATGCTATCTATTTTAACGATTTTTTCTTCTTTTCAATAGTTATCAAAATAAATAATTTATTTTTAGGTATAAAAACGCCGATCACGAAAACAATGATTCATTGAACAAAATAAAATCTAAAGGATAATAACTTTTATTGGAATTACATTTCTTTTATTATTCTAAATCTGATGTCTTGCTTGTCTGTAGCTTTAATATTTTAACAGTTCTTAATCTTATTGTAAGTCTTGTAAAATAGTAAAAGTAAAAAAAAAAAAAAACCAATACAAAATAAATTGCTAGTCTTATTCCTGAAGCTTTCTGTAGATCTTTTGGTCGAATATCAATTCTGGGATCATTATTTTTAACTTCGTTGTAATTAATAGTTACTTATTGGCACTGTGGAATGAGCAGGAACACAACACAAAACCTCTGCTGATTAGGAAAAATTGATATTTTAGAAATCTTGCGATAATAAATTAAAAATTTTAGACCAATGTTCAAACTGACATCTGAAGACAGCCTGTTTCACCCTGATTAGGCGATCATCAGTTGAGAGTAGTCAGAATTAACAAAGCAGGTTTCAAGGTGTATTTGAAGTAGAGTGGGAGAAGAAATGGAACCTCCATGAATCTAAACTAAAAACATAAAAACACATTAAAAATAAAGATAAAGAAAATTCATGACGATTGTCTTGAGATGTCATTTGAACATTGGCCCCCAATTTTGATGTGTTTAGACATTTTGAGGCGCTTTTTCCTTTATTTAGATGCGCATAAGAAATTCATTGAGTCTGAC
>JAFIDM010004028.1:0-14070 GCA_023159025.1 Thereuonema tuberculata | reverse complement strand
CCTATTTTAACAACCAAAAAAAAAAAAGACATTCCTATTTTAACAACCAAAAAAAAAAAAGAATCTTCAATTCAACAACGACAACAAAAAAAACGACAATCCTATTTCAACAACCGAAAAAAAAACGGAATACGTTCTTCGGCCGCCCTAAAATTTTGCCATCCTAGGCGGCCACCTAGTCTTGCCTAATGGTAGAAACGGCCCTGTTCCTGCCACGAACTGCCTTCTCTCTTCCTCAGCTAGAGACTTGCTGGGTGGCTCATGGCACGAACTGAATGCTTAGATTGTCTCTGCGCCGATATCCATATAACGGCCAAGTTGTTGATCATTAGGACGTCTTTGGATCCCACTATTCAGTTCTTCTTGGTCCAATGTACGTGCCTCACATCCATGAGCTGACTACTTCTTTTTTGGGCTCCTACCCAGGACCGAACTCTTCTTTGGGCTGGTGCCCCAAACTGAACTGCTTCTTGTTCCTCTGTGGCTCTTTAGAGCATTAGGGTTCTTCTCACCTAAATACAGGTGGGTTGATTCTCCCGACCCCGTCGAGGGCAGCTTGCACTTTACGAGGTTATGTGTGTCTGCCAGCTACGTGTGGAGGCTCGTTGGCTTCACGAGTCCGAACGCTGACAACGGTTTCCGGCTATGAAGTCTGGTCCAGTCCAGACTTCCGGCAAGCTGAGCTTCTGGCTCGACATGAACTCAGTATCTTCTCCCGGCAAGGAAGGCTTCTTACTGGGCGAGGAATCTTTTCTCTTCTCCCGGCAAAGTGGCTTCTTTGGTTCTCGGCCGCGAACTGACTCTCTTTTCCTCGTGTGGAGGACCCTCTCTTGCGGCTGGAGGAAGACCTTGTGTGACTGGCTGCCACTCATTAACTCTCTACCGCTCTTCATGCTCCGGCTGGAGGACTGTTCGATTATTTGGTTTTGAATGATTTCCTCCACCATCTCTCTCATAATTCTTCTTTCTTCGGGTGACAGTCTGTAAGGAGGAGGATGGATTGGTTTATAATCCCCGGTATCTATTTGATGTGGAGGAACTTTGGCGACTCTACACTTTTGCTCAGAGGTAGCAAAACAATCATTAAACCGTATTAACAGATCTTCGACTTCTTTTTGTAGTGCCATAGACAGTTCTTTATTTACCGATGCTTCTGCTATCTGATACTATTTCTCGTTAAAAACCCCGGTCGCTCCACACGACTGCAGAAACGCATTGCCTTCTCACAAATTCCTTTGTCGGTAGGAATTCGAATTGCTTTCTTCTTAAAGTCCAATTGCACTCCCTTATAACGGCACCAGTCACAACCAAGTATCAGTACATAGGGTACATCCTTTACTTCGATAGCATCGAATGGACATTGCTCTCCTGCAATCTCCACTTGTATCCTTACAAATCCCGATGTTTCTATATTGTCCCTTCTATGTGGTATATCCTGGCCTTTGGTCCTTTGTCCCATCTTCGGAAATGAGGTGACCGGACAAACTCTTCATCAACAATTGTGACTCCTGCTCCACTGTCCATGACTATCTCATATGTTTTTCCTTCCACATTCACATCCATCACCAAAACTCCGCACTAAGGTGTTACCCAAACCACCTCCCTTTTCGGACAATAGGCTATCATATGCCCTCTTCCTAGCAAAAATAATATCTCCAAACCTTCTTGGGAGTAAAACTATTTCGCTTCTCTTTACTTGGGATGGCCGCCATAGCCCGATACCCTTCTGACTTCTTTCCGTTTGTAAACATACTCCTTACATTCCACTCTCGTTTCTGCACTGGGAACTTTGAATCTTTCCCATCCTGTTTATATACTTCGTAAGCTCGCAGCTGATTCTTCAGATGAAGAATCGTCCTTGGCTGTAAATCTCTAATCTTTCTCGATATGTCTGCTGCAATCCTCGAATTACATTTCTCACTATTTCATCCTCCGACATGGTGTAACAACAATGGCGCAGAAGTCCCACTTTTTTATAAAATATTTAAACACCGACTCTCCAAGTTTCTGCGTCCGCGCCAAAGCATATTCAAAGAAACAACCAACCTTGAACTCAGTCTTTAAAGCCTCTACTGTTTGGCTCCAAGTTCCGAGCTGATTTTCAAATCGATAACAATCATGCCAGGCTTTAGCGGTATCTACCAAATAGTCGGTCAGATACGCAATCGATCTTCTCTGGGACCAATGGTTGATCTCTTTAACCTCATTGATCTCGAAAAAAAACTGAGCACGATTCTCTCCAAAAATTTCCACTGTACCTTAATTTTGGAGCAAAGGCGTAAACCTGTACGTTTGGTTGCACTGGCTGAATGAGAGGGTCCATCTTCAACCAGAGTTCTCTCCGTTGTGGCTTAACGCAGTCACTAAAATTCAATTCCTCTGCTCACCAACCTTCTGTACCGTCCTAACTATACGCTTGATTCACACTCGTTTTTCTCCTGGCCTCTTCTTTGTTAACCTCCCGTACCTTAACCTCTCGTATTCCCATTCGGGTGCCAAAAAAGTGCTACCGTTTTTGTGCCGATGACTTTATTACACAATACTGCAGGTAGCTAGGGGATCTTTATTACGAGTCAAGGGATGCAAAAGATTAACGTTTAGTCTGATAGCTGTTGGAGCATAGTTTCGAAGAGTGCTTTATTAAAGTTCTTTCAGGTTGGTCTAGGTCACTTGATTGGAGGCCTTCTTCCCCCTGCCTTGCTTCCTTTGCGTCAGGCTGCCTCTATCTGTTGAACCGGTCTTTGGTACAAATGAGCGATCTTCTATCTGCTAATCCAGATGGCTTCCCTAACGTTCAGTTAATTGTACGACCTGAGCGGTTAACGGCTGCTTCCCTCTGCTATGCCGGATGGCGTCTCGTATGTCCGTAGGTTTCCTTGCTATGACGGATGGCGTCTTGTCTAAAGGCCTCCGTTGCTTCCTCCTTGGAACGATGCCCAAAAGCTATCTGCTTCACTCTAGGTTCGTGTAATTTCCAATGTGGCTTGATTACAACAAAAACTGTCTCTCTCTCTCCCTCAGCTGGAAGCCTTGGCGTGGCTACTGTCAGGAACTAACGCTCTCTTCCTCGGCCGTAAGCCTGTTTGGTGATTCCTGTCACGAATTGCCTTCTCTCTTCCTCAGCTAGAGGCTTGCTGGGTGGCTCCTGCCACGAACTGAATGCTTAGATTGTCTCTGCGCCGCATTATATAGCAGAATCCAGCCTCCCTCTCACTCACGGAAGAGTCCACCACGAGTAGGGAAGCTGGGTTGAGTGCGTTCACTCCATAGAAGAATGATGCGGACAAAAGCGCAGGTAACAATATAAAACTGAAGATTATTGCAGTTTTATTTCAGCAAATTTCTGATATGCGTGTTCTTTATCAAAATCGAATAGATATGTATTCGACGAATTTTCGATATTATTTTTCAAAAACTGGGATGGAAACTTTCTTGAAGGACACTAATATCTCTAAAAACGCTTACAATGGGAAATGTAAACTTCTGGAAAAATACTCTTCGAAAAAAAATAAAAAATACACTTTCAACGGTTTTTCTAAAAAAAAAATATACTTGAAAGTGAATGGAGAGGGATGGGGATTTCCAATTGAGCTATTATTAAGCTAAGTGTTCTCATTGACTCATCACCGCACAGCCAAACCTGCTGAACCAAGGGAAAAGAATTTTCTAAGGATGTGGAGAAGGGTAGAAAGAAGTGGGAAGTCTTCTGTGCACCACTCTAGACGAAATTTGATGTCTACATGTTTTAGGGTTACAAAATACAAATAAAACAGTAGTTTTTAATAATCACGTGGTTTTCTTTGCCAACTGGGTAGGATTCAAAGTGAACTCACAGTTACAATTTCTTTATTTTGTAATCAAGATAACTGTTTTCTTTTTAACCTCCCTCCCCATATCAAAAAGAGCTTAGTATTTTTTTGACAAACTTTACCAATTTTACGGATTAAGATGTATCAAAATACTTTAATCCATACGATTAGTTTGATAACCATTAATGTTTTTTCTAGATGAATTTATGAGTAACGAAGTTTTCTTTTATGTTTTATCTGACGATGACAGTATTAATGATTGCTTTGAAATTTTGTAAGTCAGTAGTCTTAATAAATGTAGACTGTCGAATGCAATTTAAAAATTTATAATTAATATTTAGTTTTTTCCAAAGTAAGTTTCTTTTATAATGTAAAACATTTTATAGACATCTGAAAAGAAATTATGAAAAACTACTAGGTATCACGTTGACATTCTAAAATAAACCTATGATTTTCAATCAATTATCTACACGTAATGACTGTAGTATGTGTAGATCAATGTAATAAATGTAAATTTCGAAGTGCAATTTGAAAACTTATAATTAATATTCAATTTTATTTCCAAAGTAATTTATTTTATAATGTTGTCCTACTTCGGAGAAAATTTTTTTATAGACATAAGAAAATTAATTAAGGAAAATTATTAGGTTTCGCGATGCGTTATCGTTATTCCAGAATTAACCTACATTTTTCAAGCAATTATCTTCACATAATGGCTGTACATTACAAATATATATATATATAAACTCGGTTCATGGCGTCAGGTGTCGCCTTACGAAAGAATCTGCAAGAAGTCTATTCCAGGTCTTCCGATCAAGGGTCCATTCCTCTTCCAGACTTCTAATCCTCATTGCTTTTTTAATATCGTCCATCCAAGCCTTTCGTGGTCTTCCTCGTTTCCTTTTTTGATTTGTTTTGTAATCAAAAGCGATTTTGGGCAGTCTTTCGTCATTCATTCTTTTAACATGACCAAACCAAATTAATTGTTTTCTTTGAAGATCGTCCAAAATATTTCCTTTTATTTTCATCATTTCTTTGATTCTTTCATTTCTTATTCTTTCTATTCTTGATACACTGCATGATCTTCTTAGGGCATCCATTTCCACTGCCGCTAATTTCTTTTTTTCTGTCTAAGTAATTCTCCATCCCTCTGCCCCATATAACAAGATGTTCTTTACAATAGAATTGTATATATTATACTTTCTTTTCCTAGAGACCTCTTCACTCCACCAAATAGAATTTAATAGTTTTATAGCCTTCCTTCCTTGACAAATTTTAATTTCTTTTTTAATTTCTTGTGAGTCTCTGCCTTCTCACAGCTTTCTATTTTCATGTTATTATTTAGATTTAGGTCCGTCTCATTTCCTCTTATACATAGATATTTGGTCTTGCTAACGTTCATGTATAGTCCCCATTTCTCATATTCTTCCTTAATTGTTATCGTCATTCTCTCTAAATCACTTTTACTCTTTGCAATTATGACTTGGTCATCGGCGAACTGCATAGTAAACATTGACGTTCCTTTCACATTAAGTCCCAATCCTCTGCAGTTTTCTTTCCAAACTTTTAATGCTGCTTCAACATAAATTTTAAAAAGTGTTGGGGAGATACAACATCCCTGTCTGACTCCTTTATCTGTTATAAAACCTTTTGATAATCTTTGACCTACTTTAATCTTTGTTTTTGATTGTCTGTAAAGTTCTTGAATTGCTCTAATAATATTTAAATTTATGTTAACTTCCTTTAATACATTCCATAATTTTGCGATTGGAACATTATCATATGCCTTCGTTAGATCAATAAACAGAAGATGAATTTGATTTCCCACCGTCATTTCCTTTTCAATAATTTGTTTAAGACAAATATATTATCCATACATGATCTTCCTGCTCTAAATCCACTTTGTTCTTCACTTTCTTTCATTCTTATTTCTTCTTCAAGAAAATCTTTTGAAATTCGTCCATACAGTCTACTAAACGTTGCTGTTACAGTAATGCCACGGTAATTTTCACATTTTTGTCTGTCTCCTTTCTTATAAATTGATGTTAAATATCCAATTCTCCACTCTTCTGGTGTTTCTTCTCCGTTTAAGCATCTTTCGAATAATTGTGTAATTAATCTTAGTAATTTAACTGTTCCATTTTTAATCAGCTCTGCTGATATTCCACCGGGACCACTTGCTCTTTGATTCTTTAATTTTTTAATTGCTGTTTTAACTCTCTCAAGTTCCAATGGTATAGGTTGTTGTATGGTATCAATATGTGTATTTTTTACTTGAAATTCATTTCTAGTTTCTGTAAGCAAAGTCTAATAATATTCTTCCCATTTCTCAACCGATATTCCTTGCCATGAATTATTACCTTCTTTTCTAATATTCCTTAAAAATTTCCATGCCTCTGTACATCGTCTTCCTCCTATATATGTCTCAATTTCTCTGCCTTTTTTATCCCAGGATGTTCTTTTTTTCTCTATTACTAATTTCTTAATGTCATTTCTAAAAGTTCTATAAATTTGTCTATCATCTTCCTTTTTTGAACTCATCCACCTCAAATAGGCTTCTTTTTTCTGTTGCACAATCTTTTCACTGTCCTTATCCCACCAAAAGTTTTTTGGGGAATTTTTGCCTTTTCTTTTTTGTCCTAGTGCTTCCTTTGCAGCCTGGTGTAAAGATGATTTAATATGTTGATATAGTTCGGTTGTATTAGTATAATTCCTTTCTTCTAATTTTTCATCTAATCTTACTTGAAAAAGTCCTTTTGTACTCTCTTCTCTTAATCCTTCCAACATATATTCTGGGATATGAATATCGTCTATCTCTGTGGGATTTCTTTTCTCTCTAACTATATTAGCCGAATAAGGAAATGCAAGTCTTGCTCGCACCATAAAATGATCTGAGCCACATTCAGCTCCTCTGTGTACTCTGATGTCTAATAATTTTAATTGAGCCCTTTATTTAATAATTATATAGTCAATAATTGTTTTTAGTTGTCTAGTATGCTGATACCATGTGTATTTATGAATATCCTTGTGTTTATAAAAACCATTTGTAATCTTGAGATCGTTAGTTCTGCAAAATTCAATAAGTCTTTCTCCATTATCGTTGACTACATCCTCTCCAAACTCTCCAACAATGTTATCTCTCTTCCTGCATCCAGTTCTTCCATTGAAATCACCCATCATTATAATTTCTCTTGTTCCTCCAATTTCATCAATAATTTCCTGCAGTTTTTGCTAAAAGATATTCTTAACTTCAATAATGTCATCATTATTCGGAGCATAAATTCCCAAAATAGTAATTCTTCTTCCAAAAATATCCATATTGATCTTTAAAATTCTTTCATCCACAGCATCAAAGTTCTTAAGATTTCTCTCAAATTTCTTTTTCATTAAAACTAATACTCCTCGTTTTGCTCTTTCCTCCTTTGGAACTCCTGAGTATAATTGAATAAATTCTCCAGTTTTTTCTATTCCTGATCTTTTTTCTTAGTCTCTCTTAAAAAAATGAAATCGACCCTCATCGAATCAATCTCTCTCATTACATCAATCGATTTTGATCTAATACCTTGCACATTCCAGGTAGCCATAATCATAGTCCTTTTCCGTAGCCTTAGTCGCTGTCCATTAAAATCATCCGGTTTATTATTCTTGTTGATTCTTTTTGCGTGAGATATTTTTTACAAGAAATAGGGTGCAGGCCTATTGTCATAACCCCCAACCTGGAGGACCAGGCTGGTCATTTGGTCTGGCACCTACCCTTCGACCAATCCGGCTTGGAAGGCCCTACCAGTAGCTACGCTACCGCCGGCATAGCTCTCTGGGTCATTGGTGCACACAAGCCCCTCCACCACGACAAGGTAGACACACCATGGAGGATACATTACAAATATTAATATATTTATTTTATTGTTGTTACATGAAGTTTCTTTCTCTGTAATTTTCCCTCCATGTAAATTGATTTTAGTTTTTAATTCAGGAAATTTAAAATAAAGTTTCTGGAAGAAAAATATATTTGTGCTTATTTATCGTATACATATTCAAAAGTAAATTCAGGAGTTCCTTCTTTACTTATAATTGCCTCAGCACAAGAATCAAAATTTCTACTTAAACCCGATAAAATAATCCAGCAGGTTTCTTCCTCTGTTATCATTCCTCCTGGTTGCTCGAGTTCTTAAAGTAGTAACTTAATTTCAGCAAGTCTTTCCATAAAAATTTATATCATCAATAAAGTTTGATAGTGAATAAATCTTTCTTTTAAGTCTTGTAATTTTTAAGTTATCTTTTTCATGATATTTTGATTCCAGTTCCTTAAGATGTTTACTTGGATCATTGGTTTCTTTGATTAATAATTTAAACTTATCTTCCATTATTGATATTATCAATCCTATGGCTTTATCCATTTTGTCATTAAGCATTCGTTTCATTTTAAATTTTCATTGTTACATTACAATTGTATTTCAGAATGAAAATTGCTTCTGTTTGAAATATCTACTATCATTTCTAGCAAAATACACAATTTAACTAGTTGAGAAACTGCAGTACTAATTAAAATTCAAAAATAAAACAAAAATAAAACAAAATAGCAATATTATCAAATAGAACTTCAATTGTGTTAGGTTATAAAGTTGCAAAAACAATTAGTAAAACTGAAGAGTATTACATTTTTATATCAGGAGATTCTGAATATTATTCTTCCACTAAATAACTGCAACTTCAAGTATACGCTACTAAATCGGAATAATTTTTAGTTGCAGATTCGGGTAATGTAAAAGGTATAAAAGAAGCAATCTTGCTTGATTTAAAATCATAAATCTTCCGGTAGAGTTTGTAGACTGGCTGAACTAAAGATCGAACGAAGAGAACAAAAAATTTCGGAAAAATTTCTGCTCAAGTGTAAATGTTCCGATAAATTGTAAGTGATTCTTATTCAAACTATTGGATCAACAACAGTACTATATAATTATCAGATAGAGATCAAAATATCTTAGAAGAAAATCGCCGAACGACGAAGCCTGTATTGCCAAAACTTTGCCTGTTCTCAGTTCAAACAAATTCAAGTTAGGACAAATGCCTTTGTATGTAAAACCAGCACTAATACTGTTCTACAGTGATGGTGAAAGCTCACGAGACACATCTATCACACAGTCTTTGAGTACGAAATAGATTAGTAAAGGTTTTCTGTAAAATTGCATAAGGCGAAATCTATTATATCATTGTCATCATTGTGACAAAAATAATAAAAGGCTTCACTCCAATTAGCACTGTTGTTGGGGATTACAATGATAGCAAGCTTGAATCTTAGTCACAAAATCAGAACACTAACTCTGGGATTTCACCAAATTTTGAAAAAGTTAAAAAAAATTATAATAACACACAAAATCATTACAAAATAGTACGTATCCACAATAATTCTTTGTAATCACTAAGCCCGATGTAAAGTGAAAATAGTTTGCTTTTTTACAATAAAGTCTTCTTACCTTCTATTTATTACGAAATTATATAAAATAAATACTTACAAATTTTAGGAAGAAACACATCGTTCTTCCTTTTTTAAAACTAATAATAATGTATTAAACCAATAATTAAAAATTACGCAACCAATTACACGGTTCCATTATTAATATAACAAAGGTAAGTAATAAAGCTAGATCATGATGTTAATATAGTTGATAGTTTTTGTGCTAATTCTTTAAAAATTATTTTTCTTTTAGATTATTTTTTTGATATATTTATAAAATTACTCGCTACCTTTAGAAAGCTTTCATCCCATTCTACACCGTCGTTTCTGTTTATATTTTTTTCTTTGGAATTTCTTATTATTATATTTTCAATAATTTTCCTTAATTTAGTAATTTTTTCTGTACTTAAGATTTCAATTTCTTTATCAATGCGATGTCCATATTTGAGGCTATGCTCAGCTAATTCAGATTTATCAATCTGTTTGTTTTTGATATTGTTCCTGTGCTGAAGGACACGTTCTCGAACAGTTCTTTTAGTTTCTCCAATACGAAAATTTCTACACGCTCCACATTTTATTTTGTAAACTACAATCATTTTGTTAATTTTTTCACTGTGGCTAAATTTTGGACATAATGCGTTTTTCAGCTTGTTTTATATTCAAAACCTACTTCAATTTTGTATTTTTTACAAATTTCTTTTAGTTTTAAATGTCCAAAGGGCCGATTGCTGCTATTTCTTACAAAAAAAGGACTAGGGATACTCAACTTTTACTTTTTTTTTTAATTTAGACTTCTTTACCTCTACTGTGCAAAACATACGCTTCAGTATACTATTATTAATAATTACTAAGTTTTATTTAAATTTGGATCTAATTATATAACTATTAATTATAATTTAGCCCCTGCAAATACCTTATTCCTAAATTGTTTGAGCCTCTGAAAACGATAGTGAAATTCCTTTGTCCGTCTGACCTCTCTTTTGAGAATTTCTAAGATAGGACATGGAAACAGAATTGCTCCCAAGTTGGTCGCTAAAAATGAAATACTAAAGAGAATAATAAAAAAAATTATTCCCACGAAGCACATTTCAACCAGGTAGCCATAACTTCAAAGGCCAGCATTTAACCGCTGCACCATATGAATCGTTTCCTTTTAAAGACTGAAGTGAGGTAACATGCCAATATTTGAATATATATTTATAGAACATTACTGTCCACATTTTTCAGCCTGTGGTAGATATCTTAGATAATGTAGTTGTTTTTTTCTGTAATTAAATGAAATTTAGTTACTTCTTTCCGGACCTGTCATCTGTATGCTAACCGCAAGTCGTCGGAACATGTTGCACAGTTTCATTATCCCTCATCTCCTGCAAAGAGGATACCACAACATGACAACATTTATACAAGATGGAGCACCTTTCCACATAGGACGTTATGTCCTACAGTTGCTGCAACAACATTTGAACTTGAAATTTTATGAATGTGTTTCTTTTAGAACGTAGGGTGTCAGAATTAAATTTTGTAAATACAATTCAAAAGGTGTTAAAAAATACTTTTTTTGTTCCGTAACAATTTGATTTTCAAGCACGAAATTTGACATGTGTGTTCTTTATTAACCTCGAAAAGATATGTATTCGACGAATTTTTGATATTATTTTTCGAAAACTGGGGTGGAAACTTTCTCGTAGGGCACTCATATCTGTAAAACTGGTTATAATAGAAATTTAAACTTCCGGAAAAATCCTCACCGAAAAACATGAAAAATATACTTTCAACGGTTTTTCTATAAAAAAAATACCTGAAGGTGAACGGAGAGGGATTTCCAATAGTTTCTACAATTAAGCTAAGTGTTCTCATTGACTCATCATCACAGAGACGAACCTGCTGAACCAAGGGAAATGAATTTTCTAAGTATTTGGAGAAGGGTAGTAAGTGTTGTTCAATAAATGAACTTTTGACAATTATTATCGTGAACAACCGAGATGCCAAAAGATGATTGTGCAGAAACAATCAGATCCAAGGGAACAGAAAAGCTATCGCGTTTCACGAAATGCGTTGTTGAATGAACAATGCTATTCCCGTTGCCATAGTGATCGATTTGATGTGTTAAGTTGAACATCGCTGTTTTTTTCCGCCATGTAGATTAACAGAATGTTAAATGTCAGGAAAGGCTTACAAGTTATTGAAGATTGTGGAAATTACAAAAGATTATAGGATTACCAAATATTCACGCAAGGAATATAAGGATATTTTGCTGAATATTTATTACCTTTTGAATTTCAATATATAAAGGCATTCGAAAACAAGGAATCATTACTAATTTACCATCTATGTTTTTCAGGGATATCTTCGTAGCTTAGCAACGAAATTCATATTGGAAAATTAGGGATTCAGAAGTTATTGTTTTCAAGACTTTCTTCAAACATTTTCTTGATGATTAAAGTATCTGGAATTATCTAAAGGATTATCTAGGAGAAAACTGTAAGTTATCTTTTTTCTAGATCAATTTATTTCAGCCGAATCATAAAGATGAGAAGTAACGTGCAGGAAGGCCCAATTTCAACAAGATTAGAGTTAAAGGCATTAAATCGCGATGAAGAGACACTTTACATTAAGATTAAGAGACAAGTATTCTCCAATCAAGATATAGAGAAAGACATTTAATGTTAAAGTAAATAAAGCATATTCAAGATTAATTTCAATGTGATGATTTACTATTGAAAGGACTGATAGATATAATTATTAGAGACGAACTTTTAATAATTACAGTAGTATATCAGAAGATAAAGAACAGCATTAGAAGAAGATGAATTGTACTCATAATATTGAATGCTTATTAAATATGTTTTAAAAGTTATCTGATTTTCTTTTAATATCTATTTACATTTAACCTTTTGCTCTAGATTAATACTCAGGGTTTTTGTTGTTGGACCCACATTTATTCTTTAGGAAGGAATAAATAAAAGTTAAATAATAAAGAAAAAAATAACCAACTACAATTGGTTATGGGCCCAGATATCAACGCTGTTTCCAGTGCTCGATAGAGACAAAAGATATTGGATATATGACGTTAGACCACGAAGATCCGTGAAGCAGAAATAAGCAACTGAACGATATTTCAGCTATTAGTCTTAAGAGGATCTATCTAAGCTGAGACAAAATAGTAAAGTTACCATGGCGAGTAATATTCTTAAGTTCAGCGGCGAAAATTACAACAAGTGGAAGCTTCAGTTAAGAATCACATTCCTGAAAGATGGTTTGTGGGATGTAGCGAACACGCCACTGTCGGATATCCAGGAGATGGATGAGAAACCCATCAAGTATAAGCTGCTGAACAAAGCCCAAAGGGCGGTTGGAGTAATTTCGGACTCCATAGACGAAAGGTTCAGAATGCTCATAAAGGAGGACAAAGATCCACACAAATTATTAAAAGAATTGGAAGGAAAATATAATGTAGTGGATAAGCTCAAGGTAACGGACTTGAAACGGGAACTATACTCTACAAGTAAGATGATGAACGATGAAAATCTTCCAGACAAGATCCTCAGATTGAAACTGTTGTTAGATGACATCATGTCTAAAGGTGGAATGGTCCCAGACGATGAGTTCTGTTTAATCCTCCTCTCAGGACTACCCGAGGAGTACGATGGATGTGCTCAGAACATTTTGATGTCGTAGGAAGAAACCAGCTACAATTCTGAAGTAGTCATCAACCGCATATTGTAAGAGTATAAAAGACGTCACGGAAATATTAAAAGGGAAACCGACGTCTCAGGTGAATGCCACAAGAGCTCCCTCGAAACAGAATAAATAAAAGTTAAATAATAAATAATAAAGCAAAAAATAACCAACTACAGTAAGGATTTGGAAGGAAAGAAGCGGGAAGTCTTCTGTCTACCGATCACGACGAAATTTGATATCTACTGGTTTTAGGGTTACAAAACACAAGTAAAACATTAATTTGTAATAACCACGTGGTTTTGTTTACCAACTGGGTAGGATTCGAAGTGAACTCTGTTACGGACTTTTCTTTTTCCTTATTTTATTTTTCTTCCCCTACTTTCTATGATGCAATTCTGTGTGGTTAGTCACTTACTTGAGGCGAAGTGACCTTTGCCTTGTTTACTTCTCCGCTACTGTCCGCCATCTTTTTTTTATCTCTTCCCTCTGTTTTCTAACTAATCTTGAAATGGCAAGTTTTCCACATTAAAACTTTTTATTTATCATTTTTTTTTATATATTCTTGCATCCTACCACCTTATGTAACCTTTATAATTATTATCTATTAATGATGATATAGATTATTATATGTAATTTTTGCTTTTATTTGGAACAAAATTTGGGCTGCTGAAAAGGTGTGGCCATTTTGTTTATATACGGGGTTTATAGTGATGTAATTTGAAGTTTCAAGTCACTCCTTATTTCTTGGAGGGCAATTGGTAGAACGTTGTTTACGTCATCATGCCCATAAAGTGCATTCTTGAAACTCCTGCGTCAGTCTTGCCGTGGAGTATCGGAGGACAAGGACGTGTTTCCTTTAGCCGGAGTGGAGTGATAATTTTGGCTAAAGCAATATAGTTTGGTCTGATTCTTCCTATGCCCAGTTAATGGTGAGACTAGTATTTCATCGTATGGTGCGCATATCTCTGGATACATTGAGATTTATTCTTCTTGGATATCTGTCAACATAACGACGACTTCTTGGATATCTGTCAGATATTAAGAAAAGTCGCACGTCCCCATAAATAGCTCTGGATACATTGAGCAGCCATTAGTAGTAAGAAACGTTCACGAGAAAAAAAAAAA
>JAFIDM010004011.1:0-29320 GCA_023159025.1 Thereuonema tuberculata | reverse complement strand
AAAGTGAAATCCAAAATCTCAAAGAAATGAAAGCTATTATTTATTATCAATATAAAATATTGTGTCCAAAAATGACTACTACTCCAGTTTTTGAACCAAGATCCAAGACTCATTCAAGGTAGACAACCCTCTTCAACATATAATAAACTCATTCGGATCACCCACACAACAGTTAGGAAAGTTTTTTAATAACATACTGAAAAAGATGCCTCAGAAGTAATTCTAAAGAGCACTGCTGATTTCATTTTAAAGATGAAAATAGTAATAACAATAAGAAAAAGATCAAATTATATTCATTAGACCTAGAGGCAGTGTACACAAACATTCCAGTTAATGAATAGCACTGGAATTAATAGAGACAATGTGTGTAGGAAACCAGCACATTTTAAACGACGCTAATATTCTGTAGATAAAGAAACTTTATGAAACTTTTAAAATTGATATGTAACAACAGTTATTTTTGTTATGAAGTTAAATTTTATAAGCAAATCTTAGATTTTGGAACCTAAATCTTTTAGGTTCCAAAATAGAAGTCCTATTTCTGGAACTATCTGAATATTAAAACTAAAATATTTTGAAGTGGAATAAAGCGGATTATAGATATTTAAAATATGCTGATGACATTTTATTAATAGGGTGATGAACTGAGAGACAATTCTTGATTTTTCACAGTTATATTAATAATATTAAAATGAGTTTAAAATTTTCATTTGAAATAGAAAAAGAAAAAAAATTACCTTTGTAGATGTATTTTTATTAAATGAAGATTATAGAATTCCGTATCAACATTATGGAAAACTACTAAAAGGCAATCATGTACTAAATTTTAATGCAGGTCATAATATCAACACGTAAAAAGAAATTATCTAAAATTACATTAAACGTACAACATATTATATTGAAAATGAAAGGTTAAAGGCAAAGAAGTTTAATAATTTAATAATTTAATGAATACCCAAGTTCTTTCCTAACTAAAGAAATTAATAAATTTTTATAGAAAGAAGAAAAATTCACAGGTATAATACAGCTCATCAACAATCAAAACAATTACAATGATGGCAACATTTGCGCCTTTTGCTTTCGCAGCAATCACATTTATAATAATAAGGAAATTAAGCAATATTTCAACATAAATTACATATCAGAAGCCATTGCGAAGCATTGTGTTTGGTTTCCTAATCGCTATCCCAACCTTGTTTTATAAAGAAAATAACTTGTTCAAATTGAAGAAAGAATTAAATGAAAACATATTAAATAAGATGTTAAAAGAAAGACTAGCAGAGCACATTAAAGCTTTTCGGAATAAAAAAAAGCAAAATTTCTGATTGGGCGGATCATTATGAAGAAATGGGACATAATCCTGATCCGATTATAAATATTGAAATTAAAATTTCCGAAGAGAATGTAAGACTAATGATTGAATCATCTTTTATTAATAGTAAAAATTGTTTTAACAGAGATAAATTCCGTAAGATTAGTAATGTTACTTTTAGTTACATAAAAGATTTAGATTAAATAAATTATTAAATTTTTCAAAATATAAGAGATTGTTATTGTTTTTTATGAAGCATAGTTATTATTAATGTTTAATTATCGTTATTTATGTGTTGTATTGCCGTATCGGCGTGGTCGTGCGATCTTAGGCTTCGGTCTGCCGTGAGGCCAGTGTGCCGGTACCCGGGTTTAAATCCCGATAGAGAGCATGGATGTTTCAATTGCCTTTCCTGTGTTGTCAGCCTCTTCTTTACTTTCTCTTCGGTCAAACGTCATTCCATAATGGCGTCCTGGAGAAGGCAACGGGAAACCACTCCAGTATGTGTTCCCTTGTATAGCTACGGCTTCTCCTAGGGGTCGCCCTTCGGGGGTCACTAGGGTTCCATAGACTTGAACCAATCTACGGATTGACCTACCATGGTATGGTAAGGTATGTGTTTTATTGTCGTCGTTGTTAATGCTTAATTATCACCATTATTTATATTTTCATTTTGTTAATGTTTAATCATTATCATCATTTATAAGTTGTATTATCATTATACTATACTACTATAGTATAAGTTTGATATATTATCTATTGTTAATATTTTAGTTCTTGTTTGTAACCTTATTTTATGTGATAAGTAAGAGACAAAAAGAATAGCTTTTGTCCTCTTATTCACCTGAGGATGTTTCTCGTACAGAGAAACGAAATATTGTGAACATTAAAGATAGTTGTTTTATGAGAATTATGGAGTAAGTACCTTACAGTTTTATAAAAGATGACTTTATTAAGTATTGCTTTTTTTTTTTTTTTTTTTTAATTTCTTCGCTAGCTTTACATTTCTTCAATTTTCATTGGTCTTCCTTGAAAACGAAGTCAACATAGTTAAAAACTAATTTTACTTTGCAATATTTGATGAAAATAACAATGAAATTTCTAATTTCTGTCTCAGTATTATCTTTGAAAAGTAGGCCGCGCGGTTGGCGTTGTCACTAAGACATTGGCCTCTCACTTCTGAGTACCGGGATTCGGTCCTCATGTGGGTTTTGTGATGGTGAACGATCCGCAATGGGCAATTTTCTCGGGTTCTCCCATTTCCTCTGTTTGTAGGAGTTGTCATTCAGAAGATGAGACTCCTTCTCATATCTTATGCAACTGTGAATATTTCCAAATTCAACTTCTTCCTTTTCATCTTACTATATTAAACAAAAACACCACAACTCCATAACACATAGTATTCAAATAGTTTATTTAAATTACTTTGCGAAGTTTCGGGATGAAAATTTTAAACGCCATCCCTTCTTCAAGCGAAATGAAAATAAAATAATTCTTTAAAATAACTAAAAAGTCAAATTGTAATGAACATGAAACACGTTGAAAACAATATACAATATTGTGAATTTTTCACATCCCTTAGACTTATAATTCTAGGATGTTTCTTTCTAGAACCAAAGGATTTGTTTACGGTCCCTATCAGTGAACTACTGGCGTTTGCCGTAGCTACAGGTCTTTTTGAGGTTTAAGGTAGGGGGAAGTAAAATAGACCTTAGGTCGCGGTGCTAGATATACATTTACCACCCATTTTCTACATTAATATTAACATTTAACATTAATACGGAGCATTAGGAAAATTTAAGCAACTTAAAACCTGAATTTTTTTTTCAATCTTAAAATTCTACTTCTTTTCATCGTTGGGTGTTTAGCTAAAATGGTATTAGTTCATTTCATAACTGTAATTACGACTTTCCATATTTTAACATTCTTTTAATAGAAAACAAAAAATTAGACTTCGATAGTGAAATTCATATAACTCATGATAACTTAACAAATTGTATTGTTACCTGCAGAGGGATGTTCAATAGGTTCTTTTGTAGTACAATTTACTGGATAATATGGAGGCGGATCTGGACAAGGTACATCTTCTTTCACCAACGCTATTTTTTCATTAAATTTAATGCCTTTTGACTGTGATGTTATATCTTTCCACGATAACAAATCACCTTTTATTGATTTGCATCTATACATTTTCATAACTTAATAAAGAAAATAAACAATTAGTTTCAAACTTAAATAATCAATTAATTTTGTATTTATTTCAAATGTAAATTCACTAATGTTATGAAAATATTATTAAACAAGAAAGCCTATGATGTTGTTTGGATTAAATATCTTACAAATCAAGATAAATATCATGGTAAAGAGAATAGAATAATTTTCTAACAAAGGTGGAGTTTCTAAATGTGTGACTCTTTTTAACACTGTAAGTTTAATTGAATCTTTCAATTCAGTCCAATTTCCAGCCTTATTTTATTATTTTTTGAGTATAATTTGAATTAAATGTTTTTAATGTAAAGATTGTAGCAGATTTTTTGAAATCTTAATTTTTTCCAAATAAAAGTAAAAATTTGCTGTGATTTTTAATGCCGTTAACATTAATTAAAAATTAAAATGGCATAACAAAATTTGAAATTTTTATTATAAAATCAAAATTTTTTTTTTATATTTTTGAGGATATTATTTAATACATAATAATAATGAAACTGAGGCTTCAAATGTTATTTAAAAAATTATAATGATTGCATCGAAATAAAACTGAATAATCATTTGATTGAGTGACAAGAGATGCAAATTATTCAAAAAGGAGTAGGAAGCCTCGGTGTCAAGTGAAAAGAGGGGCTTCGTTTTTAACTTGGGTGAGTCGGGAGAGACGAATGTGAAGTGAAACAGCTAGGTGGGCGGACGAAAAGTCAAGCAGAGTTAACTGGGATGAAGACCATATGGATCTATTACTTCCAAAAACAAAGACTTGTAAGCACAGTAATCTTCAAGTCCTGTAAGTATCTTTTATCATTATGAAAATAGACGTGATTGGAATCCAGATAGGAAATTAACTACCGGTATTAAGGAATTGCTGAGATTAAAATGTCGTCGTCACATGAGGCGAATCAGAAATAATTACTCAAGTGAAGTAATTATAGTTTCTGATATAATAAATTAATCCCAGGCAAGTTGCATAAGTATATTTATCTAAATAGATATGATAATTATTCATGTTAACCCATATATTGCATAAGTGAATGCAAGAGTTTTTCCGTTATCACTAATTAAGTCATTAATGACTAACCGGTTGAGTAAGAAGCGAATCAAACATATTTTACTACATAATCAAGTAGTAGCAATAAATGAATTGATCTGCTCCAGATATTAGTGTATTATAAATAAAGTGCAACGAATTATATTTAAGTGAAAGTGAATCAAATATGTTTAATATTCAATGGTGCTATTAAGATAAGAGAGCTTTCATTATATAAATTGTTTAGTGCATCAGTGAATAAGTAAAGAGTGAAGAAATAAAGTGAACAGAAGAATATAAAGCCAGTGGGCTTTCCAAGATAAATTCTAAAGACACTTATTGAAAATGTGTGTAGATAGAATCAAATGTATAGTAAATACTCTTGTGCTTTCATCCGGAAGATTCTGACTCCCAAATACAAAATGGAACAGTGCATTTAAGGAAGAGTATTACGAGAAGTGATTTTGGGAGAAGACAATATATTAGAGTATCTGTACGAATCGTATATATTGTATAATTAACAGACATAGGTGTATAATATTTGGAGTTATAAGAAAGTAACTTGGCTTTTAGTAAAATGGTGCCATTCATTGAAGAAAAAAAACCCTAGTAAATATCATTGAATTTTTATATAATTAAATGTAAATAATCATAGTATCTTAAAAGAACAAACTATTCTAAGCTCGTATTAAAATACGACTAAATTTATTTGTAATATCTGTAATTGAAAGAGTGATAAAGTTTCCATTCTTACCTTCGTCATCTGTAACAGCTCTGCTAAAAATGTTGGTCCTGTAAAATGATCTGTTGTTATCATATCCATAAGTGCTTCCAATTCGGAAAACTAAACTATCAGGATTCGTTTTGTTTAAAGGAACAATACCTTCAATTTGCTCTTGAAACGGAAAACCATTGAGGTAAAAGTACGACCTGCTGTTAAAAATAAAGCAGAAATGATGCCACGATGTTGTGAGGTTACTAATATTGCAATCATAAGCGTTGACGTGACGTCGAATACTCTTCTTAATTAATCCAATATCTGCTCCATAACCTGGAGTACTTTGTAATGGAAAAGAGGACAGTTGGAAATGAGTATAGTCCTCTCTAGAATTTAAGGCTTTGAAAAAGGCAAACGAATCTTTCGCTTTTATCCAAGAACAAAAAGATAAAATAGAACTTGGAGTTGGTATTGGTTGAGTGTTGATATAAAGTCTACCTTTTCCGCCTTCCTTATAAGTCAAAACATTTTCTGAATTACCTGCTTCGCCACAATGCAAACAGAATGTTACAATGATTGGAAAAACTACCAAGTTGTGAAACATTTCGAGAATTATCTCGGTAAATAAAAATAGTTCGAATGGCTTCTAACGCAGTGAAGCACTTGAAGTAAAAGCCGTTTATATAGCTACAAAATCAATAGCTTAAAACGAGGCTGGTCACATGTTCGAAATACCACGTCATAAAACACTTGTCCGTTGCATTACGATGATTGGTAGACAGAACAAAAGCAGGAAACTACCATAACAACGGAGACATTACAATTAAATTAAATTCTATTACTTCTTGAAATTGCGTTATCTTTGTTTTTCCGTTGATATTAAGTTAATTTATTCTTTCTCGTTTTCATTATTGTCTTTTGTTGTTCTGTAAGTCGGTTGTGGTCCTTCCTTAATGTACTCAAATATAAACTTTAATGAAGGCCTTGTTTTAGAACCTGTAAATAAAGCTTATTAATTTTTCAAAAAAGTCACTAACAGATAATTGAATATCAAAATCTATAATACCCTTAAAAATGAGATCAAAAAATAATAAAAATATGAATTGAAATAGAATGCTTGTGCTAATTGAGTTCATTTTATGAATTAATTTAGTTTTTATTCTTTTCAGAGCCAAACTTAGACAGAAATCGCCTGAGCTACCGTGATTCATTGCAATTTCGAAGTGTGTTGTCGATGATGGGACGTAGTTTGGGTCTTTTAGAGAGTAATTTTAAAAAGGTATTATTTCAATTGAAATGTTAAACTTTAAAATAAGAGTAAAAACACATCTTTTGAGATTTCAGTACTTTCCAAACAGTGATTTTCCAATCTTACAGTATGATTTTGAAACTTGCTTAAAATGAATTTACAAAAATATTAAATCTTTAATAATAAAACACTGAATCTAGGAAAAAGTAAACCATTTTATTTTTATGTTGATAATTTCAACAATCACAATATTTAAACAACAAACATCATCTCTTGTTTTGTTTTTTTATTCTTGTAAATCGATAGAACAAAATATTATTTTTTGTTAGCATTAAATAAGAGCTAAAAAAACTTTATTTAATTGATTTCCTTTCAATAGTCTTTTTACTGAATAAAAAATTTCGTGAAGCCTCTTTCATGACGTCGTCTTCGGTAGCGTCTCCTTGACAATCGCTTTCATCGTCTTACAACCTTCTTTCTTCTAGATATTTTTTTTTATTACCTCTTCACTAAGCTCAACGTATTCCGAGCTTTAACGAGTTCCAATTAATTACGAAACTCTTTTATCGCCTATCTCTTTATTCTTCATATTCTTAGACAGATTCTTCTATTCGTCATATTTGGTAGACGTATCTCAAGACATGTACCAGTGATGGATATGATGCACGAATACCCGTGTATATTTATTCTTCCTTCTGGACTTATTTATTAGCTTCACTGCAACTAATCGAAATTTACAATTCCAGAAGAACTCGAATATACATGATAGCGAGCAGTCCTCAACATAAGTGCTTTCAGTTGGGTAATTGGGTTAGGATATGTTCAGGATGGTGGTGCATTTACTGTAGCAGAAATTATTCACAAAAATGTCCATTTAGGGCCACCGTACGTTAATCCTAAATTAAACCTTAGCACAGGAGTTAACGTGTTCATCAACAAAACACACAATGTCATCATGAATCTAAAATATGTTCAAAGTAAACGCTTATCTGTTCATAGCAATGGATATAGTTGACAATCTTTCCATAGATCACAATACTTTTCTTATTTAAATGACAAATACAAAAGCTGAGAATATAAGTATGTTTATTATAATATAAGGGGGAAATTAATAAAGAATAAAAAACGAACGACCATCTCCGACTCAACAACAGGAATTGAAAATAAGTACAAATTTGGAAAAATCCGTACGTATGAAAAAAGAAACAATGAGTATACTTGATGTAAACATATTAAATCTTATATAATGAATTAGATTTAAAAGTCTTAAAATATCCAACACACTGAGGTAAAATTAAATTTATTTACAACTAAAAACAGCCCAAACTAGTTTCCTTCCGTTAACGTGCCCTTTTCAGTGAATGAATCTTCCTAACAAGCTCAGCCTCTTTTTAAGTTCAACAATGGGAAGCATGCTTCAATAGAAACAATTGTCGAAATGATGCAAATTTCTAATAACCGGCGAACAATGAGATGCTGGTGGAGATTATAACACTACTAATTAAAAGCACATGGTTTTGTATACAAATACTGAGCATATGAATGTTTGTAAATATTAAGCGAAGTTTATAAACACAGAAGACTGTGATGAGACGCCTACTTGTTATTTGAATGTTGACAATTAAAAATCCCTTGAGTTTTTTCGGAAACCATATTGATAGATATTATTAACAGATACAGTCATTCATACAGTAGTCTGACGATGAAATCAATAGTTGATGAGATTATTGATGAGATCAATACATTTTGCACTGTGTTGTATGTTAAGTAGGCCTACTTATTTGGAAGGGCTTCTACATGTTCTGACTTGCATTCGTCTAAAGATCTGTTGGTCTCTCCAATATAAAATTAATTAAATCCGCAGCACTGTATTGAATAAACAGCCTCTTCGTTCCAACTACTAAACTTGGGATGAATTGCAGTTAGTGTTACCCAGTAACAAGTACACTTCGTAGAAACCCTCATTAATATATGCTGTGATTCCTAATTCCGTAAAATCTTGAATAAAACTTTTCTATTAAGTTTATCTTCACTTTGGTTTTTGTGGAAGTTTTGTTTTTTTTTAAATTTTGTTTTGTTATTTTATGAAATATTTTTATGTGTACAATACAGCGAAGGCTGCGATGTTCGAAATAAGTATCGAGTTTGCCCAGTCCAGCCAGTGACCTTGTTTTCAAGAAAACTGTGAATTTTCGCGTTTAGATCTTTTCTCATTTACTATCCACTAGCGGCTGAATTAGTCTTTTTCTGATTTTTCCTCACAATGCTTCTGACAAAGCATTTCTTTAATTCTGTAGACCCTATCTAAGATCCTAGTTTTCCTGGTTTTTTTGTTTGTTTTGTTTTGTTGTTTTTTTATTTTTTTTATTTTTTTTATTTGATGTTTTAAAAACTTCGAACATAGTATTTGACTTTTTGTTAACATTTGAAGCCATATTATCACCTTACAACAAGATTACATTAAAAGATGTAGTTTGTTTCTCTTAAAAAAATAATATATAAAACACTCTTCACCAGATAAGAGTAGAGAAATTAGATATAGAAACATCTTCCAGCTAGATATGCTAATTATTAAAATGCATAATAATAACAGCAATGAAACTAGAAGAGCTACCTCATTTTTTATCCAAAATTACCACTCAGATAGTTTGAGAATGGGGACATGAGACAGGTGATCTTGCAGACCTAGCAGCCGTCTTGATCAGATGATATTGTTAGCTGTGAAACTTCAAGACAACACATCACCATTACGAAAGATGTAGTCATTCCAGCAAAATGGGATCTCGATGGATCGTTCATCACGAGAACAACTTTAATATCAAAAATGCCATTTTTGTCCTCATCCAAAGACAAAAAATGCATCGTGTTGTATCAAGGGATATATTTTGGCGGCCACTGCCAGAGGCAAGATTTATTTCCCCGGTCCTTTATATCGAATATTTACTACCCATCCGAGTGATGAGCTCGGAAAAACCTGTAGAATGTCGAATTGAATCCTCTATAATTTGGTTTCTCAACCTTTTTTTACCCATGGACCCGTTTCCCCCCCTTTTTTTTTTGGTGGACCCCCTCATAGCTATTCGATAAAAGAAAAGTTTAGTCCATTTTTCACTAATAAAAAGTAAAGGGATTATATTAATAATCAAAGAAATAGTAAATGATTATGCTTTATTTTGAATGAAAACTAATTTAATGCAAATAAATTATTCTCAGTTAAAATATGTGATTCAATGAGACCCTGTAGTTGATGCCGCTGTGCGAGTTTCTTTATATCTGGTTCCATCGATGTTAACGATATTCGAAGATCATCTCTTTTCACAATGTCAAATCTATTGCGAACTTTTGATAAGTGAGAAACACGACTAATCCTGATTCAACAAGGTAAGATGATGGAAAAGCAAATAACGTAGAGCTGTGCTTTATCCCAGAGTAATGGGTACTTTTAGCAATATCATTTGTTTTCCATATATTATACTTCCCATCTTTGAATTTTGCACGCATTATTTCATCACTTTGTAATTCAATGAGGAGCTCTTTCAAAGAAATGTCTATATCGGCAACATTAACTTCGAAAGGAATTGTCACCCAAGTTGGTATATCCATCATGAGTAGGTCACTAAACCGACTTTGCATACCTTCGTGCATATTTTCCAAATATTCGCTATATGATACAAGGTCTTCATCGTGCAAATCGCTGCTAATCGAAGCCAAACAAGGAAACTGTTGAAATGCACAACGCCTGATATTATTTTTGTACAACTGTAATTTTCTCAGAAAAACAGTAACAGCACCTTTACTTGATATGAAATCAGAATCTTTTCCTAGGAGCTATTTATTAAGTAAATTTAATTTTTCAAATATATCTGATAAGCAGAGCCGTCGCATGAGCAAGGCGACCGGGGCGATCACCCTGGGCGCTGAGGCAACGGCAAAAATAAAAAAAATTGAAAATTCCGGTTTTTTTTGGGTTGTTGAATTGGAAATTCCTGGGCGCCGCGGCAAAAAAATAAAAAAAATTTGGAATTCCGGTTTGTTTGTTTTTGGTTGTTGAATTGGAGATTCCGTTTTTTTTTTTTGGTTTTAGATTTTTGGTATGGTGGGGGAGGCGCAAATATCAAATGTAGGGCGTCTGCCGAAATCTTGCCCTGGGCGCCAACAAACCACGCGACGGCCCTGCTGATAAGTACTGACCGATGGTTGAGTAGGTAGGCGAAAAAGAAATATAAAATAAATAAAGTTAGAAAGAATCATTCATATATATTCTCTACTTATTTCAATATGGGGTAAATTACAGTAAAAATTTTATTTTGAGTAATAACAACCGTTCTGAAGTGGAATTGCCCCATGGACCACCAAAATATCACTACGGACCCCCAATTTGTTATTTTTTGCCTGTGGACCCCGAAGATATTACTTGGACCCCCAGGGGTCCATGTGGACCCCGGTTGAGAACTCCTGCTCTATATGATCATGGCACTTCTGTTCGATTGTTTGGTCGAATTCGGCTGAATTGTTCGAACCGCACAATGCCATCTGATCGACAGTTATACGTTTGAGAAACATTTCGTGTTGCACCGATCCTCCTAGTTTTGCTATAGCATACTTTGACAGCATTTCTGTTTGCTGACAATATTCTGCAAAATATTACATTTCTAAAAGGGTTACTACTAGAACGGTGATGCAAAACCTCACATTGCGAGACATCACAATGAAGTTCACATCCTACCTTGGCCATCCAAGTCCCCAGACCTTTCTCGAATATAGCATGATGTTGGGACGACAATTACAGCCATCACTGTATGGACAAATTCACGACAATTTGAGAACATCTGGCAGAAATTGTCACATGAGAACTTTACAGTATTATTTCTTTTGGAGCGGGACTGTTGTTGACTGCGAGAGTGGTTGCACTATCTCAGCGTTTCATCTGCTGAGTGAGTCTGGCTAAGGAATTCATAAAAAGGTCGAAACTCCAGACTCAATGATGAAAGATCAGATATTTTACGTTCTGTGTCATTTCTGCACTTCTTTATAATAATTCAATGTGGCACTTTAATTCTTATGAATATTTATTACTGTGATTAGATTCTGAAGTCACAGACAATTTTAATAAAGTAATTATATATGTATTGCAACAGTTGATTAATTCTATTTATTGTTACTCTTTTATTTAAGGAATTTATTTCTTTTAAATAGACTAGAAAGTTAAGAAAAAAAACTGTTATAACTAAATATGATTAGCTTACAAAATGATATAACTTTTTATTAATTGAAGTAAAGCTTGTTCTTGCTGAATCTATAAATACCATGTGTTTTATGACACACACCTGTAGGAAAATACTAAAAAATGGTAGAGGTAAAGGAAATATTTAAAAAAAGCTGGCTAAATTTAAATTTTTATTTATTACTTTTATCAAAAAAATCAGGTCAGCAAGTGCAAGATTGTAAAAAGATTTTTTGGTATTTGCCGTACAAAACAATCAATTGAGATATCAAACGTGAAATTTAATAACTAGTAATTTACCATTGAATTTTTATTGAAATTTATTCATTGGCATAGTCTTTAATTAAGTTTAACAAAATTTAATGATCTTATTTACCTCTTCTGCTTTTTATTAAAAAGAAAAAAAAGATCGCGTAACCAATGTATTGGTGCTTTAAAAGAAATTATTAACTTTAAATTATGAATATAATAGAGAAGACTCCTTTAAAATCTAGCTATATTTTAAAGTCTTAAGGCCGTTTTACATTTATCATTTCACTCGCCATAAATGCAAGCCATAACGGAGGTCATGTCAGGATAGATTGCGAGTGATTAGTGCACTGCTTTACACTTACCATAACGCCTTCCATCACACGGAACATTTACACTTCTCAATTGTCATCATGCCTACGTTTTATTTACGAAAAAAATAGCAGTGATTTATATAAAAACCATTTAGGCAATGCATCGGATAGGTGAAAGAATGTCTTTAATTAATTAAAATAGGAAATATTCATGTTTTTTTTCATCGTTTTGTGTTCTTTGTTTTCAGTTTCGATAAATCAGTTTCGATAAATAATTCAGTCTCGTTAAATCTCGATTAATGGCGAGATCTTTTCGAGATGTCGATCGCTCGTCTCGATTCGAATTTTCAAGCCGAAATTCTGAAATGATTTTGATTAATAATGTAACATTTTATGAAAGCATCCACGAAAACATAAGGAAAAGATGCCCTCCGATCGCGAAAATCATTTTTGTAATCGGTAATTTCGAATAAATAGATACAAATCGATTGGACTTCCAAGTTCTATAATTCGTCACCAGGAGCGCTATTTGAAATGTCCAGCCATTAGATGTCTGGACATTTCTTCGAAAATAGCCCAGGCTCTAAGCTCTCCATTTACTGACATCTGTGATGTCCAGGTGATGGCGAGTGAAATGTCCAGGTTATGGCGAGTGAAATGGTAAATGTAAAACAGGCTTTAGTCTTTTGAAATGATATTGGTGTATTTAACGTGTGTGGTAAAACTAAGAATTGAAAGAAATCCTCAATAAGTACACTAAAAAACATTTTAAGTTATATATTTAAGAAATAATAAAAAACATACATTACATAATTAAAAGTGGATCTAGACAAGGAAATTAACGTGCGTTAGTACATTTTTACAGTAAAATAAACCAAAGAACGCACATAACTAAACAAAACAAAACACAAATTCACTGAGCTATTTTTGATATTTGTGCTGGAAATCGCTGGATCCTTGGACAGTTTCAGAGGCGTCAAGTCCTCCATCTTCAGCAAGATTAAAAAGAATGAGAAGAAGACACAAATAATCAAATTCCCTTTCTAGACATTCTCATTCACAAAGACAAAAACAAACTCCAAACAACTTGCTACCGAAAACCCACTTTTTCAGGTAGAGTCCAAAATTTCCACTCTGCAATCCCGTATGCTTACAAATACAGCATAATAAAAATGATGATAGATAGAGCCTTCAACTATGCATCAAACAAACTCGCCCTAAACAATGAGATCCATTACATAATGCTAGGCGAACACGGAGCAATTTGAGGCAATATTATTGGGACAAGATGGCCCAATTTGATTGCTGACAACCGGTATCAAGCGCGAACACAGAGTTTTTCCTGAACCAATATTGCCCTGAATATGTATAGTTACGGCGCTTCTCACTAGGGAGAGCTAAAGAGAGCGTGTTTTCGTACAGAATTGCTATAGTATTAAACGCCGTCCCTCTGTAGAAATCAATTACGATTCTTTCATTATCAATTGACAAAATGTTGTTGTTGGAATTATCTGTTTTGGGCCGACCCATTTTGCTGATTTTAAGCCGTGTTTCTCAAAGAAAATGGCCGGCGTGAGTGACTGAATTTCCGATGTTCAAAGTCCCGCCTCCTTAGACGTTAGCATTGTCACGTGATTTCATCCGTTCATTTGATTCGCTTTCGTACCAGCAATATTTTGCGACAACTAATATTGGGGCAATATTGTTCCTTTGGTACCGACAATAAAATTGGGGCAATATTGTTCAGTTTGGGACAATCAAATTGGGGCAAACGGTTGCCAGCAATCAAATTGGGCATGATTGTCCCAAAATATCGCCTCGTGTTCGCCCAGTATAAAACAACTATTATTAAACAACGATTACCGACTACCATTCATTAACCAAACCATCCGAAAAATAATCCAAAACATTTACAACCCCAAAACAAAAAATCCAAACAACCAAACAAACCTTTATGTTAGTTTTCCATACGTAAAACAGTGGGAACTAAAATTGAAAGAAATCTTCAAGGACACTGAAATTCATCCCGTGTTCACTCTAAATAGTAAACCAAAATACAACAAAACTAACAAACCCCTAATACAAGATCTTAATGGCATAATTTCCAAAGTCTCCTGTAAAAACAATGACTGCTTCTACATTGGCGAAAGCAACTATTCCTTACAAAAAAGACTTTATAATCACAAATACGCATGCAGAACACTCAATACCGACACCTCCATGATATCACACCACATGCATAGATGCAATCACAACCCCGATTTCAAGAATGCACAGTCATCCACCATGAAAAAGACGACAAAAAACGGAAGATTAAAGAGTCCATCATCATCCACCTATCAAAATCGTACAACACAAGACTCTCCAACAACAATGTCAGAAAATATTGCTCCAATACCTCCCTCCAGAATGAACTTCAAAAACAGATCCAAACTATATTATGAAAAATGAACAACCATCGCCAATGTTCCAACCCACACCAACATTATGAAACCAACCATAAAAAATAATAATAATAATAATAATAATGAGATATTACGTGCAGCACATGATCATTTTTACACTGCACTGGCACAATACACAGGCACAGACCCGACACTCAGGCCTCCACTGCCCAAAGTACACACATCAAAACAACACGCCACAGTCATATATCATCTCAACACACACACTATCCCACAACACCTTGACAATATCCAAACATTAGAAGACACACACACAACACTCTATTGCGCCGCACAGGGAACCATTCAAGCACTTGGAATCAAACAACATATACCTCCCACTGCACGGTCACAAGAATACATCCCCCCTTGGAGACGTCGCCTTGAGGGCCGCATCCGCGACCTTAGAGGAGACATAGCCAGGCACACACAATACTGTGCAGGAAACAAAACAAAAAAACTTATGTCCCAGGTTAGAAAGATATTCAAGCACATAAATACTCGCCCTTCACATTCAAACCATCATAACCAGGTTCAGGAACATCTCGACACACTAAAACAAAAACTCAGTGCACTTGCAAAAAGATTACAAAGATACAAACAATGCACTCTGCGCAAACAACAGAACAACACTTTCCAATACAATGAGAAAAAATTCTACAGGTCACTTACATCTTCCTCTACTATAACTAACACAAACACTCCCACCAGCGAGGCATTACACGAATACTGGTCGTCTCTGTGGTCTAATCCTATCCCCCACAATGATAAAGCACCATGGATCACAGAGGAACAAAATCTTACTGAACACTTACCCTTCATGTCCTTCTATGAGATTACTCTCGCAGACATACAGGCAGCAAAAAAACATGCACACAACTGGAAGGCTCCTGGTGCAGACGGCGTCCAGAACTTCTGGATCAAGAGGTTCACGTCCTTGCATGGTAGCTAGCCCTTACACTCACTGACATAATCCAACACCCAGAACATATGCCTCGTTTCCTCACACAGGGTGTCACATACCTACAGAGCAAGAACACTGAAACAGCACACCCTGCTAACTACCGTCCAATCATTTGTCTCCCCACACTTGACAAACTCCTCACCTCCTGTCTCGCAGACAAGATCTACACACATATCGAGACACATAACATTCTTTCCGAACAGCAGAAGGGCTGTCGCAGGAATTCCCAGGGTTGTAAGGAGCAACTCCTTATTGACTCGGTAATCCTGCGCCAGGCGCGCGCGAAGAGTAGGAACTTACATATTGCGTACATCGACTACAAGAAGGCATTTGATTCTGTCCCTCAGTCCTGGCTCCTACACACTCTTCACATCTACAAAATACACCCCAAGATCACGGCATTCTTAGATGCCACAATGAAGAGTTGGAACACAACGTTACACCTACGCACCTCCAACACCTCCATCACTACAGATCCCATTCCCGTAAGGAGAGGTATTTTCCAGGGAGACTCCTTGAGTCCTCTTTGGTTTTGCCTCACCTTGAATCCACTGAGCCACATACTAGATAACACAAAACACGGTTATAGGCTCACCTCAGGCACACTGACACCATATAAAATCACACACTTACTCTACATGGATGATATTAAACTCTACGCCACAAACAACGCACAACTTATTAATTTACTACAAGTCACCACACAGTTCACCAAAGACATTGGGATGGAATTTGGAATCGACAAATGCCGCAAGCTACATATAACACGCGGGAAGACTACGAATTTGGAGGGTTTTGAACTGGACCATGGGTTGGCCATCCAATCCATGGAAGAGGGAGAGACCTACAAGCATCTGGGCTTCCAGCAAGCGCGCATCATTGACAACACAAACATCAAAAATGCACTCAAGAACACATATCGTGCTCGCATTCAAAACATCCTCAAAACACAACCCAACGCCAGAAATAAAATTAAAGCCATCAACACTTTTGCCGTCCCCACACTAACATATTCGTTCGGCATAATTCCTTGGACAAACACCGAACTCGAAGCACTATAACGTACAACATGCACTACATTCACGAAGCACAACATGCACCACCCCAAGTCCGCTACAGAAAGGATGACTCTTCCCCGCAAGGAGGGAGGTCGAGGACTCGTCAACCTCATCACCCTTCATGCAAAACAAGTATACACACTTAGGGAACACTTCCACCAAAGAGCACAAGACTCCTCACTCCACTCAGCCATTGTCAAGGCTGACACACACCTCACACCTCTGGACCTCGAAAACCTTTCTCCAACAGTCACCACCCCTAGCACCCACTCTCAGCAGCTGCGTGAATCATGGGATCGTAAGGAACTCCATGGCAGACATCACTACGAACTCATTCAGCCTCATGTCCACATGGAAGCGTCGAACAGATAGCTGACAAGTGGCGAGCTGTTTGGGGAGACCGAAGAGTTCATGATCGCGATACAGGACCAAGTCATCCCCACACGCAACTACAAGAAACACATCCTACACGACGCAAAAACACATAACGACAAATGCAGGAAATGCCACACTACGCATGAGACGATCGACCACATAATATCTGACTGTCCCCTTCTCTCCCAGACAGATTACCTCCACCGACACAATCAGGTAGCGTCGATTGTTCATCAACAGCTAGCACACAAACATTCACTTATTAACAACACGGTTCCGTACTACAAGTATATACCACAAAGTGTATTAGAGTCATCCTCACATAAACTGTACTGGGATCGTCCCATTCACACAGACAAAACCATACATCACAACAGATCTGACATCACACTTGTTGATAAGGTCAACAAACAGACCTATCTCATTGATATTGCAGTGCCTATCAGCAAGAACATGCAGAAAACTCACGCAGACAAGATCAGTAAATATAGAGACCTAGCACACGAGCTCCAGAAGCAGTGGAGGCAGGATCGAGTACGTGTTGTACCCATCGTCTTGTCCGCCACTGATCTGGTACCTAACACTTTGCACCACAGTCTCAGCACACTGGGACTTAACAGAAACACTTATGAAGAACTGCAGAGGGCTGTAGTACTCAACACAACACGCATAGTTAGAAAATTTATGGACACAACCACACATCCCTAATCATTCTTGCACACGTCTTTACACTTGGCAATATGTGCTTTGGTCCTTGACCCGCCATATTGTTTTTGCTGGGGAAACCCAAGGTTTGAAACATACAAACATAATAATAATAATAATAACAACCAACGCACCACAAGGATATTAGGCAATCCCCAAGAAAATATCAAATGAACAATTCAACAACCCAACAAGAAAAAGGACACCTCCCAAGGACGAACGCAAGGACACCCTCGCAAGGATAGAACTTTACATTAATTAAAGTTATGTTATAAAAAGCTTGTTGTTGCTGTATCTATAAATACTACGTGTTTTATGACACACACCTGTAGGAAAATACTTACGAGGGTTAGAGCTTTAAAGAAATATTAAAAAAAGGTGATTTTAAATTTTTGGTTCGAATTAACGTTCATTACTGTTTTAAAAAAATTAGGTCAGCAAATACACGACTGTGAAATGATTTTTTTTTTTTTTTTTTTTTGGTATTTTCCAAATGGAAACTTCCATTGAGTAATCAAACATCAAAATTAATAAATAAGAATTCACCAATAAATGTTAAAGTATTAGAATAACTTTCTTTTTATTGGAACTCAAGCCTCTAATCAGATTTAACAAATTTTAATATTCTTATTTATCTCTTCTACTTTCAATCAACAAAAAAAAAAAAAAAATCGTAAAAAATAAACGAGTGTTGCTGATAAGAAATTAATCACTTAAAATTATGAATTTCCCAGAGGAGACTGATTTAAAATCCTACCTATGATTTAATAGCTTTTGCTCTTTTGAAATGAATAGCAATTGATAAGCTACTTCTTTCGATTTTAAATAATTACTGTGAAACCTCATGTTATTGAATCATCGGAAAAAGCGAAAAATGGAAATATAATTATAATTTTTATTATTTTTCCTAACTATAATTATTATAGTTATAATTATTATATTTTGGGATAAATTATAGAAGTATTTCCCCCATTCACACTTTGTAGGAGCCCTCATTATTGCAAGATGTGAATTCATAATTCTCCAAAACATCGAATTAAATTAAAAAGATAATAACTAAAAGTAATTTTTTTTCAGCTATTCTCATTCTGATAATAAGATTGTGAAAAGATTTTTTCACGGCAGAATAGGTGTATATTTTTCTCAATTTTTTTCAGTTTTCTATTGTTGTTGTTTTAGCAATTTATTTATATTCTTAGTCTTTCTCTTTGAAGAAATACCGAGCAGTTTGAAGTTCGTTTATATTATAAATCCTAATAAATATAAATTTTTAGAAATTTAACTCGTTTCCAATACACTGGGTGTCTGTAATTAAACTTTATCTATTCCACGCACTCAACTGCAATAACTCCTTACCAATGGAATGGCACCAAATTGAACGTACGTCGTAATGACGCCATGGGAAACACATTCATTAAAAAAAAATTGAGCATGATATTTGAAAAACAATTACAGCCTTCACTGACTGGACAAATTAGCCCGATAATTTTAGAACATTTGGCAGAAATTGCCACAGGAGAACTTAGTGGTATTGTACATCGGCTTGTAGGCCGCCAGAGGAGACGAATTACTTTTTATCACACGACCGCTATGTTGTCACTGCTGTGCAATAAAAATATCTTTTGCAATGAAAATATAATTTTCTTTATCTCTCCATAATCATCGCGCCACGAAGTTTCATAGTGTATGCGTCTTTCATTTGCAACTGAACGTGAGTAATTGGGCTTTGCTGAAAAAAGCTGTAATTTGTTATTAATTTACATTTATTTATGTAAAATAGATAACTTTGAAGATTTGGATGAAAATAAAATACTTTAATATTTATTATTAGAAACAGGTGCCGAAATGACAGCTCAGTAACTAAACAATATCTGAGCTTTAATCGGCGAGTGTCTTGGACAGCCGTTTCCTTGTTTTGGATTCTTTAATCAGACCCACAAAACTCTCAGATATTGCGAAAGTGTTAAGGAAACCACCTTCACACCCAACACAGGTCCCCTTTGCAAACGAAATTATAATTAAGAAACTTAAGAAAAAACATCGTTACGGCAAAATATGATTATCATACAAAACGATGTAACTTTACAATAATTTAAGTAATCTTATAAAAAGCTTGCTGTTCCTGGATCGATAATTAATGTGTGTTCTATAACATCAATATGCCTTTAGGAAAATATCAGGGGAACCTAAGTATTTTTTAGCTAAAAGAAATATTAAAAAAAAAAGCTGATTTTAAATTTTTCGTTAGAATTAAACTTGATTAAATTTATCAAAAAAATCAGGAATAAATCAAATATTTATTATTAGAAACAGGTGCCGAAATGACAGAAACTTAAGAATATCTGAGCATTCGTCGGCGATTGTCGTTTCGTAAGCTACTTTTTCTGGCTAAACGCTCCTGACGAAACGCTTAAATATTACAAAACTGTTAAGGGACACCACTCTCACACCAAAAAGTGGTCCCCCTCGAAAAAAATACAAAATTAAATCAAAACAAAAAGCAAAGCTTAAAATCCCGGCCTACTAATCTGTCAGGCTCAAAGAAGTTTGTAGATAAAAAGACTTAACTCATCCTGGTTAATTAACATAAGGTTTAACGTGCCACAAATTAGATTTAACAGAAACTAAAAAAAATCTCTGCTTTCATAGTGTGAGTCTGGGATGCTGTTTCGTCCTTTTGTATGAACTTTTCAGCCAGACCCAATCACAATTTGAAACGCTCAGATAGTTCAAAATAGTTAAGGGAAACCACTGTCAAACCCAGAAGCGGTCCTCTCCAAAAGAAAACAAATTTAAAAAATCAAAACAAACGGATTCACAGGCCAGGATATCTTTTGCTTTTTGTTTTGCTTATTTTCTTTTGGATAGGGACAACTGTTGGGTGCCAGAGTGGTTTTTCTTAACACTTTTCCACTATCTGAGCTTTTCATCTGATGAGTGGGTCTGGCTAAAGAACCCATTAAAAGGTCGAAACTCCAGACTCTCTCCTATGAAAGCTCAGATATTTTAAGTTCTGTGTCATTTCTGCACATGTTTCTAATAATAAATATCAAAGTATTTGATTTATTCCTGATTTTTTAATAAATTAATAAACTTTAATTCTAATGAAAAATTAAAAAAAAAAATTAAAATACACGTTAATCTTTATGAATATTTATTATTGTGAATAGATTCTTATGTCAGCGGCAGTTTTATTGAAAATAATTTTTTATGTATTGCATCAGTTGCTTAACTCTATTTGTTATTACTCTTTAGGTTTAGAAAGAAATTATTTTAAATGGACTACAAACTTAAGAAAACAACACTGTTTTAACTAAATATGACAAGCTTACAAAACAATCGAACTTTACATTAATTGAAGTTATCTTATATAAAGCTGGCTGCTGTTGAATCTATAAATACTGTGTTGTGTGACACTCACCTGTAGGAAAATAGTAAACGAAACAAAACAATGGAAGAGGTAAAATAAATATTAAAAAAAGCTGTTTTATATTTTTGGTTAGAGTTAAAGTTTATTCCTTTTTTGAAAAAAAAATCAGGTCAGCAAGTACAAGATTGTGAAAAGATTTTTTTTTTTTATATTTTCCGTACAAAACAATCTATTGAGATATCAAAAATGAAATTTAGTAACTAGTAATTTACCATTGAATTTTTAAGTAATATAACAACTTTCATTTTATTAGTATTTATTCATGGCGCAGTTTCTTTAATTAAGTTTAACAAAATTTAATGATCTTTTTTACCTCTTCTGCTTTTTATTAAAAAAAAAAAAAAAAAAAAAGATCGCGTAAACAAAGTAGTGTTGATTTTAAGAAATTAACAACTTGAAAATAATTATTTAAAAAAAAAAAAATTTAGTAAATCACGTTTTTAAGACGGACTAAAAAGTACAAAAAAATTTTTCCTTGCCCCATAGAGATATCTTGCTATGAAAATACTTGTAAGATTTAAAACGAAAAACGTGGGGGCAAGATAATATACACTCCAGCCATACCATCTCAATTTTCTATTGCAAGCGCCCCACGTTTTCATAACCTGGAATTTGTATGGTGCTGGGAAACATTATTTTATACTTTTTAGTCGGTCTTAAAAACGAGGTTTATTAAAAAAAAATATTTTTTTAAATAATTATTTTCTGCTTTTGAGTCTCGTGAGAAAGAAATTTTTCAAACTATTTTAAATAATTTGCTGAGATTGTAACAGACATGTGGTAAATTTCAGGTTTATTTGAGTTTCTCTTCTCATGTCGTTTTTGCTTCTACTTCTGTAGGCGTCGCTTGCGTTGTCATAGCGACAGCTCCAACGCCATGCGGCCATTTGCAAAAACACTGACAGCGCTGATTGGCAACGCAGCGCCGCACCGACCTCTCATCCGAAGAATTTGGGTTCCCTAACGAACAGACAATGTTAATCTTAGGAAAGCGAGTTAATAGTGTCATCCTGTTCTGAGCTACGTTTAAAGTTTTAAGTCTCTAGCTCATCGGGAGGTTAGTTAAAATCAATTGGAAAATTTGTACCGTTTGGACAGACAAGAAAGCGAGCTAATAAAACGTGTTAAAATTAAGAATATCCTAAAGTAGACTGCTTTGAAATCCTACCTATATTTTCATGTCTCTTACTCTTTTGAAATGAATAACAATTGATAAGCTATTCTTTCGATTTTAAATAATTACTAGAAAGCCTCATTACAATGAATTTTAGATTCGTTATTCAATCATCGGAAAATGTGGAAAATGGAAAATATAATAACAATTTTAATTATTCTTCCTACTTCTAACTACTGTATTTAATGATAAATTGCAGTAACGTTTACCCCATGCACTGACACACTTCATAGAAGACCTCATTGTTGCAGGCTGTGAATCTCTTAATTCCCAGAAACCTGGAATATAAATTAATAAGGAAATAACTAAAAATAATTTCTATGAAGTTATTTTCATAATAAGATTGTGAAAAGAATTGTGAAAAAAAAATCAACTCTATAGTGATTGTGGAGTTTTCTTCAATTTTTTTGAGTTTTTCGTGTTGTTGTTGTTGTTCTCTTTTCTTTTCTTTTTTATTTTTTTTTTTTTTGCAATTCATTTATATTTTTATTCTTTCCCTTTGAAGAAATACACAGCAGATTGAAGTTAGTTTCTACTTCAAATTTCTATGAATATAGATATATATTTTTAAAATTTAACTCATCTACCAATATAAAAAAGAAAGTTCTGACTCACTGACTGACTGACTGATCAACGCCCTGACCAAACCCTTGGACCTAGAAAGCTGAAATGTTGCACAAAGGTTCCCTTTATGATTTAGACAAGGAATAAGGCCGGAATAGGGAAATTCCAACTGATTAGGGAATAAACAAGATTTACATTTTAGCTTAAAAGTTGCCTTATCGATATGTAGGTGTGTGGCGCCAACCCGCAATATTTCTGATTTAGCCGGAGAAGACCACAACGGGCTGGGAACTCGTATATTTTCCGATCTCGATATTAATTTGCAAAATAAATAAAGTTGTTGTTTTTTTATGCTATTTATGCCATTTTTGTAGACAATCAATATTTATGCAATAAATCTATAATTGTAGCTGGAAATGAGAAAAAAGGCAACCGACATGACAAGGCTGAAAAGAATAAAGAATGAAGTCAGCAGAAGGAAAGAAGGAAATGCTATTATTGTGGACGAATTATTTGAGTGATCACGTGGTCATAAATAAATTCTACTTCATTCCTGATTTTGACTAGATTCTGGGCACAAGAATCGTAGCTAGGTGGTAAACCTGATAAAATTGTCCAACACAGTTCTTTATTATTAATTTCACCTCCTAGTTCAGTTAACTCATTTAGTAGCTCTTTCAGCTCTAAAAATTTATCTGGTAAATCATCAGCATCGAATTCTGTAGAATTATAAATTCTCCTTTTTAATCTAACAATTCTCAAATAATCTTTAACATTAAAAATCGATTCTATTTCTTTCATAAGTTTATTAGGATCATTTCTTTCTTTTATCATTACTAAGAATTTATCTTCGATACTATTTAGTATTGTTCCTACTGCCCTTTCAGCCATATCTAAAAGCTTAATTCCTTTTTCTTCAATAGATGTAATTTCATCCATACTCATCGTGGTAACCCGCCATAATCCATCCTTTTGTAGGATCGCTTCAATGTTGTTTTTCCATGGAACATAATTGTTCCCGTTGAACGATATCATAGCATGGGCCATTTCTATATTATCAAGTAACACTTATTACACTTTTATAGTTTATTATAAATTCCAGTCTGCGCAGTTGATGCTGTGGTGGCGTCCATAACTATTGAAATTAGCGCAGTTGAACGCGGGCTGGCTGGCCCATAACCATTGAAATCTATTAAAACTAGTGAATAAATTTCAGAAACTAGAATTGTGCAGAGTAATAATATAGTTCACTCACTTAAATACTGGAATTTATAAATTATATTTATTTTAATAAAATTAGAGTAACTTTATTTTAAAACAAATTATCGCTTGATAAATATAAACTAAATTCACTCAATGTTCATCTAAATCTTCTATTGCACGAAGCGATTACAATTATCCTTTTACGGGAATAAAGTTATCATTTTCGTTCAGCTAAAGTACTCCACTTAGGAGAAAGAATATATTTTCACTTACGGTTCTTTGATATCTTTAGGAACTTGCCTTAATATCAATTCACTCTTGGCGGAACTTGTATAACGAAGTAAATCTCGATGAAATATTCTTCACGTAGTCAGGCTTAAAATAACATGTCATTTAATTAAGCATTTCATCTATAATAACCTGCATTTATCCGTTGTTAAATTCACTATGCACTTAGCACCTGTTATACATCTTCCGTATAACATTTAGTTCATTTCTTACAAACTATTTTGGTGGTAATATTTCTGGCATTATCAGTAACCTTAAATTAACACAACCATTTTATACTGCCATTTTTAACAACCTTACTTTGCCACCATTTTCTTTTGTGGCTTACACAACAATAGTCACTCGCGTTCTGTTTATAATCCTTTTATATCACTCTTTAATTGTTGTCATGTGAATAACACCAATCAGTTTAACTTTAATCATTTGCACTTGAAATTATTATCTTATTCTTAACTTTATAATTTCACAAATAATTTCACAGGTTGCTGTAATAAACGTTTTGCATTGGTATTTGGTGCGTTGTTATTTACTGTTTCCATTGGCAGTTATAGTCCGTTTTCGTTTATGAGAGCCTTCAGCGCTTTTGCGCATGAGTCAGGTCTCCTGCGATTTCTTCCAAATAGGGGAGAGGAAGATGGGATGTTTACTTTTTATAGTGTTAGTTTACTAGTAGCTGCGTTCTATTTGCACATTTCGGGAAAGAATTATAGAAAGAATAAATACTATTGCAAAAATACTTCTTATTTTTTCCTTAAAAGCAAAAATGTCCAAAAGAATCTCTTACGAAAGAATCCATCTCAGCGTATCACCCCTTTGTGGAGTCGAATCGTTCCGGAGTGGCAGCTCTGCCATTCAGAAACGGACTGTAGGTATTCTTTTTTCACACCTTATGAAGGAAGCTAAGATATTTTAAGTTCTGCGTCAATTCTCCTCTTATTTATATTAGTTTAAAGTTGCGCATTAATACTAACGAATATTCGTTATTGTGAATAGATTCATACGTCACAACAATGAAAATAATTATGTATGTATTGCACAGTTGGTTAACTCTGGTTTTTATTACTCTTTAGTTACAAGACGAAATTACTTTAAATATACTAGAAACTTAAGAAAAAACATCGTTAAGATTAAATACGATTAGCTTATAAAACAATAAAACTTTACATTAATTGAAGTTATCTTGTAAAAAGCTTGTTGTTGCTGTATCTATAAATACTGTGTGTTTTATGACACACACCTGTAGGAAAATACTAACGAAGCTTAGATCTTTAAAGAAAAATTTAAAAAAAACTGCTTTTGGTTAGAATTAAAGTTTATTACTTTTTTTAAAAAATTAGGTCAGCAAATATAGGATTGTGAAATGATTTTTTTTGATATTTTTCCAAACGGAAACTTCCATTAAGATATAAAATATTAAAATTAATAAATAAGAATTTACCAATAGATGTTAAAGTATTATAATAACTTTCTTTTAATTGGAACTCAAACCTTTAATGAGATTTAACAAATTTTATTATTCTTATTTATCTCTTCTACTTTTAATCAAAAAAAAATATAATCGTAAAAAATAAACGAGTGTTGCTGATTAGAAATTAATCATGAATTATTATATTATGATTATAGAAATAAGTTAATGATATTATAAATATCTAGCAGGATGCGAACTTGTAATGTAGATGTTAATTGAGAGCTAAATAATAATTTATCCCATGTAGATACCAGTTAGGTATAAATTATTGTCCAAACACATTCATTAATAACATTGTTTATAAAACTTTCTTATTTGAAATACATTATACAAAGAATTAAGTTAAAATCTTTATGAAGATTCAAAAGTTCTTTATAAAAGGCTTCTAATGTCTATTAGAGTTCTTCTAGTTTAGTTATAAACTACTGTAGGTCTTTTCACCCTATGTGAAAAATAATATATGATTGTCTATCACTGGAATATATCCGCACACTTGCACTAATACACGTTTGGTTTTATCACCTTATGTGTAAATTACAATATTTGCAATCTAACACTAGATTTTACTTCAGTTCATTTCTTAATAAAAGTTATTTCTTGTTTTCTATTAGTTCACAATGCCTTCAAACTTTATCGAAATAGACTCTGATGACTTTTATATACCTTCATAATCTTTTAATGAAGTTTCATATACAAGTACTTTAACCCTATCACTATTCATCGTGAATAATTGTCTATCATCTTTAAAGTTCAATTATTTATCTTTGAATCTTTTTATTAATCCGCTTTATCAATTACTCGAATAAAGTAGTCCTTGGAAGTTATTAATATTTATCCGCTTTGACTATCAAATCCTAAACATCGCTGTGTTTCTTCCAGAAATATGATAACTCTCATGTTCTCTGTGTTATTTAAAATAAACTTCACTTACTTGGAAATTCTTCTATATTTATATATCACAACTGTGGAGTCAACATACGCTCCTCGATTACCTATACGTTGTCTTCAGTATTCGCTCGCTAATATCTCCTATCTCCTTCCGTTCCATTAATCTGTTTACTCTGGTTCCAAGATCCCGAAATCAAGACCATTAATCTATTTGATTATGTTGCTGAAACGAAATTGTAGATATTAGTATCACCGTTTTTCTAGGTAATATCAAAATATTATTCAATACAATACGAACGTAAAATATATCTCAAGAGCAATGTTCAATTCTCAAGGCAACTTATCCCTTATCAGAACATTCTAATTTTCCATGGTATTCTCCAGGAAAGATATCTTAATCGACTCCTGTCTATTCATTCAAGAGGATAATATTGGTCCCTATCAATCCTGTAAGATTCTTATATCTAGAATCAAGAAAAGGAAAGAATTATAACTCAGCGGATCAGATCAATATCGCCATTCCATCCTCGAATCTTCAATAATACCCAAACCGCTCCCTCGAGCCGTAAACAATACTATATAAACATAACAAAGCAGTCCAAGCATCACATCGCTTCAAACAATGGTATTATTCTCTCATGTTTTTTTAATGTTAACAACAATAACAAGTCACTCAAAAATAAAGTGCTTATTGCACAATAATAAAATACATTTCCTACAAATCACTTAAAATTATGAATTTCCCAGAGGAGACTGATTTAAAATCCTACCTATGATTTAATAGCTTTTGCTCTTTTGAAATGAATAGCAATTGATAAGCTACTTCTTTCGATTTTAAATAATAACTGTAAAGCCTCATGTTATTGAATCATCGGAAAAAGCAAAAAATAGAAAATGTAATTATAATTTTTATTATGTTGGCTAACTATAATTAGTATATTTTGGGATAAATTACAGAAAAATTTCCATCATTCACACTTTGTAGGAGCCCTCATTGCTGCAAATGTGAATTCATACTTTTCAGAAACATCGAATTTAAATTAAAAAGATAATAACTAAAAGTTTTTTTTTATTCAGTTATTCTCATTCCGGTAATAAGATTGTGAAAAGAATTTTTCACAGCAGAATAGGTGCATATTTTTCTCCATTTTTTTCAGTTTTCTCGTGTTGTTGTTTGAGCAATTTATTTATATTCTTAGTCTTTCTCTTTGAACAAATATCCAGCAGTTTAAAGTTCGTTTGAATTTCAATTCTAAATAAATATAAATTTTTAAAAATTTAACTCGGTTCCAATTCACTGTGTGTTTGTAATTAAACTTTATCTATTCCATGCACTCTACCGTAAAAACTCCTTACCAATGGAATGGCACCAAATTGAACGTAGGGGAGACTGGGGTCAATTGTAACATTTTTCACTAATATTTTTTTTCAAGAAAATAATCAGACATATACAGAAATGAAAAGTATGTAAGGTTTCTTCAACATTAGGTGTACTTATGCAAAAATTGACAACTCGTCAAACCGATATAAAAGTGACAAAAAATATGTTTAAATGGACACACTACAAGTGTTACATTTGACCCCAACTCGGGGGCAATTGTAACAGTAATAGGGGACAATTGTAACAGATAGCAGAAGGAAATGAAATTGAGATAATACTAAGGTCACTTTTTGTTTACAATGTTCTGATTTTCAATCATCTTCATCATCAGAATCACAATTTTAGCAGTAATTTACTGCTTCACCAGGAGTGCAATCTTCATGTGCCCATTCGGAGCACGACAGGCACTGAACCCATTTCTCATTGGGTTTGCTGTTTCGGTAATCTTCACAGCACACTAAGCAAAATGTTTCCTTTTCTTCATTTGAAGAATCTATTGAAGCCTTATTACTAGTCTTAATCTTCTTGCAGAGTTATTTTGAAGAGTCTTTTTTCTATGACCGCTCCTTTGCCTTTCCGTTTTGGCATGTAGATATCCCCACTTGCAGTGCTCTTGATATTGTTGCTTTTGTTTTTGTATATTATAATTATATAATTAGAATTACTTCAATAGCCTTTTAAATAAATATGAGTTGGGCTCATGTAAATAAAATGAGTAGGATAATATTGTATATTTTTTAATTAATCATGTATTTATATATTTATTTATTCATCAGGCTTTGCAACGTTTGATTTCATATTATTTTTCCACTTTAAACTGTAATTTAATGTTTATTGAATTTAATTATATAATTTACATTTTAAAATGTAGGCCTATCTATATAGAATATTGGCCTAAAAACAAAAATATAAAGAATGGGCTCAATTGTAACGCTGTTACAATTGTCCCCATCAGCAATGTTACAATCGTCCCCAACAGCTCAATTCACATGTGGTGTTCAATTATTTAGCGCAGGATACAGCCATAGCGTATTTTGTGACACAGAAATGTAGCATTTCTATCTGCCTTCTTTA
>JAFIDM010004010.1:0-26420 GCA_023159025.1 Thereuonema tuberculata | reverse complement strand
TGCAACTCGTTAAAATTGTAGTGAATTCTGATTATTTTTAAAGATCAATTAATTCTATGAAATTTTGTTAGCTCTTGTGAAGTTAGATTACCTAAGGTGAAACCATAAGCCAAACTGGCTATGACCTCGCCGAAGGCAAAAGGCAATGAAATAAATTACCGAAAAGCCGAGAGGCAATATCGGCAATGTTCACTACAACTAGTAGGCGAACAACAATAAATAACAAAAGGACAAAACAAACAGACAAAAACAAAGGCCGCAACAAAGCTACAAAATGGGATTAACATGTTGTCAAAACTATTTAGAAATGACTGTTAGGCCCAACACAAGAAAAAACAATCAAAATGCCTTTTCAGATTCATTTTTATGAGGGGAACTAGAGTACAGCTGTTTCACCATTCTACTGGATCTTCAGCTCTAGCCAGTCCCCTCGATAAAAATGAATCAGAAAGGCTGTCCTAAGGTGAAACCTTAAGCCAAACTGGCTATGACCTCGCCGAAGGCAAAAGGCAATGAAATAAATTACCGAAAAGCCAGTTTGGCTAATGGTTTCACCTTAGGTTAGCCTTTCTGATTCATTTTTATCGAGGGGACTGTATCGACATTCATAATCTCAAGCGAGAGCCATTGCAGAAAACTTTACATCTATTGACATTAAATCAAAACTTGCTATTTATATAAAATAATAGATTGGGGAGAAGAAAAAAAAATAAACAAACAAATCTATTCTTTTATAATTCACAACAGGGAGCATAAATATGTTCAAAGCAGTAGAAAGTTAAGCTAGTAAAAATTACAATTGAATATAATATTTTGTCACTTCACTTACTATATATTCAGATTGGAAAATGTTTTATTATAACATCATTATTATATAAATAAAAAGAATTAGAATAAATAAGGATAGGGTGACTATTGTTAGGATTAGAATGGCTAATTTAATTTGGTTAATTAGCGGTCCCATGTTACAGTTAATATAGGGAACCACTCTTGCTTTCGTGTTGTCTGTCTGTCACACTGTAGCGGCCAAACGGTTAGAGATATTAGAATTAAACCTTCACCATTGTGTTAATCATCCAAAAGTAGGTGACCATGTAAAAAAAATCAGACCTGTAGGACCCCTCCCTAACCCCCCAAATTAACGTTTTTCATAGCAGTATTAGTAATAATGATAACAATTAACACAGTAATAATACTGATGCTTCATATATAACAAAACTAACAATTGCCAACAAGAAGTCATTGTTAATATTTACAAACGTATTGTTTCACAAATTCTTTAACATATCCAAATGATGCGCTATGCATTTAATTAGCGGCCCCTAGTTTACAGCTTGCCTGTAAAACATAAAGGAACGGTCTTGCATTTATATGCTCTTGCTTTTAATTATTTTGCTTATTGTGTTTATTATGGGACCGCTTTGCTTTTGACACTGTCTAAAAAGCATTAATTACCGTGTTTTTTTTTATCAATTTGTTCATGTTCATATCCTTTCCTGTTCCACCAGCTGTGGGTCTAGGAATTAACTAAGCCTCTCCACCTCTTTCTGTTCTTCCAAGCCTCTTCTCTGCATATTCTTTCCCATGGGATGCCTCTCTCTTCCAGGCTGTACTTCACATCATCCAGCCATCGCTTACGCGGTCTCTCTCTTGGTCTCTTCCCTCCTTCTTTAAACTCTTGCCAGATCTTAGGAGTCCTACCATCTTCCATTCTTCTCATATGCCCGAACCACCTCAGCCTTCCCTCTTCTACCTTTTTCCTCAAACTTTTTACCCCAACTCCTCCCGGATATCCTCATTTCTCACTCTGTCTAATCTAGTCTTCCCTGCTATACCTCTAAGAAACTTCATCTCCCCAGCTTGAAGTCTACACCAGTCTCTAGCATTCATCACCCATATCTCCGCTGCATAGATGACTAGAGGCATGTAATCCATTTTATATATTATTTCTTTTATCTTCCTTGGGACTTTCTTATCCCATATCAAGTGTCTCACTCCCTGATATAGCTTTCCCCCTTTCTCCAACCGCCTTGTGATTTCATGCTCCACTCTGCCATCACTTGTTATGTCGGCCCCTAGGTAAGTAAATCTCTCCATGATCTTCAATGCCTTATTGTTTATGCAGATATCCCTTTCCAGGTTTTTGTCCCGTCCCACCACCATCACTTCACTTTTCTCTTCACTAATTTCCACCAGAAATTCCACCAGTTTCAGTTGCTGAGTCCATTCATCCAGTTCCCTCTGTACGTCAACAATTTCCTCATCCTATATTACCATGTCATCTGCGAAGATCATATGATTTGTGTCTTTATTCTCTTTTTGTAGGTTTTCCTCAACCTTTCTTCCTACCCATTCCATTATTATATTGAACAGCATTGGCGACAAAACACTCCCCTGCTTTAATCCTCTCTGAATTTCAAACCATCCAGTTGGCCCTTCTGTGGTTCTTACATCGGTTCACCCTATATATTTCTTTTATCCAGTTCACTATGTATGGATCCACTCCCAGTTCCTGTAGACTTGCCATATGTATTTTCTGTTCACCATATCGTAAGCCTTTTTTATGTCGATGAACATCATATACACTTTCTTCCCAAATTCCCACTTCTTTTCCACCATCTGTCTCACTGAAAAAATCAAATCTATTGTACTTCTCCCTGGCCGGAACCCATGTTGTTCTTCACTTAACAATCCCCCGCACTTAGTTTTCAGTGTTCAGGAGAATTCTTTCAAACACTTTAGCGCATTGGCTCATTAAGGTGATTCCTCTATAATTCTTACACAGTCTCCTGTTCCCCTTCATGAAGATCGGTATCACTTCTCCTTCTCCCCAATCTTCAGGTACTGTGCCTTCCTTCCAAACTGCTCTCATCTCTCTATACAACCATTGTACTCCCACTGGTCCTGCAGTTTTCACTATATCTACAGTAACTTCATCCGGTCCGCCTGCCTTATTATTTTTCATTACTTTTATTGCCTCTTCTAATTCTTGCCATGATGGTGGGTTTCCTTTTGACCTTTCACCTTTACTTATCTCCACTTCGATTCCCTTGACGTGTTCTTTTTCCTGTTCCTTGTTGTTCAAAAGGTTTTTAAAATAGCTCTTCCACAGCCTCCTTATCTCTGCAGCTGTCTCAATTGAGTTTCCCTCTTCTGTTTCTGTAAAGAATTATAAATATATATATGCCAGCAGAGTAATAATTTAGTGCTCTAAAATACTTATCTAAATTGATATCAAAACAAAAAAATCAATAAACACATTTAATGATGCGTTAACTTATATACAAAGTGCTTTAGAAGCTCAGAATTAATCAATTCTATATATACAATCTTCTGGGAAGGTTTTACTTGCTTCTCCTGGAACGGCTTGCTTCTGTGGGCAATCTTCTATCGCTAGCTTTCTATTCCTAAGCTACGTCTGAGGTCCCTTCACCAAAATCTTTAAACAGTTCCTTTTTCCCTGAATCTATCCTAAGATCCCTTTTTCTAGATCTTCTTTTATTCCGGAAAAATAACTGATTCGCTTTTTCGCTGCTTTTAATTTAGCTATCTCTATTCTCCCTTTTGTGGAGGCTTCTCTATGCTACGTTTATCGCAAACGTTGTTAGCTAAATTTTCTATTAACTTCTCCTAAGGTAATCTAGTAGCTTTAAAGTAGAATCCTAATTTTATCTACACGTTAATGCCAGAGAAATTCTTGAATAACTTCACGTCGCTGATTTCCTTTTATTCTAACTTGAATAATATAAATTTCTAAGATCCTAAACTTTCGTATGAATCGATTTATCTACGCCTAACTTGCTTTAGGTATCCTATCAACCTGATAAATATTTTAACAAAACTTTACTTACAGTAAAAGTCGATTTTCTTGCATGAACGGTTGTGAGAAATTCGATCCTTTCGCCTTTACTGTATCTCCGTTGTCGGTCTGGTGAGATGTTACGAAAAAACGTCTAGGCCTATTACTCCTACTAAATGTTCCTGTTAGGGTTAGATCTTTCCGAGGCGTCGTTTCTCCCACGATATACGATAAATTCAACGAGGATCTATTCTTCTTAATCAGCAGTAGTTATTCACTCTGTTTCGCATTCTTCGAAATGGGCAAAGCTATCTGCATGTGTCCTATTCTTTTATCACCTTAGAAGTTCCCGGCGGTGGCTGTCTTTCTTACGGGGAAATAATTCTCCGGTCTCCGGTTCCAATCACTTTCGTCGGCTTCAGTCTTCTGCGTACGGAACGGCCAGTTCTTTCGCATTTCGTCTCGGCTATTACTTGAATCGGGTCCTGCCAATTTCGTCTGGCTTGGATATATTTCGTCTAAGGAATGCCTTCCGTCGAAACCGTCTTCTTTTCTATCCGGACTCACTATTCTGCTATTCGTCAGAATTTCCCGGGGATTGGAATATTACAGCACCTTCGCTTTTAATCGAGCGAACTTCAGAATCCATTGAATTCTTCCGGGCATATTCTCATCCTTATTGAGAATACAAAATCATTCTCATTCCAAAATCGTTGGTGAGAATCTGCAGCAAACCCAACTCCCAAACTAGGAGCGACCCTTTTTTACATCTGATCTGGTTAAAGGAGACAAGCGAACTAGTGGACGTCTTGCATTAACAAAGCCGTCACCCATAGAGATAATTTCGCGTTCCACGAGATAACAATTACTTTGACTCGTGAACGAATTGTTTCAGCAAGCCATCATCAGGACTTAACTGCGTTATTGAAACTGCAAAAATACCAACCTTCCATGCTAATTCAATAACGACTGTCAAAAGCAAATTAAATTTGCCAACGCTAATGGGAAAATAAATTTAGGGTTACAGAGATTTTCCTATTAAATCAGAAATTCTCAATCCTGAATTTCTACAATTTCCAATATTGAAGCACCTTCTGTTGGTTTCCTCTTATTTCTCATCATTCTGTATGGGAGTTTTTTGTTCCCTTCTACATCTTCTTCTAGTTTCTTTGTGAATTCATCCCATGCTTTCTCTTTCGCTTCCCGTATTATTCTTCTGCACTCCTTTTTCTTGTTCTCATATAAGCCTTTCTTATTATCTCCTCTCCATCCTTTATCTTCCTGCTCTTCCACCATTCTCTCCATGCTTTGTTCTTTTCCCTCACAGCTTTTACTGTATTCTCATTCCACCATTCACTTCGCTTTGCCTTCTGGTTTGCCCTTCCTGAGGTTCTCCCACAGACTTTTTCTGCTGCCTCAACAAAAGCTATCTTGAACTTTGACCATTCTTCTTCAACTCCTTCAGTACCCTCTCTTGGCAATCCGGTCGTTATCAGTTCTTTAAAATTTTGTTTAGCTTCTTCCTTGTTCAACTTCCATATCTTAATTCTTTTAACAAACTTCACTGTTCTCGACTTCAACGGCCGTATCTGAAAATCCCCTACCAATAGTCTATGATCGCCATCCATTGCAACGCTTGGGATCACTTTCACATTCTTTAATTTTTCTCCCCAATCTTCATCAGTAATAATGTAGTCGGTTATACTCCTAGTTAATCCATCCCAGCTATACCTTGTAATCATATGATTTTCTCTCTTCTTAAATCTGCTGTTTCCCATTCGGAATCCGTTCCTTTGGCACAAATCCAACAAGTTTGCTCCCTCCACCCGAAGGCGCCTAGAACTCTCTCATACCCCTTTCTAAACTTTCCCACTTGTGCATTAAAATCTCCTGTTATAATGTTACACTTTTCAATATTTATTTCCATTAGTTCTTCAAAACTTTCTTTTTCTTCTTTGGAGCAGCCTACTTGGGGAGCATAAATTTGCACTACTTGTACCATCTCATTAACATTTTTAATTTTGATACTTATCATCCGTTCTGACAGATATATCACCTCTTCAACAATTTGTATAACCATTATTACATACGTTATTTTATTATTTATATTATTTATTGATAGATTACGTATTTTTTAGTTTATTTTGTTTACAATTATTTAACGTGCGTTGATTAATTCAAAATGATTAAAATTTAGCCAAACGCACAAATATTTTAAAAAAGTTTTTAAAAAATACAAGGATAAAAGAAACACAACGTTTCGACTTGTTTGCAAGTCATCGACCAAGTGCTAATCATCTTTTATTGTTTGCTACCATGATTTATTGCTTTTATAATTTGGTGTTTAATTTTATTTTTTCCCATATAACCGATTTGAGGAATATCAGAGCATCTTACAAAAACAAAAACAAAAATTCCACATTGGATCAGACATTTTTTAAAACTCCAAAGAACAGAAAAGAATAAAAGAAATTACACTTGTTACAAAAAACAGTGAACTCTTTTTATAAAGAATCCAGATTTGTTCTTTTTTAGTAATAAAAGTAAATCTGGAATTAAAAAGCGAAAAAAAAAAAAATAAAAAATACTCTACCACCGATTTACGAAAGTTATTGTGAATTTTTGTAAATCTTTAATTTCAGAGGATCATAAATATTTTAAAACTGAATAAATCGTAAAATTTGCATTTGTAAAAAGAAAATCCATCATCCATTGTTTCATTTCCGATTGAGACTGTAAAGCTTAGAATTTTGAAATTGAAAATTTATACACAAGGAAAAGACTTAGCTTCTTCCGTTCCGAACTTAGTTAACTCCCTAGAATTGACAGCATTGCATTAACGTTATCGAAATCATGAATATTTGAAGCAACGAAGAACAAATAACATTCCGTTTCCTGTTCATTGGGAGGAAAAATTCTAACAATCGCTTTAGATTTGTTCTGAGGTTAATTTCTCGAAGTAGATATTCGCCAAAAACCACAACTTTGGGAATTGTAATTAATATAATTGTAGTATTGTATCCAGGTGATTTCAGTTTGGTTATTAGGATTGGCTTATAATCTTGGAAAGCTACTTCCATTTGCGTGTATTTTAATAATCTCTAAAGCAAATGGTAGAAAGTAATTACAGGTGGATTTGTTGCATCTTATCGCTATTTTCATCGTGGATTAGAATGTTTCGTTTTAATCTGAATTTCAATAATGATCTTCTCAATCGAATTCATTTTCCTACACGGAATGGTTTTCTTGAAAGCCGCGAACAACGGTAATAAGCTTTCGTAATTGCATTATATGGAAACTACTTCATACGTAGTCCAGCCATTACGAGTTCAGGTTTTTCATTTAAAAATAAAATGAACTTAAACAGTAAAGATAAAAATGAGGACATTTGGATATTAATAAATTAATCCTTTTCGTTACAGTTTTCTGTTGTCATTGTCTATTTGAAGAAACTTTTCCTTGAAATGCTGTAGCAATAATGTCTAACAGATGGATGTTGACGATCACGTTTGCGCGAGAATCACGAAAAACACGAGATCTCGCCGTTAGCCTCTTCAGCAGGTCTCAAGGAATTTAGTATTTTTAATGTCTGTCACTAGGAAATGCTACATAATGAATTTATTGTTTTTTTATTGACTGTTTTCAATTTATTAAAACTATATTAAAATATAGTAAAAGTCTCATGCATTTCCCTGTTTTGTAATTCATTTAAATATTTCAATATTTTGTGAGAAGACATGGATAGAGACTATTCTCGCGTAAATTACGTGAAATCACGAAAATACGGTATCGTCAACATCCATCTGTTAGACATTAGATCAAATTTAAATGCACTTCTTGTGTAAACAAACCAAATCGACTCCGGAAGATTAACAATTTTTGATGAATTATGTAGGTTTATGTTACGTTTATTTTTTTTTTTTATTTTTTAAACTAAAACCTCCTTTATTTAGATTTACTTGGATCCGGAGGAATATTACAAAGCGTTGTTAAAATCTCTAATCAGAGAACTAAGTTGTAATTTCAATCCAGGTAACGTAAAAAGTTCAGCATTAGATGCTAAACCTAAATACCTAAATACTAGATTAATCTCGTTATTCCAGCATAAATAATTTTAAAGAGAATTAGATTAAATTAAACACCTTGGCCGTCTAAGAAAAATGTAACAAGTAAACTATTAAAATTCATATAATAAATAAAACATGGCCAAACAAACTAGAATCAAAATAGATAAGATCACAAACAGTATCCAAAAAAATTCAGTAACTTTCGTTTTAAAAAAACTAATCTCTTCTTATAAAACCAAAATATTCCCAGACCAGATATAAATACCAAGGATTGATCCATTGGATTAACTTAGGACTTAAGCTTAGTAAATAGCGAAACCCTAAACTAGAAATATTTCGTCAAATGTTACTAGACGTCTTACCCCTTAAAAACAAACCATCCATTAACCTGAGATACAAATTATCACCTGAATAAACGTTGAATTAATAAGCAGAATTTTACAGAAATTATATTAAATCATTACATTTTAAACTTCAGTTAAGGATTACAATAATTCTACGTCAGCTCAATCGGAGTCAGTCCCTTTCTTTATAAATTCTCCTTTTTTACAAATTTTATTTCAGACAGGTTTTAAAGAAACAGTTCCAAAAATTATTTTACTTCACTTGCTTTCCAAACAATAACAGACAATCAGATGTTAGACTTTTGCCAATCCAACTTAGTACTAACCGTAAGTTCTTATATCAATTTTTAATTTCTTGTTCCCGAAACGTCCGCACGGCTTAATAAGTTAGAACACCTTACATTATCTTCTGAAGTCATCCATACAATTAAGGCAATACAGCGTCTGAAACCTATGAACCAGAGAGGGTTTGGAACTTAATACACTTAATTGGAAGGCCGCCCTCTAAAATTTCCAACCCCACGTCCACATCGTAGAGGGTGGAAACAGATGTAGTAAGGAACTCCCAGTTGGAGGTCCCGAAACATGCTGGCTAACGGGGTTATGGTTCTACCCAAGTTAAGGTGGGAGGTATCGTGCCGAGGACTGAATGGTACAAGGGTAGCGTGTTGTGCCGCAAACGATCCCTTTGGGGCGCCTGGCGAGTACCCCATCGTATGTAGCCTTCTGCTTGGAATAGGGGGATAGCCAAGTGGTGACTTTTTATTTCCCCCGGTAATAAAACATTTATGGAAAAAAGTAAAAACAAAAATCAAGGGTTAGGGTCACCTTCGGGAAGTACCCAACCATTAAAAGCAGCTACCACGGTAGCTGAATCTAGGGAAGAAAACAGTAATACTGGGATCTCCCAACAACATACAGAACCTAGCTCCACGAATTTAACAGGCAGTTCCGAGTTATCTTCTGGAGCTAAGGAACTAAAACACACTGCTTCTAATTTAAGCAGGCTACACCTTGGCGGTTTATCTAAAACAGCCAGAAGAAATATGAGGAGGAAATTGCAACGACAGAGGCAAGCAGGAAGCCCTGTAGCCAAAGACAAGCAAACACCACTCAAAGAATCCACCAAGAGACAGCGTTCGGATGTGTCGACACCATCACCTCAGAACGCACAGGGCCCTCCTAAGAGACCAAAGCAGGGGGCCACACAACAAACTTATAGTGAGGTCAATTCTTGTGTCAAGATGGCCGTCATTAAAGAAAAATTCCCAGATGAGAAACTGGACGATAGGGAAGTAGGAACCATCCAGATGGATCTTCTTAGGCGGGTGGACAGAACCCCGGAAGGAGAACCTCTACCACTAATGAAGAGTTTCAGCTTGAATGGAGGGGTACTATTTTACCTATGTGAAAACCAGGCAACTGCACTTTGGGTGACAGAAGCCTTTAATAACAATGACAGTGTTCTGCAGGGCACGAGGCTCAGGGTGCTGAAAGCCAGTGACCTGCCAAAACCTGTTAAAGTAGCTTTCAAGACGAAAGACATATGGACAACCGACTCAGCTGTCCTACTGCGGAGGCTCAGTGCCTACAACAAGAGGCTTAACACCAATTGTTGGCGGGTACTGAACCGTATCGCAGACCCTCAGGCTCTGAGATGGATTTTCCAAGTGGATAGGGAATCTGCTACAACTATTGCTGAGGCTAAATACCTAGCACATACCGGGGTCGATAAGGGTATCTTTAAGATCCTACACGACCCAGAACATGTGAAACCCGAGGTTGATACCTCGGAACCTGGGCACTCTTCTTCCAAGGCACCAGCAGATAGTTTCACACCTAAAGAAACCGAAGATCAGGCAGTTTTAACTATGGATGTGGCGGCAGGGGAATCGGACATGGGATCGGCACCGCCCTAAAACATGGAAGTGGTTGAGATGGATGAGGGTGGGGACCTCTCTGATCGGGTGTTGGAATCCGACACCCACAGTGAGGAAAACGCCTAATTATTCCATCCTCAGCCTCTGATTCCCTAATGTCACCACAAACATGTTAAACTGCATTCAGATCAATTTACACCACAGCCGGTCTGCTTCTGCGGCTTTGTGCCAGAGACTGGCTGAGGACAACATTGATTTAGCCATTATCCAAGAACCCTGGATTTATAAATGTAACATATTAGGTTTACCAAAATCAGGATGGTTACTTACTTATGATACCACCTGTGAAAATATGAGAACCTGTATTTTGGTTAGGAAAGGCATAAGTGCCATACCCCTTACAGAGTTTCTCTCAAGAGACACAACTGTAGTGAAACTTCTTCTGGTGGGAAGCAAAGTTTGTGAACTCGTTGTGGTCTCAGCATATTTCCCTTATGAGGAGAACGATAACTTTCCTCCTTTGGAGGTAAGGAATCTAATTCAATACTGCGAAAGCAATGGAACACAACTCATCATTGGATGTGACGCCAATGCTCACCATGTTGCTTGGGGAAGCACTGACTGCAACCAACGAGGAGAAAACCTCATGGAATTCTTGGTAAGTACTAAGTTACATCTTTTAAATAAAGGTAATGAACCTACCTTTGTTGTAAGTAATAGAAGTGAAGTAATTGATTTAACACTCTGTTCTGTTAATATGCTTTGTTCTATTAATAATTGGCATGTATCTAATGAACTTTCTCTTTCAGATCATAGGTACATTTGCTTCTATGTTGCAGGTGAAAGACAACAAATGGTATGTCCCAGGAACCCCAGAAAGACGAATTGGGTCGGCTTTAAGGAGGACCTAGGAATACTAACAGGAGATATGATTTCTAACATATGCTCGGTGCTAGATATTGAGTTAGCGGTTGACCAGCTGCAACAAGCTATTCTCAGTTCTTATCACCAGAACTGTCCGGTCAAGGTTGCTAGTTTACCAAGGCAGGTTCCTTGGTGGAATAACGAACTTAGTAACCTAAGATATAAGACAAGAAAGCTTTTTAATAAAGCAAAAAAGACAGGTGAATGGGAGGAATATAAAAACACCCTCACATGTTACAATAAAGCCATCAGAGAGGCTAAGAAGGAATCTTGGAGGAAGTTCTGTGAAGATGTATCAGACATCTCCAGTACTGCCAAGCTTGTTAAAATCTTAGATAAAGGTAACTTTAACCAACTAAGTTCTATAAAACTTGAGAATTGTAGTTACACAAAATCTGGAAAAGAAACACTAAAAATAATGTTAGGAGTACACTTTCCAGAATCTAAAGAAATCAACATTGAAGACATGCATCGATCAGGTCTGGTTCCTCTCAGAGGTAACCGCACAGACTGGTGTGTGTCTAGAAGGATTGTTGAACATTCAAAAATCAGATGGGCTATTTCTACATTTAAACCCTTCAAAGCCCCAGGTATGGACGGTATTATCCCTATGCATTTGCAAGAAGGAGTGGATATCGTTACACCGATTCTCTGCAGGATTTTTAGGGCAAGTATAGCACTAGGGTATCTCCCGCTGCAGTGGAGACAAACCAGAGCTATCTTTATTCCTAAACCTGGCAAACCAAGCTATACGCAAGCTAAGTCGTATCGACCAATCAGTCTTATCTCTTTTTTGCTTAAGACTCTAGAGAAATTGGTTGATAGGTATATTAGAGATGAGATTCTTATATCACATCCCCTCGCCAGTCAACAATTTGCCTACCAGCAAGGTAAATCGACTGAAACGGCACTTCATCGTATTGTAATACTTTTGGAGAAAGCTCTTGAGCATAAGGAAATTGCTTTAACTGTCTTCATGGATATTGAGGGGGCCTTCGATAGAATCTCCGTAGAAGCTATTGATGCAGCCACTCAAAATCATGGAATTAACCCTACCTTAAGACGATGGTTGAGATCAATTCTAAGTGAACGTGTGGTTATGTCCTCGCTTCTCGGGGACACCTTAGCGGTCGCTACTAACAGAGGTTGCCCACAGGGAGGGCTTCTCTCTCCTCTGCTGTGGTGCCTTGTGGTGGATGAACTGCTGGTGTCTCTTGGGAGGTTTGGGTGTGACTGCATTGGTTATGCGGATGACATCTCAACAGTCGTTAGAGGTAAATTCCCTAAAACCGTATCAGAAGTCATGCAAGACGCTCTGTTACTGGTTGAAAAGTGGTGCAAAAAAGTAGGTCTTTCAGTCAATCCAGACAAAACGACCTTGATACCTTTCACAAAGAAAAAGAACTTGCATGAGCTGCAAGCTCTTACCTTCTTCGATAGGAAACTCACCATTTCTTCAGAAGTCAAGTACTTCAGAAGTCAAGTACCCCAAGTCACAGAAGTCAATTGGGTGTTATACTTGACCAAAGAATGACTTGGAGACAACACTTGGAGCACTCGATTATGAAAGCAAAAAGAATCTTTTGGTCGTGTCGAGGGGCTATTGGTAAAACCTGGGGTATTAACCCAAAGGTTATGCACTGGATCTACACTATGATCATTAGACCTATTCTCACATACGCTGCGGTGGTATGGTGGCCGAGGGTCAAGCTTAAAACAGCTCAATGCGAGCTCAATAAGCTACAAAGAATGGCGTGCATAGGCATCACAGGGGCAATGAGAACTGCACCCACGGCTGCAGTGGAATTGCTACTAGGATTCTTGCCACTACATTTACATATTGAGGCTGAAGCCACTTTGGGAGCTTTAAGGCTTAAGACTGCAGGTGAGTGGTGTTTTACCCACTCGGCAAGCAGTCATACAAAACTCTACACGCAGCATTCAAGTCAGGAGTCAGTCCTGCTAATGACTACTGATAAAATGCTTCCCTATTATTACTTTGAAAGACCATTCAGCATACATTTCCCAAGTAGAGCTGAATGGGATTCTGAATCAATTCCTATAATTACAGATGAATCAGTTTGGTATACGGATGGATCCAAGTCTGCCAATGGCTCCGGAGCAGGTGTATATTACCTAACTGGCGGGTATGGTTTTTCTTATAACCTGGGTAATTTCACAACTGTATTTCAAGCAGAAATCTTTGCAATTCTTGCTTGTACCGGAATCTGTTTGGACAGAAACATCAGGAATAAGAATATTTATATTTTTTCCGATAGCCAGGCAGCGCTGAACGCTCTGAATCAGTGTCGCATTACTTCTAAGATCGTTTTTGATTGCATCAAAACCCTGTCTTTACTGGCGCAATTCAACAAAGTCCGTCTTTTTTGGGTGCCAGGACACAGTGGTCATGAAGGCAATGAGAAAGCCGATTCCTTCGCTAAGAAAGGCTCGGAGATGACCTTTATAGGTCCGGAACCTGTTATTGGCTTATCCAATAACATGATTAGAAAGATCTTTCTTAAGAAAATGAGATCTCTGCAGCTCAAGCTATGGCACAGGCTTAAGGGACAAAGACAAGCCAAGATGCTAATTCAAGGACCAAACAATAAACGTGCCTCCGAACTTTTAATGTTACGGAAAAAGGAACTTGGCATTGTTGTTGGTCTACTTACTGGGCATTGTCGGCTCAATAAGCATTTATGGCTTTTGAACTTAAAAGACAACGAGTCTGTAGGAGATGTGATTCAGAAGATGAGACTTCCTCACACATCTTATGTAACTGTGAATATTACACAGCACTTAGACACAAAATCCTAGGATCTTTTTTCTTAGAACCAAAGGATTTGATTAAGCTCCCTATAAACAAACTACTGGCATTTGCTGTAGCTACTGGTCTTTTTGGGGATTAAGGTTGGGGAAAGTACAATAGACCTTAGGTCGCGGTGCTAGGTATATTTACCACCCATCTCATACATTACATTACATTACATTAATTGGACGGCCCACAAGAAGTAAAGGAAGATGTAATTTGAAGATTACCACCTGAAAAACGGCAGTAAGGATCGCGGAGCATAGAAGAAGCCATGTATCATACGAGCTATGGTTGAAGATTCTGCTACAATGACGTTTCAAAATGAGTTTTTTTTTCCTGGATGATCATCGGCCGAAGCACAACTCCCGGTTGAAGCTTCGATTCATTTAAAGTGACAGAAGGTTTCAGTCTCCAAGTTGAGAAATCTGTTGAAATCTGAGTGCGGTAACACTTAAAACCTTACCGATTTGCTTCTTTGGAACCTTCGATCTTCTAAACCTACCGTATTCCATGTGATGTGGTTTTCATATTTTAACCGAATATTGCATGACTCGATCTCGGTTAAATTAAAAATAAAAGTAGTTTAATTTTAACTCTAAAGTCAACAATAGACTAAAATTACGATTTAAAATTAGGAAATTTTCTGGACAAAGAAATAAAACGAAAAAAGAGATAGAAAGAGAAAAATCTCATCTTCTCTAGTTCTCCAAGGAGAGAAAAAAAATTCTCTTCCATGTCTATAGCAGATCAATCACATACACAGCAACGGCCACGAGACACGTTCCCTTTTTTTTCTAACAATAACTACAATATAGCTTGCATGCCATGAAACTGAAAAAAAGAAAGCTCTCATTTTGAATATTGAATGGACCACTTGAGGTTTACGCCCCTATCGACGTCACGTATGACGTGTATCCCACATGCGGCGAGAGCTAATGGGATAAACAAACATATAACTTTGTTTGAATTACTTAAAAAATCGTCGATATTTGATATTTCAAGACGATGGTTCAATACTGTGCAGATCCAGTACTGTAATAATTGTGTAAAAACGCTTGGAATATCCTTCTTTAATATAATATTTCTTCTGTATCTAAACCGGTTAAAACAAAGCACGTGGCTTTGTTTATCCCACATGCGAAGCAGTAGCGTGGTGGGATATTTTGTAACTACGAAGCTCCGCCTATCCTCAAGTGATCCATTAAATTATATCCTTCTTTGAAAATATATTGCTGTCGCCTTCTTCAATAGGCGATAATCAACTCTATATCCAATCTGAAGATTTTGGAAGGCTTACGATCGTTGCATCCAAATCAAATCTTTTAGTTCAGCCTCCATATCTATTAGGGTTAAAATGAAGCACATGGCTTTGTTTATCCCACATGCGAAGCATAGCGTGGTGGGATATTTTGGAACTACGAAGCCCCGCCTATCCTCAAGTGGTCCATTGTGATCTAATATCTGCAGATGAAAATTTTAATTTTTTTTATAAATTGAATTACTAATGAAAATCTAGTTAGTTCTTAATTAAGGAAACAGACCATTCTTAAATTAAATATTAAGTTAAAGCTTATTACTTGTGATAAATAAACCTTTAAATTACTTGATGTAATGTGAAATCTAATTTCCTAGAATACAATTATCGCTTTGTAAAGATAAAATATATTTTTAAAAGATGAACATTTTTCTCAGTAATTTATTTACTGAATGAACATTCACAAATGAAACTAAAATAAGGACTTGCTATTTTCGGAATTCAAATGTAAATAAAAATTAGGAATCTATTTCTTCATTATAATGGAATGATAAAGAGTGAACAATATAATGAACATTATTAATAACTGAAATAACTGATATTTAAGAAAAAAACCATAACCACAAAAAACAAAAAAGAAAAAAACAACAAAAAATTAAAAAGGACAAGAAATCAAAATTAATCATGAAATGAAAACTAAATAAAAATATAAAATTAGTTACTTTTTTACTTATATTTATTATTATTATTATTTGCTTTATTTCTACTTTATCTTATATTTTTTGTCTTTTTTTGCTAATTACATTTTAGTTTAGTCTATATTCTGTAGATTGCTTTTTTGTTTTGTTTAAGTTTTTACTATCGTTATTGGCGTTAGTTTGGTTCTGATTTTGTTTTATTTTTAAAGGCTTTTTTTTATAACTATATTTTAATTTTTATGTGCTTTTTTGTAACGATATTTTAATTTTTGTGTTGGTATTCGAAATGTCAGATATTTCAAAGACATTATTACCTTTGTTCAACTTAAAATTAAAAATATTTTATCACTTTTGTAATAGAGGTGTGCAATTTTAGATTATTGTTAGAAATCATTACTTTTTTTAATATTCTATTTTTTTTTTCTCAATGTTTTGGTGAAATTTTCCCTTTCATCGAGTAACAATGAATTACAAAAATAATATTCTAGCTAATTACCGAAATTTCTGTGTCACGACGAATCAGTGTTACGGTTCTTTGTTTAATTTGTTTCCTCACTATCCCTTTTCCTTCTTATTTTTATTTAATATATCAATTATTCTTAAGAAGCGAAAATTATAATTAGTTTTAACCTATCAAAGAAAACATGTTGTGGACATGCAACAGATTTTGATTGAAATTTTTCATGCTTCTTTAGTTTTTTCCTTCCTCATAGTTGATTTATTCTTTAAAATGCCTTTCCAAAATGTAAAAAGAGAAGATTTAAACAATGTTTTCTCATAGCTTTTTTTTGATTACGAATTCTTTTTATTTTTATAATAGTTAAAAACAAGACAATTCTTTATTTATTCGTTTGTTAGTAAGAATAAAAATATAAAAATTATAGGAATATAAAAAAAAGGAAATAGCTATTTTTTTTAAAAACAAATAGAATCTCAAAAAATGCATAAAGCTTTTATTTTCTTTCATGGCTAATAATAACATATTGTTGATTCATTTTTGTTTTGTTGGATTTTTTTATCGGGTTTGTAGTGAGTTTGGAAACTCACAATTACAATATATTGAATTGTCTTCATAAAGCGACCTCATTAAGCAGACATTAAGATATATATTTGTTCACGTTGCCTTTACAAAGGAAAAACAGTAATTAATTTTTATAATTTAAAATTTATCAATACATAATTCAGATTTAAGCTAAAAAAATATAATCTTTGCACAATTAATAAATATTAGATTTTCAATAATTGAAAATGGCCTTCAGTATAAAACAGATTAGCCTACTTGTTCTTTTTTGGGCAGTTTTAGATAAAATTTAATAATGTTTGGATAGAAGATCTGTAGTTCCTTTGATGCAACCACAGGAAAATCGACAGATAGCGCCTGCTCAGCTACCACCACTACAAATAAATGTTGAAATCGTGCGAGGGTGGAAGGCAAATGCAGACCAATGATGCAACACACTGGCGCTGAAAGAAACCTTTCATATAATTTTTGTAATTTCCGAAGAAGCCTTAAGATGTTTTTAGTAAATCAGACTGTGGTCTACGACTGCCTATAAGATTCAGTGAATTTCTTTTTGTAAATTATTGTTGTTTTACCTTTCCAATTTCGGTTCAATCTTTTGAAGAAAAAAAAATGGCATAGATGAAAAAAATGAAATGAAAAATAATATTATTGAACTAATGTAAGGATCATCGTACAGATGACTTAGAAGACATTACTTTTTGTCAAGGATTTTTATTAAGTAATATTTTGGTTAAAGAAATGGAAAAAAAAGGTTCTGAATACATTTATTAGAAAGCTAACAAGTACATACGTATAAATTAAAAAGGTCGTCACAAGAAACTTTCTAAATAGATAATTGAATAATCGAATAAATAAATAATAAAATATAATAAAATAAAAAAAAATAGCTTTTCGAGAAAATAGAATCTCTAAAAATTGAATGCCTAAAGCTTTTACAGAAACAGGATTTTTCATGGTTAATAATAACACCCTAGTTGTAACCCGTGAAATATTCACGGAAGTAAAACAAATTCCACATTTTTGAAATTTTTCTAAAACACAAGATTGAAAAAGATGTTCTAAGCTCATTTTTTAAAAGGAATAAAATGTATAAACCCTGCTGCACTCGATCTATTTGCAGCAGACATTCGTACATTCCATACAAATTCTACTTACCGATTTTTTTCGTTTATTACCGAGATCTTCAAAATAAGCTATCATTCTCATGTCTCCGTCACATTTTCAGCATGATGGTTATAATTTCGTGCTTTTCCTTGTTGAACATTTCTTGATAGTTGATTGATGAATATAAATAACTGAAAACTCTTAATACTATTTGTCAACATGTAGATTGATGAATTATTTAATTCTCAAAAATCTCTTTATACACGATGTTTTGTGTATAAACATTATTAATGTTCAATTTTAATCTTTCATAAAGTTTTCCTTCGAGGCTTGTTTCGGAGATATTGATTTTTAAACATTTACCTTAACCAATATTGGAATTACAAAGCAATAAAAAGGGATAAAAACGCACAACAAATAAAGTCACTGAGCTACTTTTGGAATATTTGACACCGGGAATCCAGGACAGCCTGTTTCGAGGTTGTTACCTATCCTCAGCTGGATTCACCCAGTGTCTGCAGCTCAGTGATATCAAAGAAAATATAAACAAAAGACAAATAAAATATAAACAGCTGATGATAGGTAACAACCTTGAAACAGACAGCCTGGATTCCCGGTGTCAAAATTTCCAAAAGTACTCAGCGATTTTATTTATAGTGAATTTTTATTCCTTTTTATTGCTTTGTAAAATATTTCTATGCACGTTAAATTGAGTGGGTCAGAGCCAAAGATGACCAACCCACAAACAAAAAAAAAATGAGTTAGGCACGTATCTCACATCTTTATTTCCATATCTATGAGAGCCAAAAGTGACTATGTGAGTTTTAAGTACTACAAGTACTGCCACCTAGTTGCACATTTTGGTACTAAGTTAAAACAATCTGATGTTAGCGCCAAATGTGACTATTCAACATGACAAATGGCGGACGTGAGTGATATATCGCGAATGCTCGAAGAAATACCCGATGATTTCTCAAGGAATCACAGTGAATATGTTCCAGAGAGTAATTCAACTGATACAGAAGGTATTTATACACATTATTATGTAAAAATATATTGTAATTAAAGGTTTATTGAAATTATGTCAGCAGTCAAATATTTTATTTGACATTTGAGGGTTAGTCATTTTTGGCTCTTACATATTATAAAAATTAATGTGATTTCTTATACATTTTAGGTGATCAAGAATTACTCACAAGAGACACACCAGAACCGAAACAATCGAAAAAACGGCAACTCAATTCCGAATATCATAAAAAAAATATTAGAAAAAGGAAAAGACAATTGCGAGAGGAATATGTATCATCAACCGGTGTATTAAAAAAAAAAAATAGACTGTAATGTAAACTCGTGTGGTTGCAAGAAAAAATGTTCCCTTGCCATACCAAATGAGAGGAAAATTGCAATCTTTCAAAACTTTTGCAAACTGGATGAACCAGCTAAGTCGGCATTTATTACAAGTCAAATTGAAAATATTAACATTAAAAGATCTTATGGACACAAGAATACGGAGTCTACACGTAAGTACACCAGAATATACCGATTGACTGATGAATATGGAGAAGACAAAGTTGTCTGTAAAAAGTTTTTTAAGGACACATTGCGATTATGTGACGGTGTTATTCACAATAAAGTAAAAGCGAAGATCTTATTGGGAGGACCGGCTGAAGATCGTCGTGGGAAACACGTTCCACACAATAAGACAAAATCTGAGGATGAAACGTTTGTCATATCATTTATAAGTAAATTTCTAGCTTATGAGAGCCACTATTGTCGAAGGGACTCGCAAAAGAGATATTTATCGCCTCATCTGAATGTTTCCATTATGTACAATATGTACGAAAAGGAATGCAGTGAAGTTTCTAAAACACCTCTGTCCATTTTTATGTTTAGGCATATTTTCAATAATAAATTTAATCTTTCGTTTCATCCACCATTAAAGGATACATGTAGGACATGTGATGAAATTAAAGCAAAAAGTTCACCATCCGAAGATGAAGTAATCGGCCACAGTTCTCATCTAAAGGCAGTGGAAGACATTAAACAACTGAAAAAGGAGGATATCGAGGAAGCGAAATGCAGTAATGGAACCAAACATGTTCTGGTGTTTGATTTAGAAAAAACTTTGCCAACGCCCGAATTAACAACAGGGATAGCATATTACAAACGCCAATACTGGACATATAACTTGGGTATACATGATGAAGTAACGGTTACAGGACACATGTATGTATGGGGTGAACATGTTGCTTCGAGAGGTGCCCAGGAAGTAGCTTCATGTTTATTAAAACATATCAATAAACTCCCGCTGTATACAAAGCAGATAACTTTGTACAGTGATTCTTGCGGTGGACAAAATAGAAATATTAAAGTACATTAATGCTAAGCTACATGCTCCAAAAAGTTGAGCAAATTGAGGAATGTAACTTGAAATTTTTCATACCAGGTCACAGTTTTTCAAGCTGTGACCGAGATTTCGGTATAATCGAGAGACAAAAAAAGTACAATCCATATATTTTTCACCCTGATGATTGGATTAGGGTAATAAGAAATGCAAAGAAAAAGGAACCCAAATTCCAAGTTCAAGAGATGACAGGCATAGATTTTTTCAGCAGTAAGTCTCTTGAGGATGAAATTGTAAACAGGAAAGAGACTAGCAACAAAGTGAAAGTGGAGTGGCTCAAGATTCGGTGGATTCAACTTAGAAAAGAAAGACCTCAAATAATATTTTTCAAATACAACCTCGATAAATCTACGCCATTCCTTGAAGTGGATATAGCCAAAAAAAATCACGATTTTTTTAAAAATTTACGTACTGATGAAATCGTCGAAGATTTTGGTTTAGAAGGTGACATAGAAGAATGTAATGAAAATAATTAATCTTAAACTATATACCTAATATGTATATAATTTTTAATATTATTATTCCCTTTTATTATAAACTAAACAGAAAATAAAACAATAACACACCCACTAGCTCAATTCAGTATCCTTTTTAACTTAAATGCAAAAAAAAAATACAAAACTACTGTAACAAAAATACAAATTAATGTTTTTAATTTAAAATACCAAATTTATACAATATTTGTACTGTATTACACATTTTTTAATACTTATTTGTTAATAAAAGAATATAAGCATATTTGGCTTTTAATAACTTATGGAACCTGTTAGCGCCAGAAGTGACTAATCCGTGCCTAACCAACACAATGCTCCAATAAAATGTAGGTTGTAAGTCAGAGCCAAAAATGACTATGATTTTATTAATTGATACCGCCTCTATCAATAATGCTAATTTTTTTTTTCATCAATATATACAGAAATAAAGAATATATAAATATAAACTGAACATTTTTTTTCCTGGATTCCATCAATTTATTTAATCGTAGCTTCGAAACTTTCAAGTCCGTTATCTCAAAACGACATAAATGTGGATTAGTCATGTCTGGTTCAGAGCCACTCAATTTATCGCAATACTGGAAATCTTCCTACATTTATTTGCTGAACTTGTGCTATGGCAATTATATAGCACCACAGCGCTGACCGAAAGACCATCGTTATACGATTCTTGATTTTTTTAATATCAACAAGCTTTCCTGGCACTTTCGGCGAAAAAAGTTAACCTCCTGCCCTAAAATAATAGGCTCCTCCAAATTGAGCCTATGAAAGAGTGCCTCACAATGCCTTACAGAGGCATAAGAATTATTTCTAGTTCATTTTGTTTTATTATTCACTAAATGAATAGATGCAAAAGTTTATAATTTGTTTATATTTAAGTATTCTTTTTTTTTACTTGTTTTTGAATTAAAATTTTTGGATTGATTTAAAATAATTAAAGATTATTTTTTTTTTGTATTACATTTTAAGTAAGTATTGAACATCGCATCAACATTAAATCAACTGATTCTTCTTTTCAAAAACTCATTTGTTATTGTATTTTTAAAATTAAAAATACACTAACAAAATTAAAAATACACTTTAAAATATTCTCTCTCCGACACTCTCCGCTCTCTCCATTTTGCTAACAAATAAACGTATATCCGTATATCTGTTTTTTGCTTATTAATAGTATGATTGTTGGTTCATCTATTTTTATACTATGTAACAGGAATGATAGTAATATATTTAATAAAATTTCTAACAACGATCTGCACAAATCTAACAAATACTGCAATAAAGACAATATAATAATCCAAACTAGACACATAAATAAACTCAAAAACACCTTCACTGTAGATACCGTTGATATCAATATTTGGTTTTAATTTCTACAGTGAAGGTGGTTTTGAGTTTATTTATGTGTCTAGTTTGAATTAAGAAGATAACGTATTTTGATGTATGTATTTTGACAATATAATAAATTGACAGAGGATATTACAAAGTTAATAATAATACTGTACATTAATAACAATACATATATATTTATACAGGGTTGGGTAAGTTACTTTTAAAAAGTATCTATTTTAAGCTATTTTTTAACAACTCCCCCAAAAAAATACACTATTCTGTTAAAAGCATATTACGAATTTATATTTTAAAAACTCTGTTGTAATTGCCATAACACGTTATAAAAATTGATTGATGTATTACAAAATTAATGTATAGATTTAGTTCAGTTTTGTTTTCAGGAATTTTATTTAGAATTTTTTCTTTTTAATTAAATGTACTGTAGAGCAGCCTTTTCAAACTTTTTTTTGCTTCACGGTGCACTGTACGTGAGACAAAATAAGAAGATATTCGAAGGTTATCGATTACAACTTCCAAGCATGCTCCTAAGTACAGCGCCATCTGTCGCACAATGTTGTAACTAAATCCAATATTTCTGATGTCCAGAAGAATCGAATTTTTTTTTTAATCTTGTATCTTTAAACTGTCTATACATTATTTTTGTATTGTTTTATTGTTATTAATATTTTTATATTACCAACATCTTATTATTAAATTTATATTATTTACAAGATATTAGTTGTGTTTTAATTCTATTTTTTATTTTTAAATTTATTTATTTCAGTAATTAAGTATTTATTTCATCGTTTTTTAATGTTAAAAATTGAATCAAACAAATTGGTCTCTTCCGTATATTTAGTGGCCCTGAAAAGGGCCTTTTTATTATTTCTGTGAATTCTAAAAAACAGCTAATACAGAGGTTAATCTGAAAGAGGTTCAAAGCTTTCATCGAAATCACTGTCGTCACTGGAATCGGATTTGTAGTGATTAGAAGGGGCTCCACTCGATTCTCAATGAGATGATCTGATTGCCAGAAGGCTTCTTCTAACTGCAATACATGGTTGTAAGCAGCCATCCAATTATCTGACGATAGCTGCTGCGGTGAGATTGATGTATTATAGCTGCTGCGGTGAGATTTTCAATGTCACTGAGTTTAAAGGTTGTATTGTACTTACGTACATATTCCTTTACTTGCGCCCAAATCAACTCGATTGGATTGAGATCACAATGGTACGATGGTAATCGCAATACTGTGTGTCCATGAGCTGATGCTAAAGTATCCATCACATACTGCTTTCTGCCAATTTTGTAATGCTTTACAATGTCGTATAGTTCTGCTTTCAACATATTTGCATCATGGGGGATTCCTTGACGAGCTAACCATTCAATCATTTCTGCTTTTCTGTTGTTGCTTGTTGGGGCCTTTTCAATTTCGACGATATGACGCATTATCCATTACAATAACACAATTGGAAGGGATATTTGGTAGTAATTCAAACCACACTTTGAAGCAGTCGCCATTCATCTCATCATGGTAATTTACTGAATTTGTTCGAGATCGAAACAAAAGCATACTCTTAGACACAAATCCGCTGCTGCTTCCAGCGTGGCATAAAATGAGCCGCTTCCCTTTGCCGAATGGTATTTTCCGTCCAAGGATACCGCACTGATCGCTGTGCCATTTTCGGTCTTTGCCGGTATTTGCATTAACCCAAGTCTCATCCAGATAAATAACTGTTTTCCCTTCGGAACGTACCTGTTTGATTTGCCTTAAATATCTGTGTCGATGAGCTACAATATCAGGCTTTTCGATGTAAAATTGCCTCATGTCAATTCTTCCGTTCTTCATTCCTAGTTTCACACAAAGAATTGTTCGTAATGATGTTTTGCCTCCCGTGAATCCAATTTTCGATTGTAATTTTGAAAGAATTTTACTAATTGTTGGATAATCATTCTCTTGAAAAATTTCACTCACCGTGGCTCTGACAACAGATAAATCAAATTCATCTAACTCAAAAATTGGCTTAGGATGTGGTCTTCTTTTTCCTGGCGTTGAAAATGAAATGCCGCCATCAGTCTTTTTTTTTGCCTCGTTTACAATTCTGCATACAGTCGGAATTGACAAATTTGTTGTGATAGCAGTTTTTTTCATCAATTAATTAATAGACATTCCATCGCCCTCACTCTTAAAATATTGAAAAACATTCCAAATTATACCTCTGGATTGGATGAGTAACGTCAGACCTTTCTTACTAATGCACACTTATGCCGCCATGTTTTTTGATACTGTCGGCGATCAGTATTTCCAGGAATAACTAAAGGATCCCACTATTCCCGTTTTTATCATATCTTCTTATTTTGTCTAACGTATAGGTTAGTTGTTTAAATTATTATTATTTTTTTATTATGTTGGGCATCTGAAATTTTGTTTATTCAATAGCACTCGTATTTAATCAAATAATCCATGCTCATTATTTTGCATTCCTGTATTTTAAAAGATACTGCCAAAATTTTTTTTAATTTTTTTTAATGCATTTCTAAATTAATTAATTTCTTAGCAGCGAATTTTATTTTGCCAAATTTTTTATTTAAGCTATCATTTTTTTCGTTCATTGAGATATTTATTTACGTTACAAAAATAAAATTCAAATAAAAGAAACTAATTAAGATAATTTATAAAACATGAATTACTTTTGATGAATTAGGCTATTGTTTCCTGAGCGTAAATAAACCCTTTATTTTTTTCCCATTCATTAAATCTTAATTCAACACATTTAAAAAAAATGATTTTGTTTCTCTTTTAAAACAACGTATTTTAAAGTGAAATTATTTTGTCATTTTTCTTCTTTTTATCACAATTGAAATATATTGATCCTTTAGAAGGCAAAATTTGAAAAAAAGCAAAGAGCATGTTTTTCTCTAAATTTTCACGACATGTTTTATAGTTCTTTATTACAATCAAGGAAAGAAATCTTTGTAAGCTCACAGACATTCAGATAAATATTTGTTTATTTTTCAAAAAAATACTAAAAATGAACAAATAAACAAACATCTTTCTTATTAGCAAGCAATATTTATATCAAATTAGATTTATTCAATCTGAAACATCGGCTTAGACCCATTAAGATGTAGGGTTACCAAAATTCTCGGTGGAAAGATCGTCTCTTAGCCGTAAATGTAAATGCCAAGTTTCACATTTAAAATTAGAACTAATTAACTTCCAATAATAGTTTACTTCAAATACTTTTTACTTGCAAGCATCTAACAAGACAGTTCTTTACGAATGGGTTGGCTACAATGATGCCACACAAAACAAAAGAATCGTAAGTTCGCAGTTGTAATTTGGGTTTTTTAAATATACAGTATATGTTATATGAAGTTGAAACGCTTTAAGTTTCTTACAATAGTACTTTTTACCAGACATTTGTTTCAAATGAAAGTTCGAATTTGTAATGCTAACTGTTTATCAGTATCCTTCTGCATTTTGAAGTAAACCATTCAAGAGACTCGAAAAAATGGGTGTTTCTTCGTCAACGATTCAAACAAGAATGACATGAATAAGAGAATAGATAAGATTTCGGTCAAGGGAGGAATATAAATATACATATATATATTGACTTCAATTGACTCTCAAATAAATGACACTGTTATAGAGTCTGTATTTCATGAGTCATTAATACTCCTTAAGTTAATAAGGATCTATATGTCCATAGTTTCAAAGTTCTATGTAGATAAACAGTTCCATTAGAAATGGTTATATAACACCTTAAGCAATAATTAATGGTTTTATCTCACCTTATGGTATACATTTATTGATCGACGAATAATCAATGAATATAACGTCAAGTTAATAAAAGTTAATTCCAAACTTGAACTTAATATTCCGTCGAAGCACAAATGTTATTGATATTATCAATCATATTTTATCTTCACTAGATTTACGCACATGTTTAACAATATGAATTTCACCTAAGATATTTTAACACACTTCCTCAATAAGAAGAATTATTTAATCTGTAAGTCGCTAAATTAAAGTATTAAATAATTGTTCATCTTGATTACTCATTTGTAATACATATTTAAAGATCGTCACACTGATGCCTTGAAAATAATTAACTCTAGATTACTTCCTTGATTTTTGATCTCGTTCGATAATAATTGATTTCAAGTTCGCCTCTCAGTTTCGTATACTGTTCCCACTTTAATAGCAAAGTTCTTTATTTCTGGAATAACTGCTGCGATCGTTGATTCTCCATTCCCACAAATAATAAAGGAAAAAATCT
>JAFIDM010004009.1:0-29391 GCA_023159025.1 Thereuonema tuberculata | reverse complement strand
TTCTGCATCATCAAAACTTCTAATTCCTAAATGAAATCAAAATATATTATATAAATTACGAGTATTTTTGACAACTTTTCATCATTTAAAACTGCAAATACTAATTAATCTTACAATTTCTTCCACATTAATTTTCTTTTTCTTTGTAATATGAACTAATGCTAATTTTATTTTAGCAGTATTGAGACTTAAAAATATTCAATGCTCTTAATAAAACTCATTTAATCTGTGGTAATTTTTTAAGTATCTATGTGGATTCTCTCCACAAAATGGCTTATTCAATTAATTTGTAATTGTTAGCTAAAAAGTGGCAACTCTAGAAAGCTTTCATGCCATTGTGCTGTCTGACTTTTCAAATATGGTAGCACCTCAATTATCCGTCACCTACGGGACCCGAGGATGGTCGGAACGCTAAAAAGGTCGGATAATCAGGGGAGAATGAATTAAGCCATTTACAGGTAGACAAACTATGTATTTAAGTAAAAAATACTCTACTGTAACTTAAGGACTATAGTGTTCGTCAACTAATCGATAAAACGAGCATGACTCAGGCAGGAAACAAAGAAAGGACTGCAGAGACATCTGCTTGGCTTGTTGTGACAGGAAAACAGATAACGCTGGCACGCCGCTTGTCTAGACATGGTCGGATGATGCGGGGAGTCGGTTGATCCGAGATCGGGTATGAGAGGTGCCACTGTACCAGTTAAATCTGTTAAACAATGCACTCTATTATACCCCGGTTTCACAGTAGTAGTAGTCTATGTACAGAACTAGTTCTGCCCTGTAACGTATGTTTATGAACGAGTTGTCGTACCTTGAGCGATTTCAGGGGAACCACCAGTTGTTTTTTTTTTTTTTTTTGCAATGCATCCTTTGATTGTGCTCAAAAGCAAAAACAGCGAAGTTATAAATTTTTCCCAGCAATCTCAAAAACAAGTTATTTTTTGTTATACTTCATCCGTCTCAAGTCTTCAATATTATCTAACCAAATTTCATTCAAAATTATTGTTTCACCTTCGCTCCATTCAGTGTTTGTTTTCACCAAGGCATCACATGGCTGCCATATGTTCAAAATGACTTTTTTCGTTACTACCTAGTTGTCAAAACAAGGGCAGCAATACTGACTTGTGGAGATAAGAAACGAGAAAATTTGAAGAACCCAGTTGTAAGTCATTCTGTTTGAAACCAGGGTATTACATACAATTGCAAGAACTTCTATGAATATTCATTCTTCCAACTCGATATATAACATTAGATGAAATCAAATATTTAGTAATAATTACAAATTATCATTAGTGAAATTAATTTCTAAGAACAATTTTCTCTTAAAAAAAAAATCTTTAGTTCAAGATTTAATAAAACCAGTACATATTTTACAGATAAAGTAGCTAAATTTAATGTTAAAAGCGAGTTAAAATTATTTTATGATCAAACCCAAGCCTCTTTAAATGGTTGAGCTACATGAATAAATACTGTTTTAATTTTTTTTAACAATATTACCGAGCAAATAAAAAGGATAAAAAATATCTTAAATGTATTAATATAAATAAGCATACAATTTGATTTTCGAATTAGCTGTCATCAAGACTAACTTAAGAAAAACAATTTATTTAATTATAAAGAAGGTTTAACGTGCATTAATGTAATGGTCTTATGCCTTTATTAAATGCTTTTCGAGCTCAGCGCAAAGCTGGCCGAGGTAATTTTCCTGTACTGGTTACAGCCTTTTTTCTTTAGTTGTTTGCTTTCAACCAGGTCCCACTTCCGAGAGCGGAGACGGATCATAGGTACCCATGCATTCCGAGCTGCTCCATTGAAGCTAAATGTGGCTGATGAGTCCTAATAAGGACGAAACAGCTGTCCCAGATTGCTATCGATGATGGCTCAATGCGTTAAAAGCAAACAATTCTACCGAATTTGTGCATTTTATAGATTTTTCTTCCCTTTTCAATTTATTTAATTATAATTAGTTTTCATTGACTATAAATCCAGAAAACAGCCTGTTTTTCCCCCTTCTACTATTTAAAAATAATTTGGAATTTTTATTTCAGTTAATAATAAATGATGAAAGATAACAACTGGATAAGTACCAGTTACACCAAAAAGTTTTGCAATAATCTTAACGTTCACATACCTTGACGTTATGAACTAAAAATTTACGGAACCCATTAGGAAGCATATGTTTTGTCTTCTTGTTGCTTCCATAACCAATATTGGGCATCAAATATTGGCCTTTGAATCTCCTCCTCACTCTATTATCAATTCCTTTTGGCTTCCTCCAGTTTGGCTACAAAAAGAACAAGTCTTTAATTTTTAAAGTTCACTTATTTCCTCCATCTAATTCTTCTACATTATGTGAAACAGAAAAACTTACTTTCCTCATTTCTTTAGAAGAATTACACACAGCTCTGATTTAGTGTGAAATTTGATAAATGTATTTTTATTGCGAGTAGCAAAGACAAATTAATAAAATATGTTATGCTTAATTGTAAAAAGTTTTATAAAGGAAAACAAAACATCACAACAAAAAGGAAAATATTAAAAGAATTATCTGATTTTTGTTTACATTAGGTTTAAAAATGTTAATGAAGTATAAAACAGCTTGTTTAAATTTTATTTCTCCAAATTTTCTTTAGGAGGGGACGCATAAGCATAGGTGTGTTAAGTGGGTCTCGACTTGATAAAGGTTGGGAACCTCTGGCCTAGAGTATATACACTTAGATCCATCCAACAGCAATTTCATTTAGTTATCTTTAATATTGAGTTTAGTTCAATTGTTACTTATAATCATTTGACAAATGCATCTTGAATATTGTCAAAATTTTTCAATCATCCTTGGCACTCCTATATAATTGGTTTTTAATCCGTAATTCATTTCAAGTTTAATAATCAAAATCTGAAATCAAACTACAGTATGCTTGACTTTTCCAATCAGAAACCCAAGGTGCTTCTGGGAAATCACGGCCTAAAATTTATAGAAAGAGTCAAGCTTTTATGCAAAGCATTTGATCACAACAGTAAAAACATTTTCGAAGTCATTTATAAAGGATAAATAATGTAAAATAGAATTCGAGTATTCTGAGGTTGCAATTTGTTAGTAATAATAGTAATTATTTAATGATACCACAAATACTCTCCCCATTTTATATATGAAGAAGTTTGATCTTCATTCAGATTTTAATTACTAATAAAGCAGTCTTCAATAATGGTATACGAGCTTCAGTTTAAGATAATCTTAGAGACTATCAAACAACAGTTCAATGTTAAATCAAATCCTTATAGAATAGTTAATCATTTCACAGTACTGAAATTAAGTAGCAAACCAGGGATCAGTTAATTAAAAATCTATACTGAGAAAAAGGGAATTTGACTTAATACTAAAAGGGAAGGATATTTGAATAAATTTATATATATATAAAATTTGCCGGACAGCTTTCTGAAATTAAATTAAATTAGCTTTCTGAGCTATATATATATATAGCCGGACAGTGATATGAAATATCACTTGATATTGATAACTTGATTGATATCTTTGCTTTTCTAAACTCAAAGGATGAGCTTCCAGTTTGGACATTAGATATATATACTATGTATGCTCAATAGAATACAAATGAATAAAACATTTATAACTTTGACGGAAGTTGCTTTCTAAAGGTTCAATAATTCAGTTTAAACAGCTGTAGCAAGTTTGACTAACAGCACTGATCAAGCAGTTCGTCCATTTAATACCATCACATATGGAGTTTTAAAAATACCAATCACTGTTTGCTATTTCTTAGTAGATGCTCGACTATGGTGATTTATGTGAGTACACATAAATATTTCTCACGAATCCATAACTTGAAAATGTAAGGCTATATAAAAATTATTCCATTTATTAATGCTATATAGGATTGTTTGCATCAACAACACTCGATCAACTACCTATACCATGTTGACGTTTTTTTCTTGTGTCATTGAAAACTATACAACAGCGAACTGAAGTTAAAATATGATGTCAAGAAATAAAATCAACAGATTTTCAGATCATGGTCAGATTTGCAAACTTTTTTCAGTTATACATACCATGAATTCAAATGAAACATTTCTTTTGAACTACATATTTTCACCAGTAACTTAAATTTCATAAAAAAAAAGGTTTATTTTCCAGTGTTCTTCAAATTATTTTCGGTTGTCCCTCCCTTGAGATTGGAATTACAGTAAGAAATTTTGTTGACTAATTCACTCAATTTATCAATCAAATATACAGGTTGTATATAAGGAAAATGAGGATTTAAACTTAACAGAAAGATGGTGAAATGTTGAATTTCAGTAGAATGGGATAAAAAATACCATAACCCTTCATGCTGGTAAGACACACATGTGAATGTTCCCATGGGTCCATCTCACAGGCAGAATGAAGCCCGATTTAGCTGCACAGCTAAATAATTGGTGGCCTTCCGCTGTTAATTTTATACTTAATTCTGAGATTTTATTTTATTGGTTGAATTTAAATTTTTATGCTCTAGTTTAGCCAGTAAAAAAAAATTTCTTTTAGCTTCTTTCTTCTCTTTGAGTTTTATGCTAAACGTGGCAACTTCAATGAAATGCCATGCTATAGTGATGAAATTCAGCTAAATAAAATGTTTTATATTATTTCGGTTATTCGATTTAATATATTCATTATCACTTTTTTAATTTTTATACTATATCAAATCCATCATTATCTATTAAAAAAATATCAATATTCTAAAATAAATTTCACTAAGAGCATGTTTAAAACAGCAGTAAAAAAAACTTGCAGGTTTGAAGGGTTAATTGTGTTTATTTTCTGTCAAATTTTACTCAATGTCCTATTGCTATTTCATTACCACAGCTGGAACAATTTTATTACATTTTAAAGAAGCACCACCAACTCAATTTTTGATCTTCAAAATAATATAAACGGTATCATTTAAGGATGGGATTTCCCCCTGCAAATCCCTCCAAAACCAATATAAATTAACCTTATTGCTGCTTCCCCAAACAATATTTATATACTATGATGTTTTAGCTTCGTCAAGCAACCCGAGATGTAAATTTATAAGACTGTCTCTAAAAATTATGGTCAGTCAGTTATCTTATGATTGGTTATGATGACAGAATTACTTGATTACAACTAGAATCGGTAATTTTGTTGCCAGATCAGGTTAAAATACTTATATCTAAAGATATGAATTACTATCAACAGATCTACAACTTACAGCTTTAAGAAAGCCTGTTTGAATTAATGTGTTGTATTTTTCAGGGATTTCCTTTTTACTTGATACTGTATTTTAAAAAGTGAGCAGAGTTATGTATATTTGTAAGTATCTAGTCAACCTGTCCACGTATTGTTCCTGGACAATTATGATCAGCAAATAATTCTCTCAATAGCATTAACAAAGTATTATACTGAATTACTTTTAAATGTATATTCTTTCACACGATTAGTGATGCTCTATCTTTCAGTAAGACTGTGGCATTTTTCTTCGATTCTATCAATTTTTTTCCTTTCTGTCGAATACAACGTGACACCATTACAGTTTAGCTGTTTGATGCCATACAGACGAGACAGTAGATTTCGTCATAAATTAAGTTACCAATGTCCACAAATAAAATTAAAATTAACCGTGAACTTATCTAAGAAAGTGAACAATTTGTTCAATTAATTACGTTTAAAATAATCTTACCTTTAGTTTAACATATCGATCCGACTGATGTCGTATGAATTTCTTCAACCTCTTCTTTACGATCTTATGCTTTTTCAAAGGTCGAATTGCCATTACTATTTAAAATACAAAAAAAAATTACTATTAAAAAATAAACAAACATAAAATATTAATTAAAATTAAATAATTCTTTCTCTTTATTTAATAATGTGTAATATCGTAAAATTGCAAATTAAATGAACACGCTGCCTTATTCTATCATATAATTGTGAAAGTCAAACGAAAACCTTAAAACTATGAATCCCACTATTATTTCACTATCTATTCCTGAATTAATAAATGTAATATAACTATAAATTTAAAATTTTCTTCTGCAGTCGATTGATAGAATGATGACAAAGATTCACATAGATTTTATGTCGATTACTTACTTTCTTTCGACCGGACACTCAATGGCCGATCCTAAAAGGAAGTTATATCGCAAAGCATCTTGGGATTACAATATTTCTCTTCATTGCCTGTAGATGGCAGGTACATCATTTACATGGGGATTAAATCAAGGTTATTTAAGATAGAGCTTTTAAATTAACGCCTTGATTAAAATTAATCGGAATTTAAGTAAATTATTTTCAGCAAACAGAAAATTTCTACTGTTTGTATTCAGGAGATATTATAATTTAAAAAGATACTTTTCGTTTGTATCATTTCAACGACTTATTATAAAAAAAATTAGGTAACAACTACTGAAGCAAAGCACGATAAATTTTTAGGTTCAAGTGCATTTTGCGGTAACCGGAAGTGGATGCTTTGTTGGTATTAACTGAATTCACAACCATAACCTTTTGTAATTATTAAGTATGGCGCATTCTAGCAAGAGATCCTTTTTTTTTTGTATTCGATTTCGATTTCTCTCCTAATTTTCAAACATTTAGTTCCAAAACAGCCATATTTCACAAGGAGAAAAAACCCCATCCACTTCCGGTTACCGTAAAATGCACTTTTACCAATTTTTAATATTAGATTTTAATTCTTTTATTGGTTCAACTGCAGTATACGGTAATCGAAACTGAAACTAAGAAAACCTTCACTTCGCGTACGAACCCTAAGGTACATTTTCAACCAAATACAGTTAGAATTAGGTTAGCTCAAATTAACTCCCATAAGGCACTAGGTTAGATTAGGTTCGCTTAGCTGCAGGATGTATGTCTTGGAAAATAACCCCGCGAATTCCACCCATTGCAATTTCAACGATAACTCATGTCCGCCATTTCCGTTTACCGTAATATGCAGTTTTACCGCAGCTAATTTATTTCTTCAGATAAATAATACTAGTGTAATTCATTTGCCTATAATTTCTTCGTTTTTATAATATGTTTAAGATAAATTTGTTTCTTAACTTGGAATCTTAATATATAAAAATGAATGTTTCTTTGTTTTTTTTGTCCCGTATGCGTTCCTATACCATTCATCAGATTGCGATAAAACTGTGGTGAGTTGTTGTGCGCACGCCCACGAAGGTTTCTGAATTAGTAGAACCATTTTACAATCTGGTGCGCGAGGCGTTTCAACAAATGAGTGTATTTCCGGTTTCAACATTTTCACTTTCCGGTGCGACTCGCATTTGCAATGAGCAGCAACAAAGCACAGGGACAATCGCTACAAGTGCGTGGACTAAATTCGGAAAATCCATGCTTCACACATGGCCAGCTGTATGTGGCGTGCTCACGTATCGGAAAACCTTCTAATTTATTCGTGTATGCACCAGACGGAAAAACAAAAAATATTGTGTATCCAAAAGCACTTCAATAAACAGAATTAACACACTAACACTTTCTTTCTTTGAGTGGCATTGCAACGCATGCCGGGTACAGCTAGTTATCTAAAATAAATAAATAAATAACCATGAAATTGAATAAAATGCAAAATTTATTGTAAATATCAACTACAATATTTATGATTAACTGTGGGATTTAAATAAGAATTGTCATTCTTAATAGCAATTTAGAAAAAATTAAAATGAAATCTTAATAATTCAGGCATACTTTATTTTGCATGTGGCATCAAAAGGAAAATTAAGACAGAGCGCAATTCTTAATGTATGGCTTTATAAAATTACAATCACCAATTTTCAACAAAATTTTCAATTTGATATTAATACTGGTTTCTCCAGAAGTTTGTCTACATTACATTATTAAGTCCTACAAATTGTACAAAGGAGGTTTTTATTTATTTTTATTTTTTCGTTAGATGGCCGAAGGAACCTTGTCGCCCTCTCAAAAGAAACGTAACAGACCAACGTTTCTATTTAAATTTTGGTTTTGAGAGTAGTGCTTGCAACTAGCTTTTTTTTTTTTCAATCTAAAAATTAGTCTCTTTATTGCGTTGTAATTGATTTTACAAATAACTAGCAACCCGGGAAAAGTGGATTCTCCCAACATGCGACTGCTTTCTCACAACTACCCGATGAAAGTGGATTCTCCCAACCCACGACTGCTTTTAGAACCAGCGAGTGCGTCTATGACATATTTGTATTTTTTATAGGGATCAGAAAGTAGTTGCCGTGGCCTAATGCGTAAGACGTTTAACTTCGGAGCAGAAGGTTGCAGGTTCGATTCCCGTAGCGAACTTGTAGAAATTATTTCTATTTTCTGGAAATCACAACAATTGCACCGGACAGACAAATAAAAGATTTTATATAATATATGATTGCAATGAAGTAAATATCTGATAAATTTATGTTTTATTTTAAAATATATTTGATTTAATAAAAAATTCTGTTCTCCCTCTCCCTAAAATTGACTACTTGGCTAAAACGGAGAAGAGGGTACAAGCCAATCGCAGTGTTCGGAAGGATACGTGGCGGAGCGAATTAGCCTAAGAAACAACTTACATGCTATTGAGTTCCGAAGGAACGAATCGTTGATTCCGATTAGCTGTAGGTTAGAGAAGTTAGGTCTACTAAGCTGCAGGATGTATCTTTTGGTAAATTTCGAAAAAATGTTGGCCCTTTCTAATTTTTTTCCGATTCGGAAAGTAGTTCCAAAGCGGCCATTACCTTGAAGGCTTGTACCCTCATCTCCGGTTTCACCGACTACTTTTCATCCTTCTGTAAACTATCTAAATTTTCTCTTTAATTTTAAAAAGGCAACAAATTACCAATTATTGACTAATTGCAATTCTCTCAACTCCAGCTGAGCTTCTTGAATTATGATGCATAAACAACTATGGTAACAGATATAAAACCATACCACTATTTCTTGTCTAAAAGATCTCCTGTCAGAAATTTAGTCACTTTCACACAATTCATTTGATGAAAATACACAAATTATGTCCTCTATACTGATTTTTTTTTTTAAAAAAAGTTTATTGAGTAGGAGTTGATGATTATTTTTTTTCAAAAACTCATTTTATGGTTTAAATCAAAATGCTATTCAATTTATTCATTCTTTTACAGACGAATGAAAGTAGTTCGTCTACCATCGGGATAAAAAAATCTTTTGACTCGATGGGAAGATCTCGATCCACTTTTCATCCTCTTTATTAATAATCTTCCAAACGTTCTAACTCGCAATGTCTTATTTATGCAGATGATTGCAAAATATAGAGAGATCATTACTATAACAACAAGGCTTAATGTGCGTATATAAGAGAAAAATGAAAATAAAAAACACTTATTGTACAAAAGAATAAATAGGATTAAATAAATGGTAATTAACTGACAGTTTCGGAATACTGAGTGTATTCCATCTTCAGGGACATCACAAACCTCCTTAATCCCTTCACTCCCACTATGTATTCTCATCTTGTGTTGTCCTAAGTGTTTTGTCATGTCCTATAAGTTTGTGCTGTACTGATGATGGAATACGCTCAGTATTCCAAAACTGTTGGTTTATTACCATCATTTTAAGACTGTTTATTCTGTTTTACAAGTGAGTTTTATTTTCGTTTTTCTCCTTTTTTTTTTAGATTATTTCTGAGGAGGACTGTCTCAAAATTTCAAAATGATATCAGTAATCTCTACAATTGGTCACTAATAAGCTATACTTCAATATTCCTAAATGTTCTATCATCACTTTCACAACAAAGAGTATTCAAATTCAATATACTTACAAAATTAATGACAAGAAACTATCTTCTCACAAAGAGGTGAAATATCTCGGGTGTTATCTTTACTTCCAATCTCTCTTTCAATTCACATGTTTAAATACATTAGAATCCAAGCCAATAAACTTCTGGGCCTTGTGATTTGTCAAGGCAGAATTTTTAATAAAATGCCAACTCTCTCTCGTCTGTAGAATTCCCTTTTTACACTTCCATTTACAGTATTCATTCAATAGTTTTAGGCTTCTTACCAACAGACTTATATGAAACTTATTGAAAAAAAAAATGATTTCTTAAAATTCATTTTCCTCAAAACTTTCAAATTTTATCCTGATGAAATCACTTATGATACTCTTCTAAATATCTTCTCTTTTGATTTACTAACTTTTAGAAGGTGAAAATTACTGATTTTTTTCTATATAATTTTCTTAATAATAAAATCCACAATCCCAATCTACTAGTGGAAATTCATTTCATATCACCACCACTTGCTTAGAAACAGATCACTTCTTTACACTCCCTCTGCACACACTTGTCTCCAAAAATTCCCCTTTAATCAGAATTTGGAATGAATACAACCATCAGTTTGAATCCTAACTCCAGTAAATTAGCCGTAATATAATACTTGTTTTTATATTTCCTCCCTCTATCCATTTCTCTTTTCTTCCCACTCACTTTTCTCAGATCTCACGTCTCAAACGTCTACCTTAATATTTATAATGTAAAACTTCTTTAGTTCTTATTTATATTGCTGTGTGTGTTATTTATGTTTTCAGATACTGTAACTGGACATCCACCCATTGTATTTTGGTTATTACTCGTAAAATAAATTTATTATATATAAATAAGAAAAAAATAATAATTATGATGTTTTTGGATGAAATGATGGTTGTAAAAAATTAAGCACTGTATTCTTTATACTGAAAAAAGATAGCTTATAAATAATCCATTATGAAAAATATTAAAATGCCATGTTTTATTTTTATTATTTCTAGAAAATGGTCCATGTATAGGAGGCTTATAAAACAAGTTTCCCTATTTGAGAATCTCACTAGCAATGGCAACAGATAGCCCTGTAAAATTCAATAAGTTACTTAATGCCAATATGCACAATTAATTTATTGAAGACAAAAAAGTTCCAATTCTCAGCATCAGTGCAGTGGGAAAATTTGCCCTACAAACACAAGAAAGAAACAAACAAGCAAGAAAACTGTTATATTGATCTCGTTGCACAGCTATTACAATAATTGCTCAATATACATTGTCTATCAGTGCATAAGATATACTGAAAATGAGCCATGGTTCCTTGCTGCAATGGATGTAATGTTGGTTTTCAAATCATTTAGCATCCTTGAAATAACCTCACAGTCAGAAATCACATTATGTGAATGAAGTAGAAAGCCTTGGAAAGTCTTAAAGAAATTATGCAATTTTCAGAAAATTTTGCATAACTACTTCACCTATTTGCTCATATGTGGGGGTGCACATCTTACATGAACAGTGGGATCTGCACACCTTGCTTTTTCTGCATGGCTGCAATGATACAAAGCTGAAAAAGAGTCCTGTATTAGGCACCTATTGCTGTCAAAAATTTCTAAAAAAAAATATGGTCCAATGATAAATTTTGACATGAAGTCACACCACTGCTATATATTGAGGCTGAACAGGCAGTGCTTGCACAGCAAACAGAGGCAATGCTGACATACACAACAGTTTATTTCAAAGGTTAGAGTAAAGTGCAAGTCCATAGGACTGCTTGTGACCATGTATTGTTTATTTTGGAAAGTGAAATCACAAGTTGCTGAAGCTCATGCAGCTGCAATGTAGATCTTGCATGGATAATACTGCACAACACTAGCATTTTGGGAAAGATTGTCCAGGAAAGATGCAACTTATGGTAAATTGCTCTTACACTGCTGACTAACCAAATATCACTTCCTCCAGGCTCTGTCTAAGTACCAGTTGCCTCATGCACAAAGTTGTTTGTAATGGATAGCCAATCTCCACCTGCTACTATACTTAGCTCACAGTTTTCCTCAAACTTTCATCACCATTTTTTGTCATGTCACAGGCATCTTGGTCCTGTACGCAGCTTTTCTGATATTAATATTATGGTTATCATAGTTTTGTCTCTGTCTGTACCTTACTAAGAAAAAATAAATTATGCATCCATATTTTTTTAATTGATCATGCAGTTAAATAAAATGCAATAGGAACAGCCAAAAAGATCAGAAGTGAACTTAGAAAAAAGATAAAGAGAGATGAACTGAGATGTAAACTGCTTGGAGTTCTATGAGCTCAATAAAGATAACACTGCTTTTTTTAAAGAAAGTTCATTCCTCAGAAAAATATGAAGATACTAAAGTATAAAAATAAAGTGTGCTTCAATTTAAGCGCAAACACTATTCTTACTTGTACCCTAATTCATTAAACAACTTTTAACACTAATTTGTCTGTATTTTGCCCACAACTATTATGGTAACTCGATTAATATTCCCGTAATGTGGCTTTCACATTCCTGTAAAGGTAGGATTTGCTTGGAGCTGTTTGAGATAGGTGAACGTGCAGTCTACCTTCAGGCTACAGAAATGTGGGATTGTAACAGCGTTTGTGGGTGTTTATTTTGAAGTCCCTTCAGCCCAAGGCAAAGAGGGACATGCTTTATTTCCTATGCTTTTCAATCTCAATGGATTCCTTCACAAAGATGGCAATATTTTTATTGTCATATCCTTATATATTATTTCTCAAAGGTGTTTTTATATCAGTATGCCATATTTCCCTTAATACTTCATCAAAATCAATGATTGAGACATCATTTTGAAGATTACGTTCACCGCTAATGACGAAAAATAAACAAAGTGCTAAAAATTAAAGTTTTCTTTAAAAAAAAATGTATTTTAAAAACCTTTTTATAAAAATGGAGAAGGCGCCATCTATTGACAATGTGTGTAACTAACATGCACAACAGGTGTTGTAGTTTATTTGAGGTGTTGGAGGTGTTTTTTTGTTGCGGATTATTTGCACGGGTCAACTAGTCTGTAAAATTCGAAAAAATTTCACAAAATATCATAAATGAAATGATTATTTTTATTCTTCTGCCGCCTCCAAATATAAGAAATCCAGATGCAATAGAAATTATGCCCTTTTTTAAAATTTTTTTCAAAATGTGGCTTTCTTTATGTAAGTTCCAAATAAAGAACCTATTTATTCATCAGTTTCATAGGAAGAGAATTTAACTGAAATTGAAAATGTTACATTAAAACATTATGTTAAAACACAGGTTGATTCATAAAGTACTGGAAGCTCCGCCTCTAGTTTAGCTTGACTGCTATGCAATATGTCGCTTTCATATTATCTGTGGCTTTCATCTGCATGGTTTTTGAATAGATTCAGCATAAGTTTGTATTACAAAGTAATATTTTCAAAGTACTGGAGAAAATAGGCCTATAAAGAACGAACATCGAAATATTTTCTAAGTCAAATTCGGTGTAACAAAAAGGAAAATAGGGCATGGAATGTTTAAAAAATTGTCACTCAAAATCAACATTAGCATTAAAAAAAATAAACGATGGCATTTTTAAATTGATGAAACAATTGTGAATTTATTTTGTATGAGTTATTTATTTATCTTTTATTTGGAACAGTTCGGTAAGAAAGCTGTTAAAATCAAAATAAGGAGGAATAATTCTAATATCATTTCTTCTTTAAATCTGTTATTCTCTGGGATTATCGAGAAATGTAATACAAACTTAAGCTGAATCTACACAAAAACTTAGCAGATAAAAGCCACAGATAATAGGAAAGCGACATATTGCATAGCATTGAAGCTAAACTGGAGCGGGGCTTCCAGTCCTTTATGAATCACCCTGTATATTGAATCAAAGGTACCATGAAATAATTTTAGATTCTTCTTTATCAGTTCTTTTTAATTATTTATATTTTCTTTTAATATTCCAGTATGATTCAATTTTTCAGGTTATTTGTAAAGTTACAAAAAAAATAAAATAAAAAGTTATATTAATGGATGGGATGCCGTCGCACTTTATATTATGCTATTTCATTATAACATTGAAAAAAATCCATTTCTCAAACATAAATTCATATGCTAATTAAATTGTAATGAATATTAACTTAAAAGTAAAATATATTTTCAAAATAATAAGTTTAAAAAAATACAATAATAATACATTATTTATTTCAATAACAAAAATCTATATTTTAATTGAATTCCTTTATTTTTATAAATTTCTGTAACAAGTGTCAACTTTTATTTATTTATTTCCAAAAAAAAAAAGAATTCAAAACAAGATTTATTTTGGATATATTTTGACTATAGAAAGTTAGAGAAACTAGATTCTGCAGTTGTGAAGACTGTTCCATCCTGGAGTACCAGGGCAGGACTTCATTCGCAGTTGTGAGGAGAGAGCTTAGTACCCTCAATAACAACAGAAGCTCCCATTGAAAACTGAAGGCCGGTGGCTCTAGAGTGGAAGGGGCGTAATTGCAGCCATTGCCTGACAACTCTTGTAGCTCCAAGCAAACCCTACCTTAATTAATAACAGCTCATGATCCTGGTTCATGAAAGCCATGATGTTGGCAGTAGTGTGGCTATCTCCAGCTTTTTACAACACACTCCAGTTTTATGCAAAAGACTGCATTTTGCAAAAGTACACCAAATTTTTTTTCACAGTGTAAAATGAAAAACTTAATTAAGATCTTTAAATTGAAACTCAGTTTAAAGTTAAATATACTTAATCTGAACAAACTGATTTAGTCTAGAACAGGGATGGGGAAACCTTCAGACTTTTGTGATACTCAGTGTGGCCTTCTCCATGTAATTTCAAATTTATAAGTGGTTTTAGTAGGAAACTTACAAAAAGAACATTAAAGAATTATATTTTAAAGTAACAAAAATACCTGTGCTTCGCCCAGTTTACAAAAAAGAGTCGTCCTGATGTGGACGAAATTGTAATTGAAGGGGTCAGAGAGATATAGTCATAAGCCACTTAGTTCTGAGTTATTAGCAATTTAAAATTTTGACAAAAATCTGTAAATCTGCAATTCAAACTGGAAACTTTTTTTTTATATTAAATGATACTTCAATATGTAATGAAACATACTGTAGTATATGGAATGTTATTTTTAATGTTGTTAATGTTACTATATGTTGTTTTTCTATTTTTTGAATTGTCACTTAAATGGCACAGTCAAAAAATTCAATCTGTCACATACTGCCATCTATTATGAAAACTACAAATTTATTTCTATGGCTTTAAAGAGATGGGTTTAGAGAATGTAGTGACATAAGAATCTCAAAAATGACGAAATGGTGGCTTATGACTATATCTCTCCGAGCCCTTCAATTGTGTGATCACTTTAAAACGTTTCCCGTTTATAAAAAAAGGCACGTGGTAGTTAGAAATTATGTTATAGACCTGCTACCGTCACTTTGCTCCGGAAGCCTTGCATTTGTAACGTAAAAAAAAAACGCTTTATTTCTTCAAAAAAAATGCAAATTACATCAAGTAAACTAAAACTTAGAATAAAGAACACTCATGTCAAACTTCATGTTTGCAACTCAGGCAGTTGTGGAGATAGGCATACCCAGCAGAAAAGTCCATCCCTTCCACTTCCACCCCTTAGGATCCGAATATCGAAAATTCATCGAATATGTATATTATTAGATTTTGACTAAGAACACTCATGTGAACTACTGTGTTTGCAAATCAGGTTGTTTTGGAGATACGCATACCATTGAAGAAAGATTGCACCCCCTATTTACAATCCTTTAGAATCCGAAATTTCCTCGAATATGTGTATTTTAGATTTTGACAAAGAACACTCGTATCAAATTTCGTGTTTCATACTAAAAGAGGTTTCAGAGATATGTGTATCCTTCAAGAATGTTTTTTCAAGAAAAATCCAGAGGGGTTTTATTGTTCATGCATTTATTCTGGAATGCATTTGGACCCTCTGTGCCAAATTTGGTAAAGATTTTGTTGAGAAATGGCGATGCTGTTTCAAGACAAACAAACATTCCTGCTTATTATATAGATATTGAAAACTCCGAATTCAGAAACAGTCTGAGCTGAAAATTGAAAAATTTCTTCAGTAGACTATTTATAAATTCGATTGAAATAAAGTTGCTCAAATATTTCTATTTTGATGAAGTCATGTGCCTTGCTTAACATTAGGTTCCTCAAAAAAAAAAAAAATATATTTTTCACTGGATACATAGTGACTTTCCATATAATCCATGTTATAACATCAGATGTTAAACACTGATGTTTAATAACATCCATACTGATATTACTGTAATGTCTTGGAGAAGCCCAGTATTAAAAACTCAAAACAAAAATAAAATTACGAAAGTTCAAAAACAATACTGGATTTTTTTTATTATTTTTTTCTCACTGAAAAGTCTCATTCCTTTGGTGAGGCTTTGCACTAATAATATTCTGAAATCTCCATTGTCAAACAAGATCCATTTGTCTTGACTAGCGCTGATTATGATTGCTTCTTGGCCTTTTCTCCCTCGAAATAGTTCAGTCCAACAGTGCATCTCACTCTGATGGACCGCATCACTTGAAGCATGTAGGTATGATGCTTCTGTTTCTGCTGTTTTCTATCAGCAACAATTGTATCTGGTGAAGGGACGACATGGTCTTCTCTTGTCAGATACAAAGTTTCTTTTCTGCTTCTTGTTCCACCCTTTCGTCATCTGCTTCTGCCTCATTTTCTTTCTCTGCTTTTGTCACAGGTTGCCTCATATTTTAGAGATAAAGGAGGAGAAAAGACAGGACCGTTTTATTCTGCCTGAAGCTAATATATTAGCTACTTCATAACTATATAGATTGAGTAATGACTTTACTTAAAAATAGTAAAAAAAAAACAAAAAAAAAAAAAAACCATTATAATTTCCAAGAAAGACAACAAAGAAGAAAAAGAAAAACCTGTGATTGTGCAACTTTAATTGATATCTTAAAGGAATGACAACATTATAAATTTACATAATAATTAAAAAATAATCTGACGATGAATTATGTTACATAACACAAAAAGTTATAACAGTTAACTGTTACACTACAAATCATTTTCTTATATGGATGCTATATTTATTGTTTAAACTTAATTAACTGTTGGGTAGCTTAAACCCACGGAAAACGGAAAATTCATTTGTTCCAGATATTGAATAAGTGTCATTCAAACTGACACAAATATACATTATTATTAAGTGTCCTTGACAATAACTAATAAATAGAAAAACTAATAAATACACTGAAGTATATATAAATATATATGTATGTTACTGTGAATGTCGACAAAGAACAAAAAATATTGTCATCCATCATTGAAGATTGGTGAATGTTAAAAATTTCAGAGAAAAGAATTGAGTTTTCCAACTACTACAGTTGTATTTTGACACTCAATCAGCTGTATGTATGGTTGAGATGAAGATACAGTGGTGCTCATCCAGGCCACGTGGTCTTGAAAGAACTTTAGCCATAGTAGTGCATCACTCTGCAAGTGCAATGACGATATCAGGTGACAATGCAAAATGTGCAAATAGCTCTAATTAGAAAAAAAAAACCAATGAAAGAAACACAACCAAACTTATTAAAGAAGAGACACTTGCTCCCCTCCAAAAATAAAGTTTCAAAAACACCACCAGTGGAAAATCAGGCCCTGGTGAAGAAAAAAATGGCAGCTGTATGAATTGTCAAGTGATTGACAATGAATTCTGTGGTAAAGATGAATTTTATATAATCAACTGTTTTATTTGCTTTAATCCCAAATACTGATGGGATTTCAAGTTATTGGAGTGTACCCTTAGAGCTGGTTGAGGCTATTGTGACTAATAGAGGAAAATTTGAAGTTTGTTCAATATGTTCACCATTCTGAAGACGAAGTGGTGTTTATGCCAAAGAGTTCCCTCAATGGCAGAATGCAGTTGTAGAAAGTGATGCTTTGAACAAATCTGCCAGATACGACGATAAAGAATGCTGCCTTCATATACCCATGCTCTTTTTCAGTCCAAAATCACAGGGGTTCATGTCAGAAGCATTTGCCATGTTATTGCAAATAAGCAGTTGATGACTCCTCTATAAAATGTTGTTGCAATATCTGCTGAACAGGCTAAATGGATGTGAAAGATGCTTGAACTTTCATAAAAATTACTGTCTTTCTAGCCACGATGGCGAAATGTCCAACCTATTGCAATAATTATGTGAGTGGCAATGTTCAGATCAGAGATCTGGTTCACTGACAATGCTTAAGAATAGGCCCAATAAGAAAGGATGCAGTCAAGTTATACTGTTACATTCAGTGAATGGAAAATTCCAGAGAGATAAAAATGAACTTCATTGCTGAACACGATGCTCTACAGTGATTTTTCATCCATCATAATATGTGTCAAAAATGCCAATGCAATAATATTTGACTGTCGGAATTTTCAGATTTCAACTACTAGTTGTGAATTTGTAAGTGTAACAGTGAATGTTTTGTTTTAAGTCATCCATATAGCAAAGCAGGGCATTTGTATGACATGTGAACTGCATGAGGCTTTACATTCCCTTGTAATTGTTTAACAATTGAAGTTACAATGTCTTTGATCACCTATGACTGAATATGTTTGTTCCCTCATTTGGGAAGAAATGTTAAACTAACCATGTGGACTTCTTTGCAATATCTTACGATATTTGTAAACTCAAGAAACGGCACTGTCGCCATTCTGGTAAAACAATTTTGTGTATGAGGCATGTTCAGGCAAAATAAGAACAATTCCATCCGTCATAAAATGAACATAAGTCTCACATTTTCTTGATTCAAGATATTTTACCACCTCATTCATAGCAATTGAATAATTTTTAAGAGATTTTTTTTTTCACTTCTTTTGCAAATGTCTTCTATTCTATGAAGTATTCCTGCCAAATTTGGTTGGTTTCTTCCATTTTTTCCTCTGTAAATAAATCTTAAAATGTACTTACACTGTTTGCGAGGTAAATAGCACTTGTTTTATTCATACCGATTGACTGGCATGACTTTAGCTGAGATATATCCAAGAGCTCATTTTTGGCACAGCTGGAACACTGTTGTTTTTGCATCCTTAAATCTAACCAACCAAGCTGTACGCTGAATTTCACTTTTAACTTTCAACTTACACAACCGATTACCGAGGCCGTCCACATTCAGTGGCATAATCTTTTATGATTATCAACACATTCCAGTAATAGTTGGAAGATCCATTCTTTTCTCTTTTATTTCCAATGGTGAATGTTGCAATCATTGTAGACATTCCAGAGTTTACCAACTTTCACATTAACATATATATGTATATAATTAAAATGCACAGATGAAAAATATGAGATCCAGGTAATTTAAATCAGTAATCTGTGATTTTTTAAGTGACAGAGAAAAAAAGGAAGAATACAAATAATATTAACAAAGCAATCTTATTTTTTTTCTTTCTAAAAGTTATAATTATATTTGGTCACATAAACAAATGAACCATTACAAAATAATTCTACATAAAATTAATAATGTTAAAGATCAGTAAGTCACTAGAATTTTTAATAATTTTTTCAATGTTCTGTGTTAAATATTGAAAGATGATCATGCTTTACAAACACACGGTTTCACACCATAGACTAAAAATAACATAGCAATGTTTTAGTTTGTTATTTAAGGTAACAAAGAGATCGATTGGTCAATTAGATAAAACCTACAACATACTTGCAGATGAATTGGGGTTTTAATGGCAAATGGTGATTACTGTACTTTTTTGTGTATAAGATTTCCTTTTTGAAAGAGGAGGTTGAGTGATGAAATGGATAACGATTCTAATTTTAGTGTATTTGTTTAGTCTGCAATTCATTCCCACAATAACGAATGGCCCAATAAAGAAAATATACATCTATTATAATTTTTGATATTGTCAATGTTCCATTCCTATCCTCTTTTACTATTTTTCAGCTTTGGCTCTATTGATTCACTAAACTAAACATCAAACATTCTACAATTCTTGAATCTGTAAGAAAGCAAAGAAAAAAAGACTCTATAAGAATGATAAATAAAACTTTTCCAAATGATTATCCCATGAAGTCCATACTTCCATCTACTTATTCTAAAAACTTTGTATATGATTTCTAATCAATTTTCTGTTTTCATTTAGTTAAACCCTCCTTCACTATTATTTCCTTTCTTTTATTATAAGCACAAAACAAGTAATCTTCTTGGCATTCCTAGATGAGTAAAATTTTATGTATCCATTTTTTGAAGCCGTTCTTGCCAGACAAATGGGATTAGCTAGCTGCCTCTGAATGTTCAATGGCCAAAATGCAGCCTTAAATGTAAGTTCTTTATTCTGTGTTGTTAGTTACAGGCATATTGAGCTCCAAAATATCCAATGCCCATAAAATATGTGAGGCTTAATTACTTTCTTCATTAACAGAAGAATGAAAAATTTTGTAGGATATTAGGAAAAAAAATAAAACCACACACACATCAGCATTACATATTTCTAGCTTTTAAAATTTTATGTCGAGGAAAAAAAAACAGTTTCTGAAGTTAAAAATTCTAACAACATTTAGTTAAGGATTTTGAACACACTCCATATTAAAACTGGATGTTTTTCAGTAATTTTACTTAGTTAACAATGAATTGATGTCTTTTATTTCTAATAACTGAGCAATTCATCAAATGTGCTTAACCAAGATTTGGGAATGGGAGGGGTTATGACGGCTGTAGTCATGCAACCAAAAGAAAAAAAAAAAGTGTCCTTTCCCAGATGGGAGGGGTTACAGACAAACCAATGAATCAAACAAATCCTAGATTTCTTCCATTTTCGGATGCAATTGGGGGGGGGGGGGATCTAACCCCTACCAACCCCTCCTTTTGATATGCCAGTGCTGATAACTTTTACACAATGTTGTGCTAAACACTACTATGGATAAAGGACTACATAGTTCATATATGTTCTTCAAGACATACCAACTCCAATTAAGTTGCTCTTTATTAACAAAAAAAAAAAAAAAAAAAAAAAACTTTAAAAAAAATGAGCAAAACAATGTTAAGAAATCATAAAAAAAAAGCTGTTATTCATTTTTCAATTTTTGACATGAATAAGATAGCATATGTCTTTAATTAAAGTGAATCCAATTAATGTATAAATTACATATCTCTAAACTCCTCTTCCAAATTCCCTATGTGAACATTTTCCTATTTTTTAAAAACTTAAAATTTTTAAACTGTAAAAATATTATGTTGAATGAGAAAAAGTTTAAGTAAAAGCTGAAATGCTGCTGAAGTCTTTCATTAAGAACTACTGCCTGCAAAAGAGGACACAGAAAAATCAAATTTGAAACTTAATCTGATTGCTTATTGTTTGTCTGATTTCAAATTCCAAATAAAAGAAAAAGATAAATTAAATACTCATTGTTTTGTTCCATATTATCACTCTGATCATTTGATAAACTTTTTAAAAAGAAAAATAAGTAAGAAATAAAATTGCTCAAATTATGCTTCCTATAATATCCTCCACAGTATAAGAGGCAATCAGCTTTTCAACTAAATAATCAGATCCAAGTTCTTTCAGTTTAATCTGATTTTTGAAAATTGAGCATTTAGAAGCAGAAATTCCCCAGGTTCCATTATGAAACTTCTATGGGTATAATCATGTGCTACATTTCATATTATAAGCTTTCAAAAACAATACAAACATGCAGTCTCATCTATAATAAACTAGTCTTCCCTTGCTTGGGATATAAAAGCCCAAAGCTTAAGGCTCCATCTGAGAAGGAGACAAAGAAGTAAATTTCTAATGCCATTAAGTTCTACCGCCAAGGACTATGTGCAATCAAGTAATGATTCAAACAAGGGGAAAGGAAATTACCCAGTCATTTCTGTAACCTTTCGTTAATTGGAAGCTTAAAAAAAGTTACCTTTTTATTATTAAATTAATTCCCTGGTATAACCTGCTTTTCCTGTGCAGTGTCTTATACTCCAAAAAAATACAGTAATTTGAAAATGGAAAATTTTGCAGCTATTTTCACAGACAAAATGTTGCAGTGCAACATTTATAGAAACTTAGGAAAGAAGATGCAACAAAACTCTCAAAACTTCAGTTGAAAAATCATTGCAAAAATTACCATACAAGTTGAATCTAAAACAAAGTACATCAACACATAAAGGCTAATGCTTTATGATCTTTGTAATCTCATATCAGATCAACCTTGCAATACAATATAAAGAAAATCTTTCTACAGAACAAAAAACATGCAGAAATGGATGAAAAATGGACAAATATTGGAAACAATAACAATTATTTAGGAAAATTTTCCACAGCAGTCTTTTTTCTCATCCTCAGCTTTATTTACTTAATTCAAGATTTTCAATCCCCAAGCCATTACAGAATACAACTTTCCATCTGTTTTTTTCTTTTTTTTCTTTTTTGCACTTCAGATGTTTAAAGTGCTATGGCACAATTATCAATAAAGCAATATTCAGGAAATGCTTAAGTTTATTTGTTTCTCTATGATTGAGTGCTAGATGCATCAAATTAATGGTACATTGGAGTTTGGTTGCTTTTCTGGCTTTGATTCCAATATACAGTCTACATTAAAAACAAATAAACAAAAAACATTATTCATACAATTCAATTACCTAATTTCTGATTAATAATTTGATGCTTCCTAAATCTTAACGTGTATAAAGATCAGTCTGCAGTTTTATGAAAGGAAAAAATTATAAGATACAAAAGCTCTCAAGGAGACAGTGACATTATATGTTGCCAACATGCCATGGAATGACATCTTTGGCCCAGATAGTTATGCTGTGAGAAGTGTATTCATATATCATTCCATATTAACAATATACATGCTTTGGCCCTAATCCAAAAATCACTTTTAACAGTGATTTACAGAAGACAGAAGAGTAAAATGAAGTTTCCCACCAATTTGAAAAACTTTTACCAACTTACTTTGTAGATTTTGAAGAAATATAGTAACCAATGATAGAAAATTGGAATGCTTTCTCTTTGGTTACTGCTTATTGAGTATAGACACACATATTCTTTCTTTTCAAGTTTTATAAACTGAGTACAGCTGGTTTTCTTTAGGCAGTATTCAGTAACTTCTTTCTTTTCACAAATAAGGGATTAATTTTCAGTTTATTTGCGGTAATGGATGAATGGAATGAAAAAAAGACATATGATGAAGTCTAGCAACTTCCCAATTTTAATATCTTCTTCACTAATCATAAGCCCCCGCACACACAGCATCTATTAATTCAGAAGGGTTTGAGCTAAATGAAAGCTTTTGAAAATGTGTCATCATATAGTAGGTAACGTTATTACTGTCTTGCAATTGAACAACTTTTTCATAGAGTTCCAACCCCTCCCCAACAAAATTTCACCTAATTGACAAATTTGCTAGGAATGTTAAAAAGTCCTTACATTCTTTAAAATAAATAAATAAAAGTTTTTTATTTTTGTTTTCTTTATTGTTGGAACATGCCAACAGATACTATGATATATAAATCTGATATTAATTACATTTCAACCATAATAAAAAGGCAGATATTTCCTAAGAGTTCTTTGACACAGCTAGCCATCAAATGTTAAATATCATTGAGAAATTCTTCCAATTAGCCTTTAAAAAAAATCTTAAAATGCTTTCTTATTCTCAAAACCCCACCCCTTCACTACCAGCATAAAACAAGCTGATAGTACACTGTCTTATATCTTCAAGTATTATTCCTTTTGAATAATCTTCTTTTTTTTTTATTATAAATGCATCATATTTTCCCAGTTTTATTATTTTCACTAAAATGCCATTCTACTCTTTTAAACCAAATGGAAGTACAACTAACTTTCAAGTCAGTGTTTCAGTGTGTTTCACATTAAAAGGCATAACTAAAACAGACAACTGACGTAAGAAAAGATCAAATAAAAAGATTCCTTAAATATTTCATAAACATTAAAACTTGATAAAAATACCTAATTAATCATTTTTTTAATATGTTTCTGTCTCATGACTTGGGGATTTACAGAGTTGCTTCTTAACTCATCTGGGAACACTTGAGCAGTTTGCATTATTTTTTTTTATCAAAATTCCTTAATGTTATTCTTTATTAAAAACAAAAATTTACTATAGAATACAGTATCATTCTCTGGCTTACTTGGTCTCTGTCAGTAAAGATCAAAATAAACAATTTTGCACATGAGTGCATAAATAGGTTGGAGTTTTTTTGTTTCCTCCTTACTTTCTTTGTTGATTCACTAAATCCTAGGTTTGACAGATGTGGGCAGACACAAAACAATTAGACTGGTTGCCTCAATTCACAATAAATAAATAAATTATCATTCAAAGTCCAGCACCAAAATTTCAAGTTTGCTGTACACTGTTATCCCAAAGAACAAATATGCTACAATAGTTTTCATCTGTCCAGTGCCACCCTGAGACATTCCTCTTATAGAGATGGCTGAACAAGGTGAAGTTCTTAGTTTACAGAGGTCAGGGAAACAGAATCTGAAGCGACCAATGATGGAACTAGTTCGCTATTCATTGCTCCCTGTCACAGCATTTCCACTTGAGCCGAGGGATCACTTGGGATATTGGAAAGCGTAAGAAATGCCGGTGGCAGAGAAATGGTTAAAAAAAAGGAAAAATAAAAATTAAAAAAAAAAAGATAATAATAAATAATAATAAAAAACACAACAGGAAAGAAGAACACAGCCAAATCCAACTCCAGTAGGCTCAGTTACATCAATAGCAGCAAACAAAGACACAATCAGCAACATCATCTTCAATGTTGCGCTGGCAACCTTCTGCCAGAAACCAATATCACATAGAACGATAGGGTCCTTGCATCTTCAAATACTGTGAAAATAAAAAAGAAAATAATTTAAAACGTAATTAAACAATATATAAGTTTAATCACCAAATTTCTAATAAGCTCAGCTCTCAACTATCATGGAATACGCCAGGGTTTCATCAAAAAAATATAACTCCAACCAAACAAAAAACAATACAGGATTTGCACAAGAAATCGAAATTCAAACTTCTGCTGAAGGAACTTACACCCCTTAGCTCTTACAATGCAAATGACCATGAGGAAGGAATTCCTGCATTGCATTTTTCACAAAAACATATACAGCTATGTTGGTTTTTCTTTGCTCAAGATTCAAATTTAAATTAAACTATTGAAAAATCTTGTTTTGAGGTTATCCTATCTACTTCGCTTTCCATCTCTTATCCACACTGCAGTTACATTGTGCTATTTAACTTCTGCATTTACTCTCTTTTCAGAATGACATTTTTGTTATTACTTTGTATTTTACGTAGTATACAAATAAAATGCACTGCATATTTTCTTTCTATCTCTCTACACATTTGTATTTTTTTACCTTTGTTCTTTAGATACAAATCAGACCTTTGTAAATTTTACATCTAAAGAACATCCATTACAGACTAAATTCAAATTATTCTTTATTTTGTCTTCAGCCCAGCCCCCAGTCCTTTCAATAACCCTATTATCTACTTCACCGGTGTATCTAGGATTCTGGAATGGATTTTGATTGCAGCTGTTCAATCAAAAGAAAAAAGAAAAAAACCCTAACAGATTGGGGGGGGGGAAGTTACAAACACACAGATGAACTTTGGAACCCACAAAAGAGAAAGTCCCAAAATGCTAGATTTTTCCATTTTTGGATGCAATAAGGAAAGGGGACCTCCTCCCAGTACAGCAATGTCTATTTCTTCTCATAACGATACAGAATGGAAATTACGTTTCTCTTCTTCAGATAATCTTGACTACTATTGTTCTTAATTTCCAAAACAAAACTCGACAAAGGATGAAGAAGAATGGCTAGTAAATTAAACAAATAACTAATAAATAAGGATCGTGGAGTTCATCACTAGTCATAAATGACATTTGATCTTTCTTAGCTGACAAGAGGTGATATCTTGAAACAGATCTGTCCTGAGATGTTGAAGAATCTGAAACTCTTATTCTCTCTGGTCAAATATAGACTTGCAATTTTTAACCTTTAATTTTGGGAGTTTAATCATGAAATATCATTTTCCTAAACTCTTTATTTAGATCTCATCAAAGGCCTGTTGTACTTAACAATCTTCCACCTTGTCCATCTAACTAAATAAAAGCTGAATGTCTTAATTAATTTGGAAATTGTTCTTCAGACCTAAAACAAATGATTGCCACCTTTCATAATGTTGAGCACAATAATTAAGCAATTTTCATGTCTTTTTAAAATGTAAATCTAGTTATGATTTACTACCAATAGTTTATTTTTAATTGAAACGAAACAGAATTATAAAATCACAGTCCTATACATGTTTTTAATAACTTTTCAACTTTTAATACATGAGAACCAGTGCACAATTTCCTCTAACGATAGCGACTTTGATATCTTCTAAGTTCTACCTCAACACATCTTACCAATCCAGCAGAGTAATGGATTCAGTGCTTTCTGCATGTCTTCTTGCGTCTAGCTATTCTGTATTTCTGATCAAGAGATCTTGTCTTTAGTCTTAATTTTCATGGTATATATTCATGCCAATGGACAAATCTTTTTCGTTCTTCGGGGTCACCATTTCTGCTTCATTGATCTTTTTCTTTAAATTACACATTTGTGACATTTTCTTCTCATATCATTGTTTATTTCTCAGAACTAAACTTTCTTATTAATTTCCAATATACACTCTTTGACAAAAAAAAGCAAAACAAAAATCAGGGCACCCTGAGAAAATTGCCTGATCACCGCAAAACTTAACATGCAAATACCTCAGGGCCAAATATGCAAATGATTAGAAAATCATAGCCAATGGCTAAATATGGCCAGCCACAGTTTAGGGGAACTGAGCATTGAGGAGATATATCAAGAGCAAAGCTTGCACACAGAGACTGTGACAGCAGATTGCAATTGGAATCTGGAGACAGCCTAATCAGTGCACAGATCCTGGCTTTACAGTGGAAAGGCAAGTGGCTGGCACATCGGGAGCGACCGTCTGGGGAGCCATTTCCTACGACAGCCGGGTAACCTTGATAGTCCTCCATACTCACTGAACAACATTCAACGACCTGCTGTAGCACCACGGGGCTATTTTTCAACAGATAATGAGATGTTGAGCAAGGATGAACCTTTGGGCTGAATAAGGGAAGTAGCCAAATCGTCGTTTCGTCCAGTATTTGGGACAGAGCGACACGGCAATTGAACGATATTGGCACCAGTGGATCGAAGAAGGCACAGCCTAGTACAAAGAGCTGGCCATATATGGCACGACTCTCCTAGGATTGCCTCTGTAATGTCAACATCCTTCCATGGCCAGCCTGATCGCCCCACCTCTCATCAATTGAACATGTTGGGGCCATGATGGGATGCTGCCCATGTCCATCCCAGAATGTAGCCAAACTGGCTGCCAATTGGGCACTATCTGGCATGCTTTATCTCAGGACACTATCCATGAACTGTATGCATATATGCCACAACAGTAACCATTTGTAGTTGAGCCAGAGGTAGTGCTACAACATAATGACTTGTTCCATTGTTTAGCTGTTCTATCTGACTAAAGGCCCAACTGCTCTGAAATTGTAAAGATTTCCTTTCCTATACATGTACATTGCACATACCAATTGACCTCTCAATTAGATAATTCCCTCTGGATGCTTCATTTATTTTTGTCAAAGAGTGTATAAAGTGACACTGAAATTAAAAGCTTAAAATAATAGAGCTTAGTTTCACCTGAGTAGTCAAAATTCATCTAATAGTGTATTCCTCATCTGTTTCTGCAACCAGTGTGATTTTCTGAAATATAACATCTGCAGTTTATAAGAACTATTCAATAGTACGCTAGTTGTGAAAATAAACAAAAAACTGATTTAAAAAGTGCATACCTGAATTACTAGTGATGGTCCAGATGAAACTATTTCATGAGGAATATGGCTGAGAGGGCAGTTTTCTATACTCATAAATTGTAGTTTTGAGCATAACGCCAGCTCAAAAGGTAGCACATGCAGATTAGGATTGTCATTTATATATAATGTCTGAAGATTCTCAAGCGTACCTGAGAAAAAATGAATAATAATAAAAAAAAAAAATAAATAAATAAAAATAATTTAACAGAAGATTGATTAAATAAATCTATTGGTACATTATTCAGATTGAAATCCACTATAATTTATCAGATTCTCAAAAATATTTCTTCAGCCTTTATTTTCATTTAATTTAAGAATCTATACTTGTAGTCAGAAAATTGTCAAATAAACAACTGACTCCAATATAAGCACAAAATAAAATGGAAAGAAATATTGTTCAAAACAAACTCAATAAACTTAAATCTTCTTTTGTTGTAAAATTAAAAAAAAAAAAAAAAAAATATTGACTTAATTTTAGATTTTAATTTATTTTATTTTATTTATATTTAATTATTTAAATAGCTTCACTATTTACAAAGATCTTTAAATCATGAATTCAACTACATATTTCTTCTTCTCCTTTTTTTTAATGTATATGCAGTCATATCCTGGATTTATGACAGGTTAGGCTCTGGAGTGTGTTTGTAAGTCGAAAAGCAACGTTGTCGATTTTCACCTATAAGCGTAAGTAAAGCACCAAAATCGTCATATGCATATGTGACTTTATAACTTAGCATAACACAATGAGATCCTAATGTATCTAACAGACTTAAACACAAAGATGCAAAGCGGACCTTTGAAAACAATCTAATGAAATGTATGTAGTTGTATGTAATGCAGTGCATAGGTGGCTGCATGACAACGTACGCAAACTATATATAACTAAGAAGCAAACACCCATAACTTTTGGATATGGTTCCAATGCAAAGTGTAAGTAAGTCCAAGGGCTTGACTAACCCATGTGACAAGGGAAAGATGAGACAAAATGAGGCAATACTTTAACAAAAACCCTAGAGTAGAAATGGAATATGTAGTAGGAGTGCCATTAATGAATTGCCTTTGTATACTCAGTCACAGGAAACCTCTTGTGATGTGAGTAAGATTTCATTTATTTGTGATATCACTTCAAGAAATTAGTGCAAGAAATCTTTGTGCATTTTCATTAATATCAAATATAGTTTGAAAAGGTGCCTAATGGTGCTTATGATTAAATGTAAACAAAAAACTAATAAATTGTATTTTTTTCTAAACAATCAAGCATTTAAAGAATTGTATTCCCATACTAATATTATATGACAGAAAAAATTCATAAGGAATAGCATCTTACTGATTAATGAACTATATAACATATTTGTTATTATTTGATTTATTGCAATGTATTCAATAGGTTTCCAAGTAACTTATCTTATCACTTGCTTGCTGTACTAATGTAAATTCTATATAAAAATCACAACATTTTAATAAAATAAAGGTTTCTGGAAGGAAAAAAATGTTGTAATTGCATGGATAAAAAAGACGATGGAGCTGATATGAAAGCTAAATTTACAATGATGCAGAATTTTGATTTACATAAATGACGGCACTGAAAATCCTATTATCAAAAACTTCCTTCATAAGGTGAAAAACAGGAATCAATAAAATACACAATTAAAAAACTTCTATTACTAGAACAACATCTTTATCTTCTTCA